>JALMGF010000262.1:0-35000 GCA_023333645.1 Sceloporus occidentalis
CAGAATCGTAGGATAGAGGGCCAGCCTGCGTCACAGAACAGAAGCCACCTAGAAATAACACCGCAACGTAAAGACACTCGCCCATGGAAGGATCACTTTCTACATTGCACCGATAAAAAAAATAAAATAATAATAAACAACATATTATTTTATTTATTTTTTACAAATTTTTTTGGGTTAAAAAAAACGATGTGTAAGTTGTGGGTACCGAAAACATGGAAAAGGGGCAATCTTAACGAAACACACACATGGTAAAAATGAAAAAAAGTTCTATAGAAAATGTATCAATGGATCAGAATTCTCTCTGCTCTCCTGGAAACACAATGTATCACTAAACAGTCTTCAGCGAACATCCAAGATGGAGGCAGACACACCCCTAGTGTCCTGTGATTAGCCAATCACAGAGATCGCGTGACGTAGGTGGTTGCTAATTGGTTCCCACGGACTGCCTCGGTAGCATCGCGCATGGGCGAGCGCACCCATATTTACTTCATATCCGTCAATATAGGTTTTTGGGCACATTTTTGCATGACCGCACTGAACACCATGAAGGTTTTAAGGGGTTAATGGTATTGTTACTTTTGTATTTCCTCCATTGTAGAAGCTGTATGGAATCTGCTGGTAGAAGCGGTTAAATCCCATGTATTATTTTTTTTTTACATTTTTGCTTTCTTTGTGTATTTTGGAGAAGAGAAACAGAACACAAAAAATGTTCCTTCTTTGGCCATTAGAAAATTAGAAAAAAAATAACTTGAAAACACCAGCCAGTGCCATTTTGGGTCTAAATTTGACCAATTCTTCCTTGATTTCTGCATTAGGCATAAAACAAAGTGAGGATTATATTAAATCAATAAAAAGATATTCTATCATAACATTTGAGAAGGTAGAGCTTCATTAATGTATAATAATTTTTGTCCTAATAAAATTATTTGAGTATTTCTAATTAATAGGACAGATACAAGCTCTCGGCGACAATGAGCGATGGAGTGCAATAAAATATTTTCTAGCACAGAAAGTTTATATAACGTTTATTAACATTCATTATTTTACACGTTAACCATTCCTGTTTTGAGCCTGAACCCCTCATATTAAACATTTGCATTTTTTTTTTATATTAATATTCAAACAGATGATTTACCTCTAACAAATCTTTCCCACTTCAACCAGTTACCAAATTACATTCATATTAAAAACACACAGGGGGAGAAAAAAAACCGCACACATTCAAAAAAAAAGCAAAAACAATGCAATTTATAAACAAGAGAAACTATTTGATTATTTATGGATCATGGTCCAGTTCAAACAATAAAACTTTTTTTTCCTGTACAAAAAAAAAAGAAAGAAAAAAAAAACAATTCACATTTAGAGCCGTCTATCAATTTTGATGCATTGGGGTCATCTATAAAAAGTGATTTGGGTGGAAAGCCTCAAAAGTGGTCTTATCACCATAGCAACATAATGATTCGGCCGACTGGACCATCCTATTGGTTCATATTATGAACACCCAGGTCATTCTCCTTTTTCTCCAGGACAGGGGAGTAGGTTTTAGCCACACCCACTCCCAACCCAATTCCCCGCCCACTCCCAATCCATGTAATGCTCTCTGGGGCTAGCCCTGCCCTTGTCACAGGTAGACCCTCCCCTCGCAAAGCCAGGAGGGAGAGCCAGGTCCGCTCTCCTTCCCGGGGAAGACCACCAGGGTCGGACCTTCGTAACGTACAGTAAAGTCGGAGAGCTGGAACTCCAGCACTCCATCACAGCTTGGGACGTTTGAGTCCCCGGCCGTCGTGAGCAGGTTCATATTTATACGGAGGCTTTGGTAATGTGCATACAGGAATGTTTACTTTAGGACGTTATCCAAAATGACATAAAACGAACGCACATATTAACTAAATCTCCATATGGGAGCAGCTCCATCACAAACAAAGCGACGTATAGAAAAACAACGAGGTCGATTCCAAACTCTTACCAGCCGTAAAAATAATAATTAAAAATACAAGCAACAGAAAGAAAACACAAACAGAGATATTTTAAATGAAGTCACTGATCAGAGTTTTGGTGAAATGGATCTGGAATCTCTAAGTGTTCCGTTTATAACAATGGATGAAGCCGAAGTCTTTGAAGTCCGACCCTGACAGGAATTTAGCGGGGTCACGTAACGCAAGCTTATGTGACCCCATGGTGACAGCAAGGCTGCTCGCACAGAGTATGTACGTATTACAATGTATGTATGAGTGAGTGAGTGTATGTTAGTTTAATTGTGTGTATGTGTGTAAGCGTGACACCGATATGTAATAGGATGACTTATTATTAAGTCCTTTACTCTACAATGGGCGTAATCAATAAATAACGATATAAATAAGCAGATAAAATAATCTCTTTGGGACTCCGATGCCGATCCAAAGATGGATGTGAGAGCACATCCCGACTGCTTCCGACAAAACGTATCTTAACTGCAAACCATTTAAAACGCGAGCGGGGGAAAAAATAGAGCGTTTTACCCTTACGTTAAAGAGCCTGAAATAAAACAGATGTCCGCTGCGCACTCCAAGCCCAGTTTATCGTAAATAAAGTAATTGTAATGAGTAATTTTCACATTGTGCATGCACCGCTTTGAATGCGCACTTTTTAATTCAAGTCTAAAAGTTTTTTCATTTTTCATTCACACACTTCTTGCCGGTTTCTGCCTTTGATGTCTAACACTTCTTTTGGATGTTTTGCACAAGTATTTGCTTTTTTTTTTTTTTTTTTTTTTTAACCAGCTACGACGTCCAAGAAGTCAGACTCCACATTTTCTTCGAGTTCCCTCAGCACCCTGGCGGAGTCTTCTACGGGGTATTCCACATAGACACTAGACGCCAGAGCCTGGTGTGATCCGTGCCCCTTTGCTTTGAAGGCGTAGCTGAGGGTCCTGAAGAAGGGCATCAGCTGTGTTATGTGGGAAACAGAACGGAGATTGAGAAGAGGGAATTCACGGCGCTTCAGCGCAGCTTCTTCGGTGAGGTTTTCCTGAAGATAAATGCAGAGAAAGTTATTGCGAAACGCGTTGAGAAGAGTTAGGGGGGTACATCTCAGTCTGACTCTTTCCCTGAAGACTTTGTTGGAGATCCATATGTTACGGATACACCTGAAGTGTAAAATTTGGACAGGGCAGAAATATTCTGTAGCTCTACCAGGATCAGGAGGTGACCATGCTGCAACTAATGTAAGTGGAACAGCCTCCCAGCAGAAGTGGTAGAAGTTAATACAGTGAGGGGATTAAACATGCATAGGATCGGCATACGGCTCCTGAATCTAAGACGAGACCAACGACTGATTACGGTCTAATTCGTTACATTTGAACAAATGCTAGACTAGATGCTTCACTCAAATGGTTAGTAAACGGAGAACCCATTTCTGTGCATTAATGGATGCCCCCTATTCTCTACATACACAGACCCACCAAAAGCAGAATGTGCGTCCCGCGGGGTCCACTACTCACCCCAAATCTCAATTTCAGCAGCTCTAGTATTCGAACAACATGGGGTTTGCATTCGTGATGACTCTCTCCAACCTCCGAAGTCATGTTACAGGAATCTGTATCGACTTCTGGGACAAAAGCCCATCGGTACCTGAAATACCCAGAGCAGTAAGATGAGGAATGATAAATCAGCGCCTGTATAACGTTTCATTCACACACCGATTACCATCCAACCGAGCAAAGCTTCACGATGAGGTGAACATCTTACTCAACCAGTAATGAAAAGGTCTGTTTATTGTGCTGAGCAGTTCTTCATTGATTATTTTTTCCGCGGTGTATTTCAATTGATCAACATTATCAGTCTCCAGTTTGTGGTTTGGGTCACGACACAAAGAACTGCTTGAGTGGATCATGTTGATCATTTTCCATCACACAACATTTCAGGGTTCAATAGTCCAATGACTAGAGCCATAAATCTGTGTTACCTGCCGCGCTACTACTACTTTTGCATTGATAATACCATTTCTTTCCCCTTCCATGTACTTCTCGCCAAATATTTGATGTGATCGCTCGATGCTTGCATTTTACTAACTGATGTAGCAAATTCACTTTAACCGAGTTGTTAAAGAGACGCTCCTGCCATCATACCAAGTGTCCCTTTTAAATGTTTGCATTCTCCCGTGGAGGGATTAAGCCCTCCGGCTCCTATGCATTATCCTGTGGAGGGATTAAGCCCTCCGGCTCCTATGCATTATCCTGTGGAGGGATTAAGCCCTCCGGCTCCTAGGCTTGCAGGACATATGTTCAGCTGATGTGGACTCTACTTGCCACCAGCCAGCTCCAGTACTGGCTCACATGAGACTTCCAAGGAATTTAACGAGCTGAAAGCTCATTAAAAAAAGGACCAAGCAGGCGAGCGTCCACTGCAGTGTCAGCATATCAAGTGTGGGGGGGGGTGAACATAATAAGGGCAGATGGTGCCTCCTGAATGTATGCCACGAGGCAATCTCAAACTCTTCCAAGATAATTACTCCCTCTGGGTGTAGTTGGGCCAACCTGGAATTTTAAGATTACACCTTTAATTACATCACATCTCTGCATTGTTGATGGCAGTACCTGTCAGAGGTCTCAGGAGGGTCCGGACATACCCTCTATGAGAACCTTTTTACCCTCTATGAGAACCTTTTTACTCTCACTGTTTGCCTTGATATCGAGGGAATTTCACAACACCGGCTGAGAGAGGAAAGCGATCGTTAATTGTTTTCTAAGCTCTTTTATTGTCTTTAACTGCATGTTTTTCCGTGACGTGTCTGGCATGTCAATCGTCTTTAAGGGGTTAACTTTTGGACTACACAGTGTGGTAAACGTTACTCAATAACAAAGCGATAAAGGAAACTCAGCAACATGTATGTGGCGGAGGACCTGAACTCATCATCAAAGATAAGGAGAAAACTTGCCGCGCTCAGAGTTTTATGTTTAGGCTGACATTCTCAAAAGGAGATAAAACATTCGACACGAGATGGGTGCGGAACTTTGCCCTCTAATGTCTACGGAAGATAATGAACCTTTATTAAATAATTTGTAATTAATCCTTTTCTGAACGGTAGATTTCAGTACTCTGCTGCTGCACACTCCAGACATCATATCTACGTTAATGTATATCCGACGAGGGTCTCATCAGAAAGCGCTCCCAACTATATCAGCAAACTGTCTCTTTAAGCAAGCGCTTCCTGCGTGGGAATCCTATGGCGGAGATACCGTATTTACAGATCTTATTTATAAAAGACTCACATCTGAAACAGAGGCATCCTATCCGGCGGGAACGACAGGGCCGTGTCCAGGAACTTGCTGGCCGATAAGTAGAGGTCGAGCGAGCTTTGCTGGATCTCGCAGTATACAGGCCCGTTGCTCTCCGCTGCCACGGCTTTGGATTTACTGGGTTTACCGGTTCTGTAAGGGTTAATAAAGAAACACGTGAACTGGAAGTCAGGTCGAGCATAAACGTAACATTTATCAAAGGGTGGTTGTGCACACAAATATAGAATTTGACAGTACATAAGAACCATTTGACCTGTCTTTTCATTCTTTCATATTTGTTGTTTTTTTCTTTTTCTTTCTCTCTCTTTCTCTCATACAGGGATACACAGGAGGATACAGAATACAGGGGAATACACAGGAGGAGACAGAATACAGGGGAATACACAGGAGGAGACAGAATACAGGGGAATACACAGGAGGAGACAGAATACAGGGGAATACACAGGAGGAGACAGAATACAGGGGAATACACAGGAGGAGACAGAATACAGGGGAATACACAGGAGGAGACAGAATACAGGGGAATACACAGGAGGAGACAGAATACAGGGGAATACACAGGAGGAGACAGAATACAGGGGAATACACAGGAGGAGACAGAATACAGGGGAATACACAGGAGGAGACAGAATACAGGGGAATACACAGGAGGAGACAGAATACAGGGGAATACACAGGAGGAGACAGAATACAGGGGAATACACAGGAGGATACAGAATACAGGGGAATACACAGGAGGAGACAGAATACAGGGGAATACACAGGAGGAGACAGAATACAGGGGAATACACAGGAGGAGACAGAATACAGGGGAATACACAGGAGGAGACAGAATACAGGGGAATACACAGGAGGAGACAGAATACAGGGGAATACACAGGAGGAGACAGAATACAGGGGAATACACAGGAGGAGACAGAATACAGGGGAATACACAGGAGGAGACAGAATACAGGGGAATACACAGGAGGAGACAGAATACAGGGGAATACACAGGAGGAGACAGAATACAGGGGAATACACAGGAGGAGACAGAATACAGGGGAATACACAGGAGGAGACAGAATACAGGGGAATACACAGGAGGAGACAGAATATACGGAAATACACAGGAGGATACAGAATACAGGGGAATACACAGGAGGATACAGAATACAGGGGAATACACAGGAGGATACAGAATACAGGGGTATACACAGGAGGATACAGGATATACGGAAATACACAGGAGGATACAGGAGAATAAACAGGAGACTACAAAGGTGATTTTTTTTTTTAATCCTAAACAGGGTATGTAAGTATTAGGGAGGTTATATGAGGTCTATGAAGGTACATCTTTAGACCATGTTGTTATACATAATAATTACATTTTTTTTTATTTTTATTTTTTTAACACTCCTCCCTTTTTAGGGTTTCTTTTTGGGATCCTAAGTCTTTTAAGGATACCTAAAAAAAAATCTATATTTACATCAATTTTTTTTTTCTTTCTAATATATATATATATATATTTGTCTGTGGCAAAGTATACCAAGTCCGTAGAGAACAGCTAAGCTGTTAAAACGGGGAACTGGTTTTAGATGCTAAAAGAAAAAAAGGTCTTACTTTGACAAAGTATCCTCTTCCATTAAGCGATCTTGGAGTTGGACAAATGCATGTATCTAAAAAAAATAAGTCAGGAGAAAAACACATTACAAACCTGACTTTTATTATATATTTACTAGACTTGTGTTTTCAGGTTTGTAAGAATTTTAATTAAATTTGCCATTTTTGTCAATTCGTACAAATTTCTGAAAACCAGGAGGGGACCCAAACAAATAAAAAACGAAAAAGAAGCAGCGGTGCTCCAAATTTTCGTTTGCATTTTGTTTTTCTTCCCACTATCGCTCTCTTTCACACTCGCTCTGTCATTGTCTCCCTACCTTCTCCGTGTCTCCATCACCTTAACTCCACGTCTTCTGTCGTCTCTGGTGGTCCGCTTGTCCCAGCGTTCCGCAGCATTATCCGAGTTTGGTGTAGTAATTCTGTAAAAGGGTGCAGCCAGTGCTCACAGCACGTGGACAGCCTCTCCCCTATTCCTCGAATTATGGGGGGACAGGGTGTGCATCAAGTCCCTGTCCTGTTGAGGATCTACTACACCAGGCCCGGAACAACGCTGCGGAGAGCCGGAAAGTCAAGACAAGTGTCCTTTTTCATGAGGGACAGTGCCTCTTTGGGACCAAAATCCTTCTGTCCTTCTTCCTCCCCTGATGCTTCTCTATTCTAGGTGCTCAGCGCTATAAATCATAATATTGGGTAAATCAAATTTTCTTACCAACTCTGTGGCCATAATTGGCCACAATGAAGTGAGATGCTGAGGGGAAATCCTTAGTAAGAGGACACGGAAAAACAGGAACATCTGTGCTGCCATAATAGGAGTTTGCCCATTCCGGATATTTTCTGTAAGTCGCTCTGTAGGAATAATAGAAACATAAAAACTGAGAGCAAAGAAGGATGATGTGGCCCAAAGAGCAAGATCTTCTATTAAAACAGCCAGCCTTCCTACACGCCTCATTCATACTCTACGCGCCTCATTCATACTCTATACTACCCCACATTGATACATTGTTTTTAAAGCACTGATTATGTCACAATAAGAAATGGTTAAAATAACAATCAGACTTTTGTTTTTGATTTCAGACACCCTTTATAGACAATAATCCTCAAAAGGTCTTCACCTTGTATTAGAGGCAGGTAGAGGTGATACTGATCAGGTTCACCGCTGAACACGGCAAAGCCTTGACGCTTTAGCAACATGGCCTTTTGCTCACTGCTTGGGTAGAGCTTTAAAGAGCTGCTCGGCATGTCTGCAAAAGAAAAACATTTTGGGGTGAGAGCTCAATACATGCGTTAATATGTTCCAGCGAACAAAGAAGAACAACGGAATGAAAGGAGAGAGGAGACGGCAAGGTGAAGAGATAACAAGAAAAGGAGGCCTAACAATGAAGACACCACAAAGAAAAGACGAACAGACATGGAATAGAAGACCAGATATATATAATAAAAAAAGCGTAAGCAAAAGACCTGGCTACATACTCATCAGATCCTTAAACATGGTTTTCTCATGGGTCAATAGATGGTCAATAATGGACTTCCAGCTGAAACACAGGAGATTGTATACCAGACCTTAAAATGCATCCTGGACATTCATTTACATTTAATACACATATTATGGATACTTATTGGATGCTTTATCTTATACATATAAAAAGCTATTCTTTTTAAATAGGCATTTTGGATTCAAAACTTAACAAAAACATCTGCCGTACCGCAATAGAAATAACCCCAATTTGGCAACATCCAACCATTAGTTTCTGACTTACTGAACGCAGGAGGTGTCCATCTGGAAAAAGCCAGGGTCCATAAACAGGTCCAGGACCTCCTTCTTCCAGGCCCGTTTGGTATAGGCGTACCCGCTGAGACTGCCGAGTAGCTGGGCGCCAGCACGAAAACTGGGAGAATTGTATCCGCTACAAAAGATAAGAAACAAGGGTGAGTTAGTCTCAAAGGCCTGGGATACCAGAGGAACAAACGCAAGATTAATATCTCAGGTCATTTACAATGTAATATTTCTGCAATATGTTATAAAAAAACAACATGGATCACACAGAATAGGTGTGAATTTTGGAATGATCTCCACCGCAATGTCAGGCATTTCTCTAGCAATCGACGGTCGATAGTTTACCTGTGATTTCGTAGATAAGGAAAGACGTAGTACAGCAAGCGGGATATTAAAGGAACAGCTTTCTCTTTTTCATCACTCCTGTAAACCATGTCCAGAAGAGTCGCCAGGACCTTATGAAGATAATTTCGGTAAATCAATATTTTATAGCTACAACAATCGCACGTGTCACCATATGCATGCAGACAGTCTTGCTCACCCCTATGGCACTAACAGCTTAAGGAAAATAATATTTTGAGCCCTTTGAGGTTTGTTAGTGTCAGGGATATTCTAGCGTGTCACATTATTATTGCCCAAACACGAGAGACCTGTGTTCCAATTATAGTTTCTCTTGAAGAACGTGGCAGCTGCCTGTTGAACCACATGAGAGATCCTTGTGTACAACAACTATTAAGTGCTCCCCAAGGAACTTGGGATCAGGAGATTAATGGACTAAATTAAATTAATGAGCGGATACAGGCAGCACAACAGGACTCACCTCTGCGAGCATCGAGAGAGCGTGGACGCTGTAGACAGACGGGGCAGAGGCTGAAACCATGGAGGATTGTGCCGCAGAAGACTCCTCTGCACGGGGCAAACATCAAATAAAGAAGAACACATACACCGTGAGTGTCAAGTACAACATGCCTTAGGAACACAGCACTATAGTACTTTGCAACTGTCCTCAATGGGCACATTAAAGTACACGTGTTCAGGATATCTCCAAACAAGCATTGGCTGCAGATTCAGTACAACACTTTTGCCAGACACGTTTGGTTATGTATGTGGCTTCACACGGCTTGGCTTTTCAACACCTTCTCCAGCAAAGTGTTGATGGTATGACTCTCTCTCTCTTACCGTATATATCCTCAGCATCATCTGCATCATCTAAAGAGACCTGTGGCTGAGCTTTGACCTCCAGATTGCGGCTCAGCCAGCTAGTCTGCTCCAGCGAGGAGCCGGCGACATTGCCGACGGCTTCCAAGATCTTCTGGGTCACCTCCTGAAACAGGGAATGGATTGTGTTTGAGCGACTAAAGATACATGAGAACGGTTTGCAATGCGTGGCTCAACCAGAGGAATAAAGCATTTATAGGTTTTTATTCTTTTATTTGTAAAGTATAACTGTATGCCAGAAGGGGGAATTCTCCACAAAACTAACCTATGAACTATAAGGCAAGTCCTTCAATATTCTTTATTGTTTAAAGGGAAACATACATGGGATATTAAAACCCCTATTTGCATCTATACTCCTTCTGATTACCCTGAACCATTAACCAATTTGGGACCTAATTGTCTCTGTGGTCCACACTTCTGATGATTTTCTCTCTTTATAGTCGCTAGCTTGGATTGGTTATGGTTTTATTTTGAGCACAAATACGGGTCGGTTTCTCTGTAAATACCCATCTAGAGCCATCGGAAATCATCCTGAAATGCCTTTTAGGAGTTAAATTAGTGATACAGGTAATATTGCAGTAGCAATTTCCAAAATGAATTTATACAAAGGGGAAAAGTCACTAGACACTCTGTTTTGGTATGGAGAAACTTTCTTAAAAAAATGACAACCGTGATTCTACCTGCAGATCCTTCTGGTCTTTTTTGTTATCCAAATTAGGTGTCCGGTTTACAAAATCATTCAGGATGCTGTTTTGAGACAAATGGGAAACGTTAACTAATATTCAAGCTAATATTGAAAGCCACAACGGTTTCTGTTAGGCAACAGATCAACAAAACAGCCACAAATGGTTATAAATCCATATAGTCAGATTTTCATAGACACCATACTACTTTTTTTTGGCCAACCGAGAAGAACGATCCAGAGAAGAGATTGAGTAGCTTTCTGGTTAGGAGGACAGGAGACGCATGCAGCAGATTGGAGTAGGACCCTCTGTTGTATTTGTAGCATTTTGTCTTACGTGTTACTGTCACGTAATGTTTTTGTTGTTTTTCCGCTCTCTCCTCTAGTAATAGCTCTATGGAATCTGCTGGGGCCCTATTATTATAATGAAATGTAGCAGCTTGATGAAAAACAGACGAGGGGGAAAGAAATGAGGAGGAAACGTACCTTAACAATAGGAAGAAGCCGGGAGGAGCCAGGTTGAGCGGCACAGACTCTTTCAGCAGCGCCAACAAGGGCTGGAAGTTTTCCTGCATGTCGGACGGTGATAACCTATTAACACAAAGAGAATCAATCAGACGCCTCCTAATGTCTCATCTCTCAATCATACGTTGCTGGTGATGGCTGAGACACAACGGCAAGTTCATCTATTTTCTGCAAGGTAGTCTGATCTTAGCAAGAAAGGTTGCACGGCGAGCAAGTCCACAAGCCTGTCAATCACTACCCTTATTCCTTTCTGTACTCAGGCACTGATATTTTGCGCATGGACGCCTTATGACTATAGCCATACAGAAAGCGTTTGTGCTTCATACATAAACAGCAACTCTGTTTATAGAGTTTATAGTAGAGAAAAGTAAGAAATATATATATTTTTTTTAAAGACCCTTGATGGACTAAACCTATCGCCAAGGCAAATCCAGCATCTCTGTTAGATCTGTAGATACAAAGTGTATAATACTCAAAAATTATGTTTTTTTTTACCTTTGAATAAAAGCGTAACTGAACTGAAGCATCGGAATATCAACCAAGGAAGACTTCTGCAGAGATTTAAGAGAAAAATTAGTAACATATTATTAAAATGGATTTATGTAACTGTATTGCTACATAAACGTATAGATTTTTTAATGTTAATTCTTGATGGAATGTTCCTACCCATTTAAAACCTGAATTCTTCATCCCCTTTGTGGTTCAGTTTAGTTGCGGTACGGCAAGAAGCCGTCTAAACTCACAGGGAACAAAGAGAGCCAAAGGTTTCAAAGGGTACAGGTTTTATAATTTTAACTGTACGTAGCACTGAGTAATTATGCTAATGTATTATGTATAGAACAAAAAACGTAGAAACGCGTTAATGAATCAACAGCTACATTGGCCACCTCAACGAGCGAAACATCACACGTAGTAATGAGAAGAAGGGTAAAGCTGGAAGGTGCCAGAATGCCTGGGGAGGGGGTCTTGGTAGTTTGAAACATGGTCTTGGGGGGGCTAGGGAACCGCGAGTACCTGCTAACCCGTTTATAACCATTACATTATAAATACGATCCATTGTGTTATATGCACATTTGCACAGCTCACCCGCAGTGGTCAATGTCCCTACAGAACATTTTGCAGCTTTTTACATTAGGGTTTAGTTTTTATTCAAATTTTTTTTATTAAAAAATTATTTAAATTATTTATTAATATTTATTATTTTTATTTAATATTATTTATTTTCTGTTGCGCATCTACGGCATTTAATTTGTGAAATATGGATTGCTGGAAAAACAAGGAGCTTCATTCAATGGCTTGATCTGCTGCGTTGGTGGTGGTGATGGGGGTTTTATTTGTAATTTAATCTGTCCCACAGTTATGCTGGTTTTTTTCAGGTTTAAAAAGTGCATCATGGTCATTTTCATATATTTGTAATGACATACGAGGTAGCACAAGAAAGTCTAAGAGTGTGAAGTCTAAATCTAAAAGCGAAATGTGCGAGGAGTGTGAAGTGGGCTGCCATCTGCTTATATAATCTGTTATTTATTACCTAAATCTAAAAACTAGTTTGTGTATAATGCATATTCTCAAACCTGAAGGAGGTTACCTACTAAAAGTGATTCTGGTGAAAATGGGTTAGGAATAGGCTTGTCACCATAGAAACATAATAAAATTGCCCAATCAGCAGAACATTTCATTGGGTTATTAGGTGATAAGACCAAGTTCCACGATATCAATCAGAAACACTTTTTTATTCATAACCATATAAAAAACCATATAAAAAAAAAAAAAAGGGGATGAATTATTTTGGAACTTCTTGAGATTTGGAATTTCCAACCATGAAGATCTTCAGTCTATAGTAAATAATACCTCGTCTCCTTTTATCTGCGGCGGCTTCCTCACAACTTCTTTGACCAGATGCAAGATTGTGTCGATCTTCAAGCTCTTCAATGCAAATACTAAGTCAACCAGGGTGAGCTGAGACTCGCTAGGCACTGGAATAATCTGTAGAAGTGATTAGAAATACTTCATTGTTATTCTAAGAATGGAAGGCTTATAGGGTTTTTTTTCCTTCATTGAGAACAAATCTAATAACTTTGGATAAGCAGCTGGTTCTCCAACTAGATTGCAAATACAACTTCTGAGGTGCCTCGCTGGCCTACAGCTGACTATTGCTCAACACAAGCCTCATCGACATGTAAGTAACTGGGTACAGTAAATATACTTCACCTTAGCTTTACTTTGGTTCTTGTTAAATCTTTTTCTTTTCCACACGGCGGCGACAGCAGCGATCAGCTGCACCCCTAAGTGTCCCGTTAGAGGGTTCAGGAAATCCAGAATTTTCTGCTTTAGCGTCTGTAGAGAGAAAGAGAAAAAATAAATAAAAACTGGAAGTAGCCAGAGTTGGTGCCTCTTACATGGACATCATAGGCTTCCCACCTGCGCTCCCCCGTTCCTGTTATCTCCCAAACCTCTACACATTATCAATCCACCATGGACAGAGGTCTGTCCGTCACATCTAGTCTTTGGTATAGTGTTTGGGATTTCGACCTTTGAGATTCTTTTATCACCCCCTCTTCTGCAAGCCCCTCATTTCCCTGTTATTCACGACAAAGGTCTCTCCTCCCTCAAATCCTGCCTCTATTTAGTGCCTACTTCCCTGACATGTGTTCATCTCCCCTGACGCTCTCCGTTGGTGTGCCCAAACGCTCAGTTCTGGGGCCTCAACTCTTCTTTTGGATACCTGTACACTGTTTACACAATCATTTACTTCTTCTGACCTCTCGTCTCCTCAATCAAATCACCGATTCCTTATATCTTCATCCCGTTTAAGAATGCCACAATCCACCCAACAGATGAAGTTCACCGTCTCGGTGATTTGACTTGACTCTGCTCTCTCCTCTACCCTCATATCCACCACTCCTTCTACCTTCACAAATTCATTATTTCCTCACATAAACGTATATTCCCGCACAATGTACAAAGTGCCCGCCAAGAGTCCATTTTACTCTAGCCGTGTGTAGAGGTTCTTATTTTCCCTTATTTTTTTTTTTTTATCTTAACAGGGAACATTATCTTACTTTGGTGGTTTTGAAATAAACCGAAGACGACCCTTTAATTGTACCAAGCAGATCTGAAGGTCTCTTCTCTCTTTCTTGTTTGTTGATGACGCTCCACAGAAGCGATAAGCTATTAACGATCCGGGGGAGCTCCTCTAGAATGGCGTTCCGTGCGTTCTTTAGGTTGGCAGGATCTGTTGAGGAGGACTAAAGCAAACAATTCGGTGTAATTCAAGCAGAATGGAATTTAACCTGGCCTTGAATGCTAAGGGTATTAAGCGTACGTGTGTAAAGCTAGCTTTGTGTAGAAGTAAGAATAAGGTTTTCCAGGGCTCTCTCCAAAAAGCAAGAGATTTTAACCCCTTAAGGACAATCGGCGGTCCCTAAACTCATTGAAAACAATGCATTTGTCATTAAGGGGTTAAATCCCCCCCCCCCGTATGCCGATAAATAAGTTACCTTTTTTGATTGCGTGGGATGATCCAAAAGGCAAAAATGGCCAATTGTTGTCAGGCCTTCCAATAGAGTGAGGGGGTAATCGGGGGAAACGTTCTCTCGTTTAGTAGTCACGCTGTTAATAAAAATAAAAGACAAGTGTTTATATCTTGTCATGAGCAGCTGCTTTCAAATAACATAATGCAGGACTGACCCTGGTGATATTAAATAATTGTCGGATCATTAAATAATACTTCATAGCATTGTGTAATAACAACCAGATACTTTAACAAACTGCTAATTTGTTCTGTCTTATCCCAGTAACAGATGAATGTTATTTATTAGCATGAAAAAAAAACAACCCCAAAATGACGCTTGATGGTCTAGTGAATCCAACTATAATGAAATAGATATATTCCCTTCAGCGTCGAATGCATGAATACTCGGTGTATTCTACCAACAAAACACATAAAAGTCATGAGACGGTTATGACGGCATCTCCTAGACTATGAAGGGTGACCTTAGGATGTAAAAGACGTCTATTAGATGTGGCTGAGGACTTAATTTCAACTTTCTGTTGCAAACTTAATATCCAAATGAAACAAGCTTTGCTGCAATGGATTAGTAGAAGTCAGAAATTATAAAACGCACTTTTAAAGATTTTAAATATTTTTTTGGACTGAAATAAGCATGCTGCATATCTAAATAGTCTAAATAGTCTAATAAACCTGAAATCCACCCACCCAGCTGGCTAGGTATTGGAAGTTTAAGTTACTAAACGTTTCACGCCAGGAGATGAAATGGTTGCCTGATGACAATTTGGTATTTAGAAAAAGCAAGCTTACCTAATGTTCACAGACTCATTTTCATACTGCTTCACAAGCTCATCCAAGTTCTTACATATCTGCGCAACAAAAGGTGCCACCGTCAGCCCCAATGATTTTCCAAAATAAGGTAGAGATGACGTGACCAAGGCCACCCACGGAGGGTGCATCCCGTATCCGTATTCTGGACGCAGGGCTCCCACCACTGCGGAGACAAACAAGCCTTGAGAAGTTATCGCGTGAGACTGCACGTACTGCATTGCATTAATAGACCGCTGAAAGCTGAGGCCTCGTTGCCATTCCTTTGAGAGGTCTATATAGTTCTCCTGGTCTTCTTGTTGTTGGTGCAGGTGATGCTCCAGGAGAATCAATATCTGGAGGAGCTTCAGGAGCTCAATCTGTAGCGGATGCTCGCTCCAGATTTGGTCTTGACCAAAATTGATAACGCTCTCTTCAAACAACTCTTCTTCAGGGTCTTTATTAAAGCCCGATGACATAAACTTGTATCTTTTTTGGCTTGTGTACATGGAAGCAGACAGCGAGAGAAGAACAAATTCTTGTACTTTACACCTCTCAAGTAAGTTGTGGATGAACTCAACATTCTTGCCCTCCGATGACTTGGCCATGGTGGCCAACTGAGACATGACCCTGATCAAGACTTCAACGCTTTTCACTTGAACATCTCTGTTGCCCAGCACATCCTTATGGTTGACCTTGAGGTAACATGGGTAATAAGCACGCAGGAAGCTCAGGCAGAGGTATGTCAAAAGCTCTATCAAAAGAGAATGAGGACACATTGATGGAGACTGCGTCTGAAGCTTGCCATAAAAACTCTGCCCAACAAGGGCTTCCTGATGGCGCGCCAGTAGGTTATATATAAGGTTGAGGTGGGCTGTGGAGCTGGTGTCCATGCTGGTGCTAGCGACGGCCTCAATAAATTCTTTGGGGTTGGTTTTCAGAATGGCTTCTAGCACCGAAAAAGCATACAACACCCTTTTGGAATCGTAGGGCTGCAAATACAGAAGAATGTGTTTAAACAGGGCCTCAATCAACTCTTCCTTCTCTTTCTGCTGCTTCAGAAGTCGGGTGCTTCTGATGGCTTGAAGCTCCAGATCCGCTTCATCATCACTGGACAGGGACTCGGACGTCTGCGTTACGTCAGATCCGGTGCGTACCAGGTTTAGCAATGTACTTTGTCTGGGGGAATCCACGTAGGCCATGTTTGGGTGGCCTATGATTTTCAGGTTCCCTTGGCCACCAGGGCCATCTGCACAAGTTTGCTCATTGCTCAAATCAGCTGAGCTCGTGGTGAAGGAAGAGGTGTTCTCGCTGTCGTTGTGCCCGGTGCTTGTATCCGCCGATTCGGTGTGCTCACTGTCCTGATCCTCTTCTCCTTGGGACATAGTGTAATTCGCATGATTTACTGTCAGCTCGTTTCTCATCTTCTCAGGGTCTTTCTCTACTTCAGCCCAGATTGCCTCCCTGTCAACTGTGTTAAATTGAGGAAAACTCTCATCCGAGCTGCTTTCCGGTAACTCGTGTAATGTTGAGTGGTCTTTCATAGAAGTCATTTTCTTTCGACACCAATAGCCGATTTCTTCTAACAAAAAAAAAAAGGAGTAAATAAATACATTTACTTACACATAACACAAAACCCAAACTCAATGATCAGAGAACACACTCTGAATTATTTTAATAAATTGTGACAGACACCTCCACGGTCTTCTAGGGTGATTTGTTTTTAGCAAAATAAAACAATGTTTAAAAAAGCATTTCACAAGACATTGTATAAATGTATTAATAATCCGAACCACTTTTACGCTCCTGTCAGAAGAGTATGTAAGAATGTATGCAATTGCCTCAATTAAAGCAGGGTTTGCCAACCTTTGGGCACTTGAGGCACAACTGAATCCTCAGACTGATTAATCATGGATCACTGGCCAGGAAGCAAAAAGAAAAGCTATTATCACTCCCGATACTCAGGTCTCCTAACCTGATGCGTCTTTCTGCTTGATACAGTGAATGGAAGTGCGCTGGGTCTTCGGATGGAGCAGGAGCAGTAACACGGGCTCCAGGATCCTGGCAACATCGTTTAAGGAGAGGGCTCGGATCAGCCAACCCTGAGCAGCTGCGCCAATGGCACCGTCGGAACAGTTCAGGCTATCAAGCACTACGAACAAAGACCTACAAACCGAGCATAAAGTCACGCGGGGATCTATAACAAGCCGTCTGCATATCATTCTGCACTTGATAATAGGTATACAGATACCCGAATATGTATTATATGAGAAATATTTCTAACTTTTTTTATATGATGCAGATTGAGCATCGAGAAAACATTGAGCCTAAAAACTTTTGTTTTGTCATCCATGTAAAAAAGACAAATATATCTCCTGGGTGTTTCTTTGCAGTGTAATACTTGTTATTTTACGTAAAGTTTCATCTTATAACAATATACGAAGGCGTACGACGATGACGGTAATGTGCTGTCACCTGTCGAACGAACGGTTGTGTGAAGTGACTCTGCTGCCTTGAATCTCTCTTGTCAGATGCCAAATCACTGAGAAACGAAATAGCGCTTCCAGACGGGCGACCTAATAAACACACAAAAAAAAGGATGCAGTAAAACAAAACGTACGCCACCTTCTGTTGGAAAAATCAGGTCTTTATGGAAGCACATTTTCTTTTTCTTTTAATGTCTACTCTACCTTTTTTCCCCATTTTCAATCATGAAAGTATGGGGCATCGCATTAGAATCGCAATCAAAGAGAAGGTTCTATACACTGCGGTTTGATGACAAGCTGCCATTTGGATTTTTTGGACAGGCATGCAAGTCGACTCCCCATTAATACTAACTATTGTTCATAGCCGTAACAAATAACATTTTTTCGAATTGGGAACAAGAAGGTGGATTTTTTTTCTTCTGTCATTTGGATGCCCCTAGCCCCATCCATTAAATAATTAGTCCGGCCTTTATGAATGGACTGTTACACCAGAGACGAAACCCTTTACTTCTGAGACAGACATCTCAAAGTTGACTCTAAAAACTGAACAACTTCTTGTGATTTAAAACCAAGGTATATCTGCTGACAATTCAGCTGGAAATCATTAAGTCTCACTTTATCGTTGTCCAGTAGGGTTTGGCAGATGATCTCTTCGCAGATATTAGCAGAGGGGGCCAAGCAATGCAGCCGATAGAAGAGCTCCACGCACGTGATGTGATGTTCCCTGGTCTCCATGTTCAGCTGATTCCACAGCACGTGGGCCACTCTCTGTAAGCAGTGCGGTTGTGTTAACAGAGACAAACCACAAGTATCACATTAAGCTTGTAACGGCAAACAAGTAGGTTGTAACAAGTAACACCTGCACAACTTTGGTGCTGAATTAATGCAGTCCTCTAGCTGTATACAATTCTACCTTCAAACGCCGCACTCTTATTAGAGTTCCCTATTATAACTGTACTGGGTATTTTGGAAGTCGTAGCCTACAATACGCTGACCTTCACTGTTCTAGATGTCTGATCCATACCTGGGCACATTCCCTCATTCTACACGCAGTGCTTCGTTAGTAATTCTGAGTAATCATAAACTATCATTGCAATCTGTATTAGCAGCTTCTTTGAGATATCTGGACAAGCTTTTGAAACCTTAAATAATGCAAGTTAACTTAAGGTCCAAGGACAATTTTTCTTCCTGTCCTTTTAGATGTTTGGTTTCCAGAACTGTACAGACTGACAAATTAATACATAATCAAATTCCATACGCTCGGCTCTCCTTTTTGCTTACACAGCATTTATCTTCCCACTGCTTTGCCGGTCTGCCTGCCTACGATGTCTCGTATAGTGAATATTGGCTATGTTGGGTTTTCTCGTTCTCATACACACCAGGTAGAAGTCTGTTTTCTCTGCAATAAGTTTCAGGACCCCTGGAGCGACTGGTGGGACTGTGACCATCTGCAGCTTCCCGAAGACTGCGCTGTATCCCGAGGTCTTCGCTCTCCTCATCCGATCTTCCATCACAAGAGACAAGGACTGGGAGTGATTGATGACTTCCAGCAATGTAGAAATGGCTACGTTCTGGATATAACAATCCTTCACACAACAACATATGGTCATGAGGGATTTAAACCAGAGAGGGAAGCTGGCTTCTCCAGAACCTTGTAAAACGAGAGAAAGAACGAACAACAAGCTGTTTCAGCTGGTAAAGTATCTTCGTTGCCCTAATATTTCTGAATTGTATTTAAATATAAAGCAGAACATCTATTTATTTTTTGAAACATACAATTCTATTGTCTCCTACCAGGATGCTGAAAGAGAGTAGAATACAGGTGGTCGGTTTCTTCCTCGGACAGGTAGACAGGAAAGGTGGCACAGTCCAGTAAAAAGTGGCAAGCGGCAGCGAAGGCTTCCCTGCAGTCCACTGTAACTTTGCCCATGTTCTGTATGAAACGGTCAATGTCCCATTCCTCGTCAGACGCTTTACTATTAATCCTCTTATTATGGGGGAGTCCTGGGGAGAAGTCAGCCTTCTCGTTCTTCTGTTTGGTTACAGGTGGCCGCGGCGTGAAAAAGTCCGTCAGCATCTGTTTGAACTGGGGTACGGTGATTTGCTTAGGTTCCCAAGACCCCCTCTTCTTTGTGCTTCCATCTTTACCATCTGCCGCCACACTCACCTGGGAGCTTCTCCCATTATTCTGTTCCTGCAGCTGAATCCCGAAGAACTGCCTACTGGCGAAGGTGGCCACCAGTTCCTGGATGCACTGCAGGGTCTTCTGCACATTGCCGCCTTTCTTCCAAACGTCTCCTTTCTCCGGGGACACCCTGGGTACCCGCAGGTGTTGGGACAGCTCCGGAGAGGACGCGCTTAGGCCAATACCGCTGTCTTCGGATTTGAGTGGAGGAAAAACAGGGTCTTCTTCTACAGAATCAACATCAGTTTCACCGACTGCTTTTATTCTTATGGTTTCTTTGGTTGGACTCTAAAGTGAAATCATGAAGTGAGAAAATTGCCGTGCTATATGTAGGTATTTATAGTTGTGAGAAATCAGACGCTTCATACATCCAAAAGGCAAACCTGTGCATTTCTAAATCTGGAAAATATTGGTTTAATAGGAGACAATTATACAAAGAAATAATTTTTGCTGCCAATTCATTTTTGTAGCAAGTAAACATTAAACATGGATGATTGGGACACACTGATAAAATAAGTAAAACACAAATCAACATGAGTATGCGCTGCTACACAGCCACTGCAAATCCAGTTACCGTATTGGCTCGAAGAAAAGAAAAGAAAAGAAAAATAAATATATATATATATATATTATATATATATATATATTTTTTTTTACATTTAATGTATGGTAGGAGGCTCCCACCCTCCTTCCTAAACAAGTCTGCCTCATCTACATCAACGCTGAGAATCAATAATCAGGGACCGCATTTTCGCCGGACGGCACTACCGAAAAACGCTCTGCAGTCTTCTGATCCGGTCTTTCAGACACCCCGGAGAAGGTAAAAATGCTAAACACCCGATTATAGGCTGCATCCCCACAAATTTAAATTACTGGAAAAAAGTGCGGCCTATAATCGGGCCAATGCCGTATTTTAAAGGGACAGCAAACGTGAACGGAAAGATGGTTCTGCCGTGTCTGATTTCCATTGCTGCTACTTACAGAGTCTGGGCTCAGACTTTCCATGTCCAGATAGGCCGGCGGCATCTGAACTTTGCTGAGAACTTTGAAACACGTCTTGAGCGCCTGAGTGAGCTCGGGCAGGCTCAGCAGGTCCATGTTCTCCGACAGAGACTGAGCCATATAACTGAGCATCTGCGGCAGGTACTGGGTTTGGACTTCGGAATACAGCTCCTGAAGAAGGAAGGGAAGAAGTCATTCTCTGATACACCGGCTACGGCTCTAGAAGGTTTCTAAAGCGAACGAGATTAAAAACCTCTCTTTGGCGCGCCATGTGCGGCTGGGACAAGGGTGGTCATCAATAAACGGACCACAGCTATGACCATGTATACTTTTCCGATAGATCCCTTTCTTTTCAATGCATGGGATGTTAGCCCCTTGCACTTTGGAATTATTTTTATGTCCCACGATGTGCTACATGCCTGCCAAGCATCATGGATTTGTATGTAATACCAGTTATTCATCATGTGCCATCTGCTTCTCTTCTCCATGCCCTCACCCAATTAGAACGATCACATTTCACCATATTGAATGACAAATCCGAGTGATTTGGTGCGTATTTAAAAAGGGTTAATATGATATTCTAAGTACACACTGGTTTATTGCTATTAGGGTAAAGTAACTGAATGGAGAATGGGGAGAGATCTCCCATACCAGAGGAATTACATCCAGTAGAAACACCATTAAAGCGCAGATCTCAGACACAGACGGAGCTCGGCCCACGGAACGGGAGGCATCGAGAGACTTTCCCCTAAGAGCCAAAACAAAAGAAAAGAAGTCATTACACATAAACGGTAAGATAAATCACCGCAACTTCACCGCAATCATTATGATGCCGTCTAAACAGAGACGGCTTTCACCATCGGGGATCAACCATGCAATTTGTGACATGGACAGAAAATAAAATCTGTACACTGAACTAGTTTTATATAGCGCCATCAAATTCTGTAGCGCTGTACAATGGGTAGACAGGACATAACAAGTAGTATATATAACATAACAAATTGACTTAGAGACAACAGGTGAGGAGGGCCCTGATCAAATGAGCTTACAGTCTAGATATATATATATATATATATATATATAGATATATATATGTGGGGATCAACATTGTCAGATATTTTAGGCGAGAAAACAAGTATTTGTGTATATTACATGAACAGAAAATGGAGTCAGAGACTATTTTGTTTCCTTAATCATATAAAGGATTTTTTTCTGTCCTCCTTCTCTCTATATTGAGAACAAAGAAGCTTTTATGAATATAGCTGCCTCAGCAAATATTTCCTAATCAGTGTATCTTCTATGGGAAATGTAAGGAGTAGAAGCTGCTTATCTCTAGGAATGTAAATTGGAATGGGGGATACATTGCAAGACCCCCCCCCCCCCCCCCCCCCGAAACTGATTTACTACCTAGGAGGTAACTTCTAGAGATATGTGCGATCAAGGACAAACTCCAGATGTATTTGTCATTGTCTTAAAGTTACTTCTTAGACCAGAGCGTCTCTTAGAGGTGAATGATGGAAATACAATGGTGCAAATATGCTAAGAAGTCCTAATTATAATAAGTAACATCTTATTATAACCCCGTCTTTAAAAGCTTGTGTTTTTACAATAAATAATATTTTGATTTTCTATCGTGATGGTATAATATCTCATTTTATAAATTATAATTTTTGGTGCAATCTGAAAGGATTTAGGATCAGAGAAAAAATTTAGGCTCTCTCTTTATATTAATATTGTGGATGTGGTCCTACAATAATTAACAGCGTCCTCATTTTGTGTACGTGATAGAATACTGGTTTTGCCTATTTTATCTCCTAAATGTCCCTAACAACATACTTTTCTAAGGCCAGAAAGATCCACGACCCAATTACTATAATAATTACTGTTAACAGAAGAATAAAGCCCCAAAACAATCAATGAAAAAGCTTTGGCCGGCGATCACGAATCCTAGAGATCAGGTGGCTATTGATTCCTTTCTGCACCGGGGACCTACCGGCCGTGGCACCCAAGACAACAAGCCGTTAAATTCTACATGCATCGTTCGGTGCCATCATGGAACGTTGTAATGGATAAGAAGGGGTTACCGGATATTCCTGAGCGACAGGTATTCTCAAAAAGTGATTTAACAAAGCAGTTGAAAGAGAGAAAACAGGCTGAACGAGGTGTATATGTCTAGAAATGATTATAATGGAGTAGCCGCCACTTGATCACCCACCTGAAACAATCCTCAAAGCACGTAGTCATGTAATCCCAGAGGAAGTCTGAGCTCAGAGACGTGATCAGTAAATTCACAGTCTTGACAATCTCAGACGCGTTTTTGTTTTCTTTAATTGCGCTGAAAAAAACCCCACACAAAAACGGCATAAATTGGAAGAATGACCAAGAAGCTATAGGAACTGCGGCGGAAGACGAGGAATATTTTAGCAACTTTTATTTCATTTTTTTTGTAAATGTACCTTATGAGCTGGCTGCCGGTCTGTCCGTAGCTCAGCTTGATGTCTGCCCCTAGTGCATCCTTACAATACGCGTAAAAGGCTCGGATCACTTCCAGAAATAAATCCCCCACTACGGGCGGACCTGAAATTAAACCAGAGTATAATAAGCACACCTCTAGACGCGGTTTACTAACTATAAACAGGTAATAACAAAAATAAAACTGTACAATAGTTTTGACTGTTTAATGCATGCAATCGCTAACAGTAAAATGCTGTTATTAAACCCACTGGGGGCCACACATGTGCACACCGGCTCTTGCAGCGGCCCGAACAGGAGCTGACGGGTGGTGAACGTCATGCATTACGTGACCCCGGGGTGGAAGACAGGCAGCAGCGCAGCGTGGTGAGCGAGGGGGGTTAGCGTGTGTATGTATGCATGTATGTATGTATGTGTGTATGCGTAAGCATACTGTAGTGTCAGAGTCAGTGTGTATGTAAATGTATAGTACCAGAGTTGGTACGTCTACTGTATTGTAGTGCCAGATTCACTGTGTGTGTGTGTGTGTGTGTGTGTGCATAGTGTTAAAGTGTATATATTTTATATATGTGTATTGTCACTGTGGAGTGTGGTGTTAGCATGAGTGTGTATGTGAGCATATAGTGTTTGGTTGTGTGTATCAGTGCATGGCGTTAGCATGCGTGTACATGAGTGTCAATATATGATGTCAGCGTGTGTCTGTTACTGTATGCTGTTGGAGTGTGTAAGTGTATGTTGATGTATGGCGTTAGCGTGAGTGCATGCGCACGTCAGCGTATAGTGTTATCGTGTGTCAGGGGTGAGCCTAGGGTTAGTGGCACCTGGGGATGGAGAGGAGACTGATGGATACACGCGGCACAGGGTCACGCACCATTCCAGGTACATTCATATTGCTTCATTTGTTTAATAATGTACTAATTACCAACTTTACTGAATACGGAACTGATTTTTCTCCAATCACTTAATGAATTTATTTATGTAATATTAACAATGATTAACTTTATTTACCAACAATTTGGTTTTAATGATTGTATAATCTTATTAAATGGAATCATGTTTTCACTAATGTATCTATCAATTCTTTATTACACGGATTATCATTAATACATATTTGCCAAATATTTAATGTAATCGATCAATACTTTATTAAAACTTCCAAAATCTAAACCTAATTTGCCGACCCCTGAGTTACAGGGTACAATATCAGTCTGCAGTCCCCCCTAAACACTGTGGTCTGTGTCCGGTTCGTGTACAGCGCTCAGGAAACTGTGGACATCCACTACTGTTCAAAAGTTTGGGGTCACTTTTTATGGGGGTGAAAACAAGGATATTTCTCGCTGTAACATAACTACAAAAGCGTTTTCTAACGCTCAATTAGCCTTTTAAGCTTAAACTTGGATCAGCGAACACAACGCGCCATTGGAACACAGGATTGATGGGAGTGATAAAGGGCCATTGGAACACAGGAGTGATGGGAGTGATAAAGGACCATTGGAACACAGGAGTGATGGGAGTGATAAAGGACCATTGGAACACAGGAGTGATGGGAGTGATAAAGGACCATTGGAACACAGGAGTGATGGGAGTGATAAAGGACCTACAATAGTTACTTACAACACTGGCAACCTATGCACTGTATTTCTGAATGGTAGTTTATATATCAATCTACATAAAAATGTTGAAACCATGACCCATGTGCTGTAACCTGTAACAACAGTGGGCTCTGTACCAAACAGGGGTCCTATTCTCTGATGGCTTGCGATGGCTCCATTACCTATCTCCGGCTTGTCCAGGAGACTGAGGAGGATCCGGAAAGGCTTCAGGCAAACTTGTAGTCCTTGGTCAAGGTCTGAATGTGGGATATTCTGGTGTAATATCTGCATCAGAGCCTGCGGGGGAGAAAATTGAAAATGAGAGAACAGCAGGACAAGTGCAGACACCTATTTAACTGTTACAGTTCGTAAAATTTAGTACATTATAATAAACAAAATCATTTGAAATGTAAAATTAGCATACAAGAGAAACTAAAATAATCCCAAACTGCGTGGCTGCTGAGCTCACAATGTGCTGGATAATATGTTGATAACCAGTTATCTGCTGGGTAACCATCACATAAGTGTCATTGATTAGTCAAGGGCTACTAATAGGTTATACCCGCTACAGGCAACTGCATTAAAGGGTTAAGGTCTATCTTAATATAATATATTGCTCAATGTTCGGCTAGAGCTGGATACATTTTCAATTGGACCCTAGGCAAGTCCGGCCAACCCTACACCAAGATCAAATTAACGGGGGAGCACAAAGTGAGGATGTGCGGTACAAATTTGCTTGCTGCCACCTACGAGATGACCCAACATAAGTAGAGTCCCAATTAGCTGTAAATGTTGTATAACTTGATTACAGGAACACCCTAAATAATTAACAGACTTGGAACCCTCCATGACGGAGGATCCCATGACGCGAGTATTGATAGAAAAAGTCAAACTCACCTGAACCAAAAAATCCTTTGAGTACTTCGCAAAAAAACTGTTACAGTATTCTTCATCCTCTCCGGATACTTTCAGCTGCGGCGCCACGAATCCCCCTTTGATATCAAACCCTGTAACGTAAAAGTATTTGCCTTATTGTCTACATTAGAACTTCTCGGTAGGGAAAAGGTCCGGCAATCAGCAAGCTACAAATCCCATGTTGTTCTACCTTTCATGGCATCTCAGATCACTTTTGCAACAATGAGCC
Organism: Sceloporus occidentalis; assembly: GCA_023333645.1. NCBI lineage: Eukaryota > Metazoa > Chordata > Lepidosauria > Squamata > Phrynosomatidae > Sceloporus > Sceloporus occidentalis. Next base: position 26,279 of record JALMGF010000262.1, read on the forward strand.
TGGGAAGCAGGACCATCCTTGGTGGCCTGTCAATAATAAAGGATTTAGGGCCCAATATCTTTCAATCAGAGGAGCCCAGAAGACAATCGCCCCTCTGGCCGGCTAACGTCCCATTGATACAGCCATGTTTGGCTTACAACAGACTAAAACTTTACTGTGGACAAACCCACCATTCTATTTTTCTAAACCCGTATGAATAATAGCGGATGGAAAGTGGACTATGGGAAGCAGCAGTTGGGTTGGTGTTGGCCACAAACACATTTGCTGGGTAGTTTCAGTAGCACATGATGGCATAATGGAAGCTGTAAAACCAGAGGGGATTGGGACCCCCTACATTTCACTTACCCAGCAACCAGGCAAATAACCTCCTGTTCAGCGACATGTCCCTCCTGAGGACAGTTTGGATAGACGCCGACAGAATGCGAATGAAATCGGCTTCGAGAAGCAGGATCGGGCATTCACCGGGCACCTACACAAAGAAATAGCCAATTTAGAGACACGTTAGAGGCCCATTGATACAATGGCCAGTGAGCATACGTACCGACCATCAAGCGAATACTCAACTCATAGAATAGTTTTGGGTGAGAAGGAACTAGGGTGGAATTTGATGTTTCAGAACTGTTTATCTGGACCCTGTTTTCATTCATCTTCTCCTAGAGAGGAGTAGAAGCCCAATGCCCCCATTCCCTTAAAGCAGCATTGGCAAAGGGTACTTTGTGGTTATCTTGGTGGCATAAGATACCCCGACAATACAAGCCTCAATTCACAGAATCGCTTGCAAGAAGCTCAGGAGGGGTATGTTCCCGGATCGATGATGCAAGACGTCTTACTGAAAAGTTGGTCGGCTTCTACGGCTCAAACCGTCTTGTTAGGGGCAAGAAATTATTCTTAGCAACTTTCAAGATGCACAGCAAGCGTCTTCCACACAACGCACACCACAGGTACCAACTAACAAACATCAGCACCAACTCAGAGCGTACCAGAGCTGCATGGAACGGGAAGTAGACGAGCAGAATCTCCAGCGTGTTCCTCTGCACGAGAACATTTGAATCCATAACGGAGACGCAGAGAGCTTTAATCTGCAGACAGAAGGCACAAAATAGTGTTACAGCGTACGATGAGGGAGGGGAAGACTACGCCTAGAAGAAAATACACAAATTCCTTCTTGTCCTTGCATTCCTACAGCGGTAGCGCCATAGTGAGGAGGTCCGCCGAGGTTCCTGGAACGCATGCGCATTGTCATTTATATCACCCGACATACTTACAGCCAGCTGACTGTCGTTGCCCAGCATGTGGCTCTGTGCTTTGGCAGGTAGGTCTCTGTTAATGTGACCGACAACAAAAAGCGAGGCCGGGAGTCTGATGGAACTGTTGACCAGGACGCTGCCCCAGAGCGCGCCGTAGAACACCTCCTGTCCTTCCACCGCGGCCAGCCTCTGGAGTAACATGTCCGTCCTCAGGAAGACAACAAAAAGATTTGTCTTGGAACACGTGCCATTTATACTGAAAGATTCTAACCGATGGATTGTCGAGGAGTGGGTGAGTTTGGGAATTTTATTTCATTTCATTAATTTATGTTTATAACGCAGGTTACTAAGCATCATTTTGCCCCCGTAGAGCCGTGCTCGCAAGCTTATCATCGATCAATAAATAACGTGGACCCCGTTCTGTTTATTACCTTTAAAACTCCAGCTCGGATAGCTGTGCCGCGTCACACGGAACCAACATAACCTCTATGGGGATAATGCTACTCATCCTTTTCTATTTTGAGGAGGTAAACGGTCATCTTTTTTTGTTTTGACTGATAGATTGTAAGCTCTTCGGACCAGTGCCCTCTTCTCTTATTGTACACAGATGTCTTGCGTGTTCAGGTTACCGTTAATTTTGTATATTTGTTGATTTCATTGTTCAGAACAATAATAGGGTTGATAAATAACTGATTAAGATCTCAGTCTTTACAGATTAGATCAGGCCCCCCAACTCTTATACCAGGAGAGCGATCCTGTGATTACCTCTCGTAAATTTCAGAGCCCTCTTCCAGTCCTGGGAGTAAGCCCGTGATGAAGGCCTGAAGACTCGGCAGTAGCGATTTCTGAAGAGGAAGGAAATACGTCTCGTACAGACCTAGGAGCACCGGCCTCACGGACATGGCTGCGTGGGACAGCAGCGGGAACAAGCCGGAACTTCAGAGAAAGGAGACACAAAACGGACATTAAAAAGGCAAACAATAAGTGACAACAGAGTGTTGTATGGGTGGCTTAAGGCTTTTCTGAGTGCCCCATGATATGCTTTTTAACCCCCTATATGTCACTTTGCCTCCAGAAATGCCTTATACCCTTATGTGCCACTCTGTCCAATGAAATGCCATTTACGGCATTTCTGGAGGCAGAGTGGCATATAGGGGGGGTCAAAGGCATATCAGGGAGGGAGAGTGGCATATAGTGGGGTACAACATTAGATGACATTTATTTATGAAGCGCCGGCCGATTCCACAGCTCTGTATAAGGCATATCATGGGACAGAGTGGCATATAGGGGGGCAGAGTGGCAAGCCTGGGGGCAGATGTGCATAACTGGGGGGCAGGTTGGCAAATAAAAACAAAAAAACATTTTTTTCTCAATCATAGCTTTTATTAAATATGAAAAAAATAGTTTACATCAGGGCTCGACAAATCCCAGGCGCCAGGTCGCCATGGCGACACAGAATTTTGTCCTGGCGCCTAGGTTTTGTCAGCCTCTTACATCCAGAAAAGATTGTGGATGTAAGAGGCTGAGCTACCACACGGGGGCGCTGCTGCTGCTATCTGCCCAGGAGTCTGGGCAGACAGCACAGCCACTCAGAACCCGCCCCCGAGCCTGAGATCCCTCCCACGGAGTGATCCTGTAGGCTGAAAACGCGGTTGCTGCAAAACCAGCAATCGTGTTTTCAGCTGCCACAGGCAGCTTCAGGGAAGAGGGTTCAGTGTTGATTGGGCCCCCACACAAGTGTGGGGACCTGACCCAACACCCCCCCTGCTGCCTGATCGCTCCATGAGAGCGACAGTGCAGTGTTAACCCCTTCAATGCCGCGATCGCGGCATTTAGGAGTTAATTCCCGTTTTGCAGGGGGCTCTGCTGCTGGTGGTCTGCCTAGAAGCCCAGGCAGGCCAGCAACAGCAAAAACGAGCCCCCACAAGCCCTTTGATGATTATTGTAGGCATGGAAGCCTACAGCAGTCATCAAAGACTCCCCTCCCTGCAATGGCTGCTCTATAGACCAGCAATTGAGTCCCAGCTGCCAGAGGCAGCTTCAGGGACAGGGGGAGAGGGTTCTTCGGTCTCCACATGAGTGTGGAGAGCAGCCCCAACACCCCGCTGCTGCCTGATTGCTCCATGAGAGGGACAGTGCAGCGTTAACCCCTTCAATGCCACAATTGTGTATGACACATTCCTGGCATTGCAGGGGTTAACATTTGTCCTCACAAGCTTGTGGGGACTAAATATCAGTCAATGCTGTGCTCCAATGGAACATCAGCATCGAAAGAGTTAAAAAAAAACAAAAATGTATAAAAAAAAAAAAAACCAGCACTGACCTGAAAGTCCAGGGTGCTTCCAGGTCAAACGCTGTGAGTTTAGTAAGTGGGCTGATGATGATCCGATCCCTCCTAACCAACTGTTAGTTTAAAAAAATCCTGGCTCCTAACTTTTTTACCTGGCGCCGAGATTCACAACAAATTTGTCAAGCCCTGCTTTACATGAATATTTACTGTAAAACTTATAACTTAAAACTTAATTATAAAACGTACTCGTCTTATATTCAGACTTTTTCTTCCTAAATTAATATTCAGATTTTGGGGGGGGGGTTGTCTTATAATCGACTGAATACGGTATACACAAATACAATGGTGTTACGTAAGTTAAAATAATAATATTTCAAAATGAATTAAAATAACAAATATAAAGCTTTAATCTGACTTTACTGCCGGAGATCTTCCAAATAAAAAAAGTTTCAGGATGGCACGATGGGAGTGACGCTTCCCACGTACCAGCGACTGCCCATATACCGGCGAGCGATGGTACAGGTACAGTGCCGTACTTCTCCTACCTGTAGAGGAAGAGGTCTCTGGCCAGCCATTTCGTCCCGATTATTTTGAATATGATCTCGTAGGTCTCCAGGGCTTTGAGGTGCACGCCGCTGGGGAGAGCCGGGTGCAGACATTGCGCCAACCGCTTACTGATGATCAGACGCCTCGGAAGTAAACAGTACTTTAAATTGCTCTGCAAAGCCTGCGGGGATAGAATGAAAAGCCCTTAAAGAGACAGCGACATGGAACAGACGTTTAAACATATAACGTGCACACATACTTATGTACAAACGCGTGTAACAAGCGTGTTGATTGTAGACTGTATAAATGTAACACACTATAGTTTCATTACAAATAATCCATCGTCCACAACCGTGGAATCTTTATAGCTCTGTTTCCTAAACGTATTTTTTTTTTTGGTTCCCTTTAAACAGCCGGACGCGACTCTCTACGGGCTGAGCGGGACACAAATATTCTGATGTCCAATGGCGATGAGACAATTTACACGCGTGTTACAAGCAACGCGTGACCATCAATCCTCTGCGGTTATGTATACGAGATTATGGTGCAGAAAAGGGACATTCCATTGGCCGATACGACCAGTTTCCAGAACCGCTAGGACCGCTTTCTATTTATAACACTAGTGCTTTAGGCTGCCCGTGGAATCTAAATTATTCTTTACGTTTCGATTATGTACCAAACAGAGAATATATGATTTTCTACGTGGAACTGGGAAGCAGCAGCCAGCAATAGCAAGGCTGTGGGATTCTGGGTAAAATTACAGATAAGCAATCGAAGAATGGCAGAAAAAAAGATGGCTTCCCCCTACTTGTTGTCAGTAACCATGTTTCACCCACATTTCCAATCCCAACAGCACCCTCGCTATGAACAAATCACCCTAAGCCTCAAGCAGACTCTCACCCCCTGGCTCATTCCGCCTCAACCTGCTATTAGATTGTAAGCTCAGTGGCGCAGGTCCGTTGCCTCCTTCTGTACCACTATGTCTCATGTATGTTATTGTTATATGTTGACAAATTGAATGTTTTCACTTTTCACGGCCTCCTATTATAACAGCGCTACGGACTCTGTTGGTGCTCTATAAATAAAATGTAATGTAATGTAGTAACGGCTGGTCCCAGACCTGTGGACCAGCGTAATGAATTCCCTACATGCCTCACACAATCTCCAAAGGACACAAAGGAGTGTGAAACAAAAACAGCTCAACAAAAAGCTTCTGTTTAGATAAGACCCACAATTTCACCTTTAGACTTCCCTTCGATGTTATCATTCATTCTGCATCATATTAACCTTTGAATCCCAGACAGGTGACCAGCGTGTCATCCGTGTGCAGCCTATATGGTCAGCGTAAGGTGCGTAAGGTGCGGTTCCACTTCGACACTAAAGTAAAGTGCTCTCCCCGGTATGTTAAGCAAACAAACCTCAGCAGATCCGTCCCATTGTATTATTTCCATTTGTCATGTGCAACTTAGATACAAAAGTTTTGGGTTCAGCAGAGACTGCGGAAGAACCGGCCCAGACGGACTCTGCTGCCATACCGGGAGGGAGATCGCCCTCTTGGGTTATCAGCATATCTGGGAACTTCTGACCTCTGGCTACCCGGAGCCTCCGCTTTGCGGGACGCGGCCTCGGAGGGGGCAGCTGGGGAATCTGCCCCGAGCCAGGTCTAGGGCAGCGCCGAAGGTAAATACATCGCCGAGAACAACAGCTTCAAAACGGTCTGGATGATCTTCTACGCGTGCGTCACATACACATAGTCTTGAAACTAAAGAAATTCATGGCCCGTCAATTTTCAATTTATCGCCTTAATTCACGATATCGCTTAATTCATTCAACGTACATTCCGCCTATTAACTATTACGACTTATTTCACGGCACATTCGCAGACCTTCTATCGGCTGGCTTCACCATTATAGCCACCAATGAAACGGACCGTCTGCCAGAATATTTATTATTTTATGACAGGGCACAGTAACTAAGTACAGCTTCCAAAGTGACTGCCTGTATACACGGCTGCATCCAGCTATTGGGCTCATTAAGAAATCCTCCCGGTCCCTTCCGAAGAAACATTCCTGCTTATATCTGAATATAATACTCGATAGTCCCTCATCTCAGACTTAGTAGCTTGGTCTTCATTAATAAAAAAAAAAGACAAACACATAAAAATTAATGCAGCCTTTATGTTAACGAGGCTGTCCGGGATCAGCGACTCTGGGTATGTTTGCACGTTAATGCATATGATAGCTGAGAGGTCCCTTTAAATTTCCGTGATGCCCTCCGTTGCTCGCTTAGGGGGTCCCTTTAAACGGAGCGTGTGCTGTGTGTTCTCACGTGTGCCGTCACATCGCACTCAGGGTGCGGCTGTCAGAGCAAACATTCGGGAACCGGATGCGGAGCTGCTGCTAAATACACAAACGGCAAGAACGCGGACTGCATCACAACGGGTCCTGACCGACAAAACAAAGAGGGTCTGGCATACAGCGCCGAATATATATAATATATAAATATATAATATATATATGAATGAATACCATGGGTTGGAAGGGAGATTATATTAGTCCAGGACAAATTAAGCTCTTCATAGATACCTAGTTAACGGGTATAAAAAAAACAACACCATTATTTCCTCTATAAATTTACTAAAAACGCTGCTATCCCCCTTTGAGATAATATATGCCGTAGACGTGACGGTACATACGTGTGGACCGGGCATGCAGGTGACCTACCCGATCGGAGACAGAAGCTGCAGCAAGCGGCAGATAAGCAACATTCTCTGCTGCGCTGACACAGCCGTCAAAGGGACAGTTTAATGACTCCGGCATATCAAGCTCCAGATTGTAAGCTCTTTGAGCAGGGCTCTCCTCAGCTGCTGTTTCTGTTTATGTTATGAACTACTTGTCGTGTCCTGTTTACCCATTGTACAGCACTACAGAATATGATGGCGCTATATAAAACAATAAATACTCTGTTGCTGCGTAAAAGGAGAACGATGTCTGACATCAGTGATGAGATTTAATCAATAGAGCAAAAACACAGACCCGATTGTATATTGTGCTAAATTTGGTTAAAGGGACAGTTTAATGTCCGTGACACCCCCATTAAAGAAGAAGGCGTATTAAAGCAGCCCTAACCCTCTGGGAGTACTTTAATATAAATACTTGAGTTGACACAGAAGTTGCAGCCCTGTTGCTGCAGCTGCCTCCCTCCTCCATGGTCTGATATGTCTTGTCAATCAGCGCCAGGCCTCCTCGCCATGCGTGGGTTGTGGGATTTTTTTTGTTTGTTTTAAGTGAGAAAACTATTCGAAGTTTGGGTCGTTCCTCACAATATAAACATCTGATGGCAATTTGGATTTGTGATAAAAAATTCACTTTTTTTTCTTTTAAGTAGAACACAGACAGAAAGGGACGGGGGTTTTACATTTATGCTGTTTATTCCCCATGCATTTTGAGCAACATATCCCAGCTTCACCAGTGACTGCTCCCTGAGTCAGCCAGCCAATCAGGAGCATTAGCCCTGTGTGCATGCGCAGATACCACGCACGTGCACACTCTCAGTGGTTGGGCTCCATCATTAACACAGTGGCACCGAGTCTGTGTCGCTGGCATAGCCGGGGAATATCCAAGTATTTAGGTTAATGTGGGTGGAAGGGGGGTTAGTGGCATTTAGTTGGGTGTTACTTCTGCCCCCTGGTGATGGAATCTCAGCTAATCTCACCCCAGTCCTCTGCCTCTCGAAGTACGGGGACAGAGGAGAAAGTTAAAGAACATAGCAGGACTATGGGGTTTATTCACTAAATGGAGCGTTGCGGTTTCAACTTCTTGGCTTTACCGTCCATTACGAAGGGCCAACACTGGAAGGTTTTTCCGCGTGAGGGGCTGAACCGGCCCTGTGTAATATATAGTTCAATGAGAGTAAAAAAAAAAAAAGTCACTGATTTAACTATACATTGTACAGGGCCCGCCAAGCTCTGCAGCAGAAGCTCGCTGAGTCTGAAACGTCATCATTTATGGTGAAGTCAAGGAGCTGAAACACAACCCTCCAGCAAACCCTCCCTTTAGTGAATAGACCCCTATGTCTTTAAAGGACCCCTTTTTAATTAACACCCCTTCACCCTTGTAAATTTGCATTTGTCTTTTTTGCTGCCTCCAGCTCCTAGAAAGTATCTAGAGAGAGAGAACCCCGACGTGTTGTGCTGGAAGTCTGTACTGATACCGGGGACAGGGGTCTATTGTTAAACGACGGACTAACCGAACGGTCGGTGTGACACAGAGTGTGTTATTCGTACCGAGACGTCTCCTACAATAACCTCCATTCAGCGTTCACAACGCACGAGCAGGCCTTGGCATCCCGACGAAGAAGCAAACAGCGACAGAAAGCCAAGGTGGCATCACATATATAATGAATACATGGCACAGGTAGGGGGTGAGCTCCCGCGTAATGCGGCCACGTTAGATGCAATTTAAGAACATCGAAAACGCAAGACAAGAACAGGAGGCATTAAAGTGCGCGGGGGGGGGGGGTTTACAAACAGGTTTTTTGGGGTTAAATTTTGCGATTTTGCTACAAAGACAAGTCATCCATTTCTTACCGGACTTCAATGTTACAATCCACAGAACCTCCGTGGCACGCGAGTCCCCAG
>JALMGF010000262.1:640000-985000 GCA_023333645.1 Sceloporus occidentalis
ACATTAAAAGCCCCTGGAGCTTGATACTCAGAGAGACTGTTGGGGGAAGAGGTAGTTCCCTGTGCTCCTAGGGCAAGGAGAGGCCCTGAAGAAGACAATCCCTGAGCCAAGTGAGGCAATACCTGCCTGGACGTTTTGTGTGTTGTCTGGGGGAGGTTTTCCAGAGCCTGGCGTAGCTGGGTCTGGCTGGGAGGTTGAGGTAGTGGGTGATTAGGCTGGTCAGTCTGGACCAGCATAGTTCAGTTAGAGAGGGCTCCAATAGGGAGCTAGGTTTTCTTTTGCAGGTTTCACAGATATGCAATACTTTTATCCAGCAAAAAGAAACTTCACGTCCTGATCATCAATAAGTCGTCACAAACACATCAAGGCCATCCTCCATAAGAATATGTATTTCAGCCAGCAATACACAAGGGCACATACCATGCAACAGTCAAACAGTGGTTTTTGGGGATTAAGCGGTTAAAAATAAAGCTTTTTTTTTTATTTTTTTTTTTTTGGTTCCTGCTTTCTGCCCACAGACCATAGCAGTGCTTTGCCCGCATCCTCCACCATATGTGACAAACCCTATAGCATGAGGGCCATACATGTCACTTTTAGGGGTCCTTAGCACAGTCCTCTAGGGCAATTAGAGCCAGGAACAGCAGCTCATTTTTTTTTGTTGGTTCCTGCTTTCTGCCCACAGACCATAGCAGTGCTTTGCCCGCATCCTCCACCATATGTGACAAACCCTATAGCATGAGGGCCATACATGTCACTTTTAGGGGTCCTTAGCACAGTCCTCTAGGGCAATTAGAGCCAGGAACAGCAGCTCATTTTTTTTTGTTGGTTCCTGCTTTCTGCCCACAGACCATAGCAGTGCTTTGCCCGCATCCTCCACCATATGTGACAAACCCTATAGCATGAGGGCCATACATGTCACTTTTAGGGGTCCTAAGCACAGTCCTCTAGGGCAATTAGAGCCAGGAACAGCAGCTCATTTTTTTTTTGTTTTTTTTTCCTCCTTATTTTAACCGCTTAAACCCCAAAAACCGCTGTTTGACTGTTGCACGGTATGTGCCCTTGTGTATTGCTGGCTGAAATACATATGCTTATGGAGGATGGCCTTGATGTGTTTGTGACGACTTATTGATGAAGTTTCTTTTTGCTGGATAAACGTATTGCATATCTGTGAAACCTGCAAAAGAAAACCTAGCTCCCTATTGGAGCCCTCTCTAACTGAACTATGCTGGTGCAGACTGACCAGCCTAATCACCCACTACCTCAACCTCCCAGCCAGACCCAGCTACGCCAGGCTCTGGAAAACCTCCCCCAGACAACACACAAAACGTCCAGGCAGGTATTGCCTCACTTGGCTCAGGGATTGTCTTCTTCAGGGCCTCTCGTTGCCCTGGGAGCACAGGGAACTTCCTCTTCCCCCAACAGTCTCTCTGAGTATCAAGCTCCAGGGGTTTTTAATGTCCAGCACCTGTGCCTGACGCCGGCCCCACTGGAATCCCGGACCGGATCCTGCAGATTTCTTGCCTCCTGGAAAACTCGGCATGGCATTTCCACAGCATGGGGAAACGGAGCATTGGCCCACCCTGCTCTCCAATTGCTCCACCCTAGGGACCCATATTTACGATCTGGATAGCACCTGTACCCAAATGCCACACTAAGCATCTCCCTGGGGTTTACACTGTCACACATTACACATAGAGATAACATTAAATATGGACATAGCATTAAACATGGACATAACACTACTCATTGAGATAGCATTAAACATGGAGATAACATGCAACACATCGGAAGGATTTTATTTTGAAATATAACTATTTCTGGTGTGAACACCAGTTTTACCGCCATTCATGCGGGACAGCCATGGGTGCCAGGCTCGTGCCGAGTTACGCCAACCTTTTCGTAGCCGAATGGGAAGCAGAACAGATATGGCACAACAATCCATTTGAAGCAGACCTGGTGCTGTGGAAGAGATATATATCGATGATGTGTTAATTATATGGAGGGGAACACTGGATAAATTACATCAATTTATAGAATACATCAACTAGAACCAATACAACCTAAAATTTACTTTCAACATACTAAAGCAAAGTGTTGAATTCTTGGATGTGGAACTATTCACAGAAGGCAATGCTCCAGAAATTATAAAAATGCTACCGATGCCAATGGTTTCATTGATTACACAAGCTGTCATTACCCAGCATGGTTAGATAACATCCCCACGGCACAGATGATGAGAATAAGGAGGAACTGTACACGGGACCAGGACTTTATTAAACACACCACAGATATTAAAAGTAAATTTAGGGAGAAACACTATCCAATAGAGTTATTAGCGAGAAGTCAACAGAAAGTGGAACAAATGGATAGATCTCATCTACTAAAAGGAGAGCCCAAACATAATATGAACAAGAAAGATTTAAGTTTTTCATTAATTAAGGAATATAATACTAAGGCTCACCACATTAAAAAGATATTGCGGAAACACTGGCATGTCCTGAAGAGCGATTACATTTTAGGTCCCCTCTTACTGGAAAAACCTAAAATCATATACAAAAAAAACACAAATAATTTGAAAAACATTTTCCTCCCAACAAAGAAAACAGAAATTTATTTTAATACCTTTCTGGGCAAGAAACCCATTGGTTTTTTCCCATGCGGTAGGTGCAAGATGTGCACCTACCTACCAAGGAAAACAAACAGTTTTATCAGTAATAGGACAGGGACTACATACGAAATTAAGAAATTCATCACCTGCACCACCAAATTTGTAATTTATTTATTACAATGTCCATGTGGTGCACAGTATGGGGGAAGAACAATCAGACCACTTAAAGGAAGAATTTAGGAACATCTTGGGAACATTAAGAATTCAAGCATTAAACACGGTGTCCCGCGATACTGTAATTCATGTCCTGTTTTCTCAATTAATCAATTTTGAATCATGGGAATAGACATTGTATATGTATTATATGTATTATACATAATTCCAATATTTCGTATTTTGTATTATTGTTTGGCACTTTTCCACCCTTATTGCTCTCTTTTCCCTGGATTCATATAGACATTTATGTATAAACAAAACCCATAGTATGTTTAGTTATAGTTCATATATCCACGTTTAATGTTTTCTCATTCATGCAATCAAATCCTTAAACGTTTACATCCTATAGCGTTTATACTACCTTCATGTTAATCCGTCTTCAAATGTCATTGCTTAACATCTGCACTTCACAGCACAGCAGGACACTAGGACCCGATGCAACACCAAGAAAAGAGACAGCCCTACGGAGAAGGAGAAGCCGTTTCTATGGGGACGCGTATAAACAGAATGACGCCAGTACGCACATCCAGCCTCCAATACGTCCACACGTATTGTGGAATGACGTAACAGCGCCACCTAGTGTACATGTACGTACAACACGTCCTCATGTTCTGGGAAACAACGTTGCACCGCCATCTAGCGTACATGGAAGAAAATACAACGAATTAACACATAAAAAGAGTGGAAGAAGCGATCAAATACTTTTTTCCTGAGGAAGCCATTAAAGCCGAAACGCGTTGAGGAAAGACTTTTTATTTCACTTAATCGTTTGAATTTTACAGATTTATATTTTATATATCTTAAAGTACTTTTTTTAAATTTAAATAAAAGGGATATTCCCATAATAAATCTATATTTTTAAATATAAGCAGCAGTTGTTTATTCTCTGGGGCAGGTTTTCCCGCTCCCTGGCTGGAAGAAGTTGCCGCACTGTATCACAGCGTTCGGGGGATTGGACCTGAAATTCCACGACATTTGGAGAAGGGATCCTGGACACCGTGGGCTTCCCCTACCCCCCCCTCCCTGAGTGCACCTTGCACATAATTGTATGTGCATAGGATCCCGTGAGTGCAACCATTTACTACCTTTTTCACGAGCTGCTATGAGACGGGAATGAGAAACAGACACAAATCTTCAGCACTGTTGTGAGTGCAACTAACGCAATATAATTAACACCGTATCGTCTGAACGGTCTACACTATTGTTGTTTCGTTTGTTTTTCTTACATGAGCGCCCCCTATTGAAATTGAACCTATACTTTACAACACCTGGAGAGAGTTGTTTTTAAGGAGGCAGCTGTGAGAAAACAAAAGGGAAGTATTTTTAGAGATTTCCTTATTTAGCACACACTATTTTTGGGACACACCGGTTCTCCTCACAATCTTTTTACTAAAGCACACACACCCAGGCACTCACACTAACACAACCAGACAATCAGAGTGTTTTAATGCCCGTTCATTGGATCCGTTTTATCTTTATTTTATTGTTTATTGGATGAATCCACGTAACGTACTTATTACCTCTGTATTCTATATTCTTCCTGTTATACAGCAAACTCACTGTTATTATTGCTTACTTATTGGGTTTGAATCCAAATAAATGCAACTATTTGACGTATTGTGTTTTTAATTCTCGCTTTTAGCTCCGAGGAACTGTAAGGAGGTTCTGGATCAGGGAAGCGTTCTAAGCGACTGGTACGCAATATACCCGGATGGCAAACGGCCCCTGAAGGTGTTGTGTGATATGCACACCGACGGCGGAGGCTGGATCGTAAGTGCTCAGCAGGGAAGATGAAATATGTAGAAAATATCTTTACAATATATATTCCATTTACCGTTTGATCCAATGCTCTTCATTCATAAAAATCTCACAATGGTATATAATCAGTACGAAAATTTAACGTATTTAATAAATATAATATTATAATGTAATATATATTAATAAATATATTCTATTTAATATATGAAGTGTGTCAAATATCATATAGATATAAAATATATTTGTATAATAAATCGTCAATATGTGACCCCCCCAAAAAACACAATTGTGATGTAAAAAAAAAAAAAAAAAAAGGAAAGTGATAAAAGCCAAGAAATAGTTATACTTATATCTATATGTCCATCCTTCTTTGAAGATAGACAATTCCCTCTAGGAATATATGTATATATAGGGGAGAAAAATGTTTTAGCACAAAAATAAAAAAAAAATAATAAATCTGGTTCTACAATGGTCATTGTCGGTGATTAAAAAAAAAATTTTTTCATGACAGTTTTCAAGATACTTGGGGGAAAAAATAATTAAAGTAAAAAAATATATACCGTATTGCTTTTCCGGTTGGCATGTTAATGAATGTATTTATAAACGGGGGATGTCTGATCTCAGTGTTTTGTTTTTTTATTTTGTGCAGGTTTTCCAGAGACGGTGGGACGGCTCGGTGGATTTTTTCGGGGACTGGAATTCCTATAAGATGGGGTTTGGCAGCACTTTGAACGAGTTTTGGTTGGGAAATGATAATCTTCATATGCTGACCTCATCAGGTGATCTTTTTACATAAAATTTTAGGCCTATGATTTCTTCTGTACATCTCGTTTTTGGCACCTGAAGCGTTCTGTACATTTCCCGGTCTCTCCCGTTTAACGGATAGATGTCGGCTCAATTACCTATTCACAGACAAAATATGCTTTAATATACATCAGTTATATTTTTTTTAGTAGCTTATTTTAACACGGCTCCCGTTTCCACCTTTTTTCAGGCACGTGGGAATTACGCATCGACCTACAGGACTTTGAAGCGAAAAAATATTTTGCCAAATACGCGTCTTTCAAAATTTTAGGAGAGTCTGAACATTACAAATTGCTATTAGGAGCTTACACCACGGGTAACGCAGGTACGGCACGGCCCTGTATAACACCACGGGTAACGCAGGTACGGCACGGCCCTGTATAACACCACGGGTAACGCAGGTACGGCACGGCCCTGTATAACACCACGGGTAACGCAGGTACGGCACAGCCCTGTATAACACCACGGGTAACGCAGGTACGGCACGGCCCTGTATAACACCACGGGTAACGCAGGTACGGCACGGCCCTGTATAACACCACGGGTAACGCAGGTACGGCACAGCCCTGTATAACACCACGGATAACGCAGGTACGGCACGGCCCTGTATAACACCACGGGTAACGCAGGTACGCCACAGCCCTGTATAACACCACGGGTAACGCAGGTACGCCACAGCCTGTATAACACCATGGCCCGGTATAACACCATGGGCAACGCAGGAACGCTACGGCCCGGTATAACACCATGGGTAACGCAGGCATCGCCCGGCCCAGCGCTACAGGTAACGCAGGTACGCCACGGCCAGGCATTTAAGGACATGCGCTGCCATAAAGCAGGTCGCACCTTAATTCAAACACTTGCTTTAGGTAAATATCATGATCTCCTACAATGGCGACCTTCAAGTGGGTGTCTCCATTGCTGTAGGAGAATAAATGATGCGCTGCATCTGTTTTACGGGAATCCCTCATGTATCTTCCCCAAGATCATTGATCTCCGGATGATGATATTCTTTGGTTCCAGCACCTGGTTAAATGGTTTTGTTTTACCTGCTTTAGGAAACTCCCTGGATGTTCATGCCGACATGCCCTTCTCCACCAAGGACAGAGATTCCAGTCCAGGCAAACGTGCGAATACGTATTACGGAGGCTGGTGGTATAACAGCTGCCATCACTCAAACCTGAACGGACGGTATCTGCAGGGGCAGCACAGCAGCTACACCCACGGCATCGACTGGGTACAAGCTAAAGGCTTTCATTACTCATTCAAATATTCAGAAACGAAGGCTAGGCCCGTATAACGCAGGAGGAGACGGACAGAACCAAGTCCTACACGCATCGTCTATTTTAAGCCTTTCGCCTATCCACCTACACTAAAAAGTATATGTAACTACAGCACAACATGGCCCCCCTGTGCCCCTGCCTATCCGAGTTTACATTTCTTCAATGTATTAATCTTTACTGGGAGGCATTTCCACGTACCTACCACATTCTCACTACATGAAAGACTCCGGCAACACAACAGATCTCAAAATAAACGTCTGGTGCGTTAGAAGCATGACTTTTGTTTTGTTTTTTTCTCAACTGTACCCATAGAGGGGATAGGAAAAAATGTTTTGGCTATAAAATGTCCATTTGTCACTTTTAGTCCTGTAGAAGGTTTAAGCCCCCCCCCCATAGTTATACAGGCGCACGCACTCTACACAGAACGGCTGACGGAGGAGAGCATTAAATGTAACCATTTCACAGATCTAGCTCAGGTTTTCCCGTAGAACTTGGTCCCGTGTAACACCGGATGAGGGATATCACGGAGCCGGGGATTGCAGAGCTCATGTATAGTCCCAGGTTAAAAGGCATTACAATAAAGCCCTTTAGAAAATCGTGGCTTTCGACATGGAGTTTTTAAGTTTAAACGATCGTGGCAGACTTAAAAATTCTCTGCACACGACATCAGAAAAGACTTTAAACGATAGCACGGAAATAAGGGGGCTGGAGATGGCACGATACGTTTATTCCAACAAAGACAAAACATAACCTGTTGGTTTTCAAACTAAACCTTTATTCAAACACTTGCTTTAATTACTCCTGAATGGTCTAGTTGACGCAAGTGCTTAATCCCTATATCTTGTGCACAGCGTGTGAGATGTGTACCAGGAATGACAGGCTGAGAATAAGGTCTGGCAGAACTGCCGGGTTTGCTCAATCCGACCACTACCTGCAACCTCCTTCCCTAATCACAGCGCAGCCCCCCCTTTAACAGTCTCGGCCTTCCTAGTATCTGAAGACTTACAGAGAAACCTTGTATTAGGTTTAAAAATTTTCTTCATTTTTATTTTGATTTCAGAAAATTAAAAAAAAAAAAAATCCCAACACAAAAAATAAGTCTAGCAATCCAAACTCAAAATCCAATCAGAAGAGAAAAGACTGAATAAATATAACGGGGAGAAACAAAATGGGGGGGGGGGGTATTGAACAGAATGAACTTGGGCTGAACCGATTCAAAATTTTGATTTTTCCCATGACTTGCTGTGCCTTTTAAACTCTTTCGTCTGCCCGCCATCTTTTCCGCCCCATCCAATACTCTGAGCACCAACCGAAAGAGGGGCATTAAGAAAAACTGCATCAATAAGGTTCAGTGGTTTATTTACAGGTAAACACCTCTGTATTTTATTTGAAGCTGAAAAGAAAAAAAAATAGCGTTGGAAATAGTGGCTATTTCTTAACGAGAGTGCTCTAGTTTTTCCCCCCTCTGTTCACATCTTTATTTTAACGTTTCCACCAGCTTCTTTTTACCCTGCTATCTGAACTTTACTTTTTGAAAAAGTTGAGCATCACAACTCATCCTTAAGCAAACTGAAAAGCAAAACAGAAAAAAATATATATTTATATACTTATATATAATTTCCCCCCTGCTTCTCTCCGTTCTCCGTGTCCTTCAGAGCGGCATTTTTATCAATTTTTTTTTTATTATTATTTTTCCCAAATCTCAGCGCAACAAGTTCACCATCGGAAGGGATCTGAGACAGGCGGCATCTTCAGAAGGCAAGTTCCTCTTCGTGGTGCCAGCAGGGTGAGCAAGATTGATGCATGGCTTGAATTTTTTTTTCTCTCACTAAAGTCCAGTAATAGAAAAGAATGCACGGTAAGGGCGTCCTAAGCCAGGCCAAATCCTTCTGAGCACTCCTGGATGGCCAACAGCAGCATGTGACGTAACTTTTCATAGCTTTCGTACGCTGGGAGGTCCAGCTGGTTGAAACTGTAAGAAAATATTGATAATTTAAAGCCAGACGTACAACATATATCGTGAAAAGTCCTCTAAGAGAGGGGTCAAAATGAATAATGTATACGATTACAGAGTCACCCACGGACATTCTAGAATACAGATGAGTAGTCCCTCATTTTTCTCTTACCAAGCATGGGCAGAAGGCAGTCTATCTGTAGATCAATCATCCCGGTGTATTTGGAATTTCTGGATGCCGTTCATTCCTTCTAGAGCAGCGAAGCCCTGCAGGGGAACTTTAGAGGTTCCAGTTACAAACTGAAGGAACTTGGCCCGGTCAGCCTGGTCGAAGGAGTGCAGCGCTCTCCAAAACCACTGAATCTGTGAGAGAAGACAGCACAGAATAGTTTGACATTTACAACCGTACCATAAAATACACGAGAGGAAAAGCTTTGAACGTCTAGAACCAGTTTTAATAGCAGCCAGGATTGAGCATCGACAGTAATTTGGGTCACTTCCACATCCCTGGCGATAAGATTGGCTCAAGATAACGGCGAGTTCAGATGAACCTGACTTTAAAGACTTCAGGTGGTTTCCTGGCTTGACTAACCTTCAGGAAGATACTAAAGTACTGAAAGCGGAAGAGCATTAAACTAAAGAGTCGTTGCTGATTTATGGCAGAATTTCAACAAATCGGCACAGATTAATAAAGGCTTGTGTTTCCAAAGCAGTATGAAAACTTGCATTACTGGTGTTAGGGACAGACCTCGGACATATGACTAGCGAATACGATCAATGTTCCATCTAATTTTTCTTAGTTGGCGTGCGCAGAAAATTTCTCTTGTGCAAAAATTTTCACAGAGCAAAAATTTTGTGCGCACAATATCTGTGCCGCATAAAGTTTCAAAAAATATATTATTTTTTTCTTTTTATATACTTTTGTACGCACAATTTTTGGACGTGTGCGCTCTCTTAAAAAGCTATGTGTGCGCGCACAAGCGCACGGCTTAGAGGGAACACTGAATACGACAGACAGACAGACAGCCTAAGCAGCAATCTGTGTCAGGTAGGTTTATCATCCCCTCGTTGGAAGAATGTATAAAAAAGTACTCAGAGGGTTAGGGTTACTCAGAGTACTTTAATATGCTTTTATTATCATAGGGGTGTCAGTGATACTGTCCCTTTAAGCGGACCATAACTAAGGCAACATGCTGCTTACTAAGGGAGCTTTAAATTAATTTCCCAGACCAATCATGAATACAAAAATAGTTAATTTGTCAAACATATCTCAATCACTGGAACTCAGTTCTTACCTGGATGGAGTTGGACTGGTACTTGTGATACTCTGTATTGGATTTCAGATCGTCAATGTCTATTGTGGGCAGGCCGGAAATAAGTAGCTCCAGTTCCTGCTCCGTGAAGATGGAGATAAGACGTTTGGGAATGATCTCATAGAATCCTTCCAGGAAAGCGGCCAGCTGCTTGCGAATGGCACCTGACGCAGAAAGACATTGCCCAAGCCGATTACAAAAACAAGCAGCGGAGAAAGCATCAAGCTTAAACAATCACCATGAAGCACAAAGCCATTGATGTACCTGTCATCTTCATCTGGCACACAAGGTGAACGTATTCCTTCTTGTTATCTTCAGTTACTAGAATGTTTGCCCCATTAGGCTTCAGATCACGAACTTCACATACTCCAAACTCTTGAACCTGGACAAACGGAGCAAAAAAACACCAAAAAGGGACACAATCAGCGCAGAATGTGAGGACAGAAAAAAGGATCTCACACGGTTGAAAATCATTTTAAAGACCAGTGCAGATAGCTGTTGAAGCGACACTTCCCACCATTGCATCTTTATCTGCATGCGCGCTTACCTCGGTGCTAAACGTCAAGTCATATCCCAGTGTGGAGACATCATTCTCGAGCAAGTAGACAAGACCTTGGTAGAAATGGTAATCTTCACTTTCCATGTCTGTGTACCTGGACCAAAGACACAGAACTGTAGATCACATTCAAATAGAACTCTCCGCTACGATGCGTTTGAGGGACGATACTCCACTTTTAATTTTAATGCCACAGTCCGTTTAAAAAGCTGCTTGGCGGACCCATCCTAACCCACCAGACACACTAATGCACAATGCGAGTTATGTGCAGATGGTCAAACTTACCGGACAGACTTGCCAAGGATGTGCTTGTAGAAGGACCGCATGAAGTAACACTCCAGCAGTCTATTGTCATATACTGCTTTAGCCACAATACGACCCACAAACTTGAAGTAGCTGAGGTGGTTGGGGTTACAGTGCGATGAAGGGTTGATGGTGTAAGTGACACGGTCACCAGGAGATGTGCGGAACAGTGCATACATGGGATTGAACATCTCTCTGGAGATGATCATATACCATTCCCGGAGCAGCCCACCGGAATCCTGACCTTCCTCACCTTCAAACACTATGTACCTACAAAGAGTAAAGAGGAAACTTTGCTGCAGTGTCCATTAGAATATAAACGGCAAATGAAAGATAAAAGCTCCCTACTAAGGGTCACCACCGCATTAGATGATGGTTATCAACCACGTCCCACAACAGAAATCCCCTCCATTTTCACACTAGGACACTTAGTTTCGGTGAAGTTCTCTGTACGAGTCTTCAAACACATGGTCGAGTCGTACATGAACAGCCATGTCTTCTTTGCGCAGCCCTTCATCGAGACGCTCAAGCTCCTGGCGGAAATATCTGTGCAGGGAAGCAGAAACATCTTGTAGCAGCTTAAGCTTCCACAATTATCAAATCAAACACTAAAGCTCACTATTTATATATCACATCAATGTAGCAGGTGTAATAATGAATTGCATAAATGTGGCATATTTACACATAAATACAACTTTAAAGTAGGGCTGCAACTAACGATTATTTTCATAATCGATTAGTTGGCCGATTATTTTTTCGATTAATCGGATTTAAAAAAAAAAAAATTTCATTTATTTTACTTTCAATAGTTTTTTATTAATTTTCAAAGAAATAAGAAGTACAAATAACACCAATAGTAATACATGAGAGACAGTCACAGCTGTCATTTATTTTAAATTATTTAATAAAGTAACATAGGATGTTAAAAACAAACGGCAGAATAAATTTTTTTTCTTGTTTTTATTTCCCCAACCTGCCCCCCAGTTATGCATATTTGAGCCCAGGATTGCCACACTGCCCTCCCCGACATGCCACACTGCCCTCCCCACATATGCCTTATATACCCTATATGCCTTATACCCCCAGATATGTCACTCCGTCCTCCTCAGGTATGCCGTATACCCTATACTTGGGCACCTTGGGGGCTCTTCGTGTTCGTCTTCGTGCTCGTCTTCGTCAAAAAAAAATCTTCGTATTCCGCGAATATTCGCCCGTTCCTGTCTTCTCTTCGGGCGAATATTCGTTTTTTTCTTCATTTTTTCCGGTTAAGGGGTTAATACGGGGTTAACGCGTACTGCAAAAGCTCTGCTGCAACTCTATTGGTCGCCAGCAGGGGGCCTCCTGCTGGGGACCAATGAGCTCACTACCATATATAGCTAATATATTCTCGGGCAGAATATTATTCTACTCAGAGTAAAACCAACAGAGGGCAGCATTCTGTCCGAAGATATATTAGCCATATGTGGCAGTGTGTTCATTTTCATCTATTCATTATTTAAATAAAATATATCCCCATGATCCGCTGGTCTCCCCGCTGGAACAGTTAAATGTCCGCACTGGCAGACATTAATTCTGTCGAACTTGCAAACTCTTTTTTTCTATTTATTTTGGGGGGTTTTTTGTATTAAACCATTACACGAAAGGATCATGGGAATATATTTTATTTGAATAAATGCAAATGAGCACACTGCCACAGATGGCTAATATATGTTCGGACAGAATGCTGCCCTCTGTTGGTTTTACATTAAGTAGCATAATAACTGGATTTCTTTCAAGCATATGGAACAATGCTACTTAATGTAAAACCAACAGAGGGCAGCATTCTGTCCGAACATATATTAGCCATATGTCTTCGGACAGAATGCTGCCCTCTGTTGGTTTTACATTAAGTAGCATAATAAATAACTGGATTTCAAGCATATGGAACAATGCTACTTAATGTAAAACCAACAGAGGGCAGCATTCTGTCCGAACATGTATGGCTAATATATGTTCAGGCAGAATGCTGCCCTCTGTTGGTTTTACATTAAGTAGCATTGTTCCATATGCTTGAAAGAAATCCAAAGTTATTATGCAACTTAATGTAAAACCAACAGAGGGCAGCATTCTGTCCGAACATATATTAGCCATCTGTGGCAGTAAGCTCATTTGCATTTATTCAAATAAAATACATTCCCATGATGCTTTCGTCTAACAGTTTAATACAAAAAAACCCCAAAATAAATAGAAAAAAAGAGTTTGCAAGACCAGCGGATCATGGGGATATATTTTATTTAAATAATTAATAAATGAAAATGAACACACTGCCACATATGTCTAATATATCTTCGGACAGAATGCTGCCCTCTGTTGGTTTTACACCGAGTAGCATAATAACTTTGGATTTCAAGCATATGCTACTTAATTTAAAACCAACAGAGGGCAGCATTGTGTCCGAAGTTATAGTAAGTTACTTATTCTAAGTTAAATGTCCGTACCGGCGACTTTGTTGGTCGCTGGCACGGACTTTTAACTGTTGCAGCTGGGTCCCAGGTTGATTTTTTTTTTATGCCTAGCAACTAGTGGTAAGGGACCGTGCGAGTGAGCCTATTGGTCGCTTGCACAGCCCTTTACCCTACGGATTTTTGCTCCCGTTATCCAACGCAGCATCGCAGGGGTTAACGGGAGCGGAAATCCCGCGATGCTGTGAAGATAAGGTAAATTAGATGGGGAAGGGACCGGGGAGAATAGTAGACGAAGGCGAAGATTCTTCGTGTGTGAGTCTTCATCTTCGCCTACGTTTTACCGGCACTGTCTTCTCTTCTTCATGTCTTCGGAACGAACACGAAAACGCACTCTTCGTGTTCGTTTTCATGTTCGCCCGAAGACGAATGCACAAGTCTAGAAACTGGTGAGAAACTCTGTTCCCGGTTTCCCATAGGCATCTTTGTCACTAAATAGCTCCCCATGGTCCCATGTTCAGTGACAAAGATGCCTATGGGAAACTGGGGACAGAGTTTGCCTTTGCCCCCAGTTTCCCATAGGCATCTTTGTCACTAAATAGCTCCCCATGGTCCCATGTTTAGTGACAGAGATGCCTATGGGAAACTGGGGGCAAAGGCAGACTCTGTCCCCAGTTTCCCATAGGCATCTTTGTCAGTAAATAGCTTACCATGGTCCCATGTTTAGTGACAAAGATGCCTATAGGAAACTGGGGGCAAAGGAAAACACTGCCCCTAGTTTCCCATAGGCATCTTTGGTCCCATGTTTAGTGACAAAGATGCCTATGGGAAACTGGGGAATGAGTTTGCCTTTGCCCCCAGTTTCCCTTATGCATTCCAGGTATGCTGGAAAAATGCAATAACTCAATTATGCAACCATTGTGAATAATATGATATTGTAGAATGAAGCTATTTACACAAAACCATGTTGAATCCATTGCCTTATGTCCAGCTGAGCTTTCTGTGTGTAATTGTTTTGTTGTGTTTTATTGTGTGAGCTCTAAATACCAAGTGGGGGTTTATCTATACCTTTAATGCTGTGTTTTTATGTGAATTCCAATTGATCTATACCCACAAAGCTGTGCTTTTGTGTTATTCTATAGATCCATATCTGCTATGTTATGTTTCTATACATTATTTATGTATACCTCCAAATACAGGGTTTGTATGTCATATTTAGTTGATCATTACCTGCAGTGCTGTTTCCATGTATTTATTTGATCTATACCCTCAGTGCTGAGTTTACATGTGATTTGCAGTTGATCTATACCTGCAATGCTATGTTTCCATACATTATAATTGTATACCTGCAGGATTTGTATGTCTGATTCTGTTTATTTGATCTATACCCTCAATGCTGAGTTCACAAGTGAATTTCAATTGATCTATACATGCAAAGCTGGGCTTGTATGTTAATGTGTGGATCTATACCTGCTATAGGCAGCAGAGTCTAATCTATCCATCTATCTATATATATCTCTATCTATATATATCTATATATATATATATCGGCGGCAGGGCCTAACATTAATATATATAATAAATAATATATTTAAGAAATTGGCAGTTCAGCTGTTATTTTGAAATCATATTTCAACTTCAAGTGATAAGCAGGGCCGGCCCTACAATGGAGCCGACTCCATTTGTTTTTTTTTGAAGCGGAGGAGAGAGAGAGGGGCACCGAGTGGTTTTCGCTTACCCGCTCGGCGCCCCTCTCTCTCTCCTCTGCGGCGAGTTTCCCTGTTCGGTCTCTGTGCCGGCTTGTAATGCAGAGCGCCGGAAGTGACGTGAATTTCCGGCGCTCAGCATTACAAGCCGGCACCGTGGCAGCACAGGGAGACTCGCCGCAGGACTGTTTAAGGGTAAGTACCGGTGGGGGGCGGGTAGATAATGCCAGTGGCGTCGCTACACGGGGGCAAGGGGGGGCAATTGCCCCCCCTAGGTTAATCCTTGCCCCCCCTGTTGCCCCCCTGCTAAATTTGGATCCCGTCTTTCTTTCTTTTTTTTAATTTATTTTTTTAACGCGGAGGAGAGAGAGGTGCGGCCCGAGTAAGATCGGCAGCCAAGGCAACCGATCTTACGCGGGCCGCACCTCGAGCCCTGCTACTTACCTGTGGGAGGGTCTTCTGTACTGCAAAGAGGAAGCGGAACCTAGCAGAGTTCACGTGACATCACATGACTCTGCTCCAGTCCCGCTTCCTCTGTGCTTTACCAGAGAAGGCAGAGGGAGGCCGCGCCCTCTGCTGAAGTCTGTGAGCGGCATCAAGGAGCTGCAGAGCAGGTAAGGGGGTGGGGAGGGAGTTTAAATGAGAATGTATGATTGAGGGAATAAATCTGTGAATGAATGAGTATATGAATGAATGAGTGTGTGTGTGATAGCATGGATGTGTAAGTGCTGGAACCTAGGCATGATGGGACTGTGATTGCTGTTAGCAATCACACTCCTATCATGCCAAGTCAGCCAGTACATGCTGAAACCTGGCTAGCTGCCCCCCTTGTCTATGGATGCTGCCAGCAGTATGGGGTCTGCACATCACTTACAGCCATCCTGTACCAGCATGTACTGGCTGACTTGGCATGATAGGAGTGTGATTGCTAACAGCAATCACAGTCCCATCATCCCTAGGTTTCAGCATTTACTGGTTGGATGTGTAAGTGCTGGAACCTAGGCATGATGGGACTTTGATTGCTGTTAGCAATCACACGCCTATCATGCCAAGTCAGCCAGTACATGCTGAAACCTAGCTAGCTGCCCCCCTTGTCTATGGATGCTGCCAGCAGTATGGGGTCTGCACATCACTTACAGCCATCCTGTACCAGCATGTACTGGCTGACTTGGCATGATAGGAGTGTGATTGCTAACAGCAATCACAGCAAGCACAGTCCCATCATGCCTAGGTACCAGCATTTACTGGTTGCCTGGGTATGATAGGAGTGTGATTGCTGTGTGGACGGCAGGGCCGGCTTTGGGGTGCGCAACCTGTGATCTATGCATGTAATTTAGGGGGTTTTAAATATACCTTTTAATGACGTGTTTTTATGTGAATTCCAATTGATCTTTACTTGTAAAGCTGGGTTTTTGC
This sequence comes from Sceloporus occidentalis, assembly GCA_023333645.1. NCBI lineage: Eukaryota > Metazoa > Chordata > Lepidosauria > Squamata > Phrynosomatidae > Sceloporus > Sceloporus occidentalis. Next base: position 656,359 of record JALMGF010000262.1, read on the forward strand.
GTTATTCTGTAGATCCATATCTATATATTTCCATACATTATTTATGTATACCTGCAAATACAGTGTCTGTATGTCTTATTCAGTTGATTAATACCTGCAATGCTGTTTCCATGTATTTATTTGATCTATACCTGCAATGCTACGTTTCATATACTACTGTATACCTGCAAATACAGGATTTGTATGTCTGATTCTGTTTATTTGATATATATCTTCAGTGCTGAGATCACAGGTGAATTTCAGTTGATCTATCCATGCAAAGCTTGGTTTGTGTGTTAATGTGTTGATCTATACCTGCTATCGGCAACTGGGGCTAATATTAATATATATGGGCAGCAGGGGCAAAAACACTAAGGGGGGTATAAACGACAATGCAGTGTGAAAAATCCATCCTGATGCAGACGTCTGTGACGTGGATTGTGTCCTGCTGTTTGTGTGTTTTTGGTTATCAGTGTGGCAGAGCCTGTCCTCGGGTGTGTGTTCAGTTGTCAGTGTGGCAGAGCCTGTCCTAGGGTGTGTGTTTGGGTGTCAGTGTGTCAGAGCCTGTCTGTGTGTGTGTGTGTTTGGATGTGGGTGTGGAAGAGCCTGCCCTGATGTGTGTGTTCAGTTGTCAGTGTGGCAGAGCCTGTCCTGGTGTGTGTGGGTGTCTGTGTGGCAGAGCCTGTCCTGGTGTGTGTGTGTGTGTGTTTGGATGTGGCAAAGCCTGTCCTGATGTGTGTGGGTGTCTGTGTGGCAGAGCCTGTCCTGGTGTGTGTGTGTGTTTGGATGTGGGTGTGGCAGAGCCTGTCCTGATGTGTGTGGGTGTCTGTGTGGCAGAGCCTGTCCTGGTGTGTTTGTGTGTATGTTTGGTTATCGGTGTCGCAGAGCCTGTCCTGGTGTGTGTGTCTGAGTGTTGGTGTGACAGAGCCTGTGTTGGTGTGTGTGTCTGAGTGTTGGTGTGACAGAGCCTGTGTTGGTGTGTGTGTCTGGGTGTCAGTGTGTCAGAGCCTGTCCTGGTGTGTGTGTCTGGGTGTTGGTGTGACAGAGCCTGTGTTGGTGTGTGTGTGTTTTTGGTTGTCGGTGTGGCAGAGCCTGTCCTGGTGTGTGTGTCTGAGTGTTGGTGTGACAGAGCCTGTGTTGGTGTGTGTGTCTGGGTGTCTGTGTGGCAGAGCCTGTGTTGGTGTGTGTGTGTATGTTTGGTTGTCGGTGTCGCAAAGCCTGTCCTGGTGTGTGTGTCTGGGTGTTGGTGTGACAGAGCCTGTGTTGGTGTGTGTGTTTGGTCATCTGTTCCTGGCACTTAACTTACAGTAGGAATAATTTAATTTATATTTATCCAGAGATAAAACGCCCTCCTGAAGTTGTAGTGACTTCAGGGGACAAAACGTTCAAGGCCCTGAAATCATTTACTGGAAAAGTTATTTATTGTGTTATAATATTTATTTCAAGGATTAGTCGCACTCAATTGTGGCTTCAGGCTTCCCATGTTGAATGATCAAGTATTATTTTAGCCCAATAACAAAAGTATAATTCCATAGCACATTACTTTTGGAAATTATGAATGCCCCCCCAGTTTGACTGTGATATCTTGTGTGCCCCCCCTATATATTGTTTCTAGAGTCGCCACTGGATAATGCCGCCCCCCCCTCGGCGGGGGGCGGCATTTTAAACTTCGCCCCAGGCGGTGTTAAGTCTTCGGCCGGCCCTTATCTTGTCCCAACGACATGGCAATGGCTCTCAGCATCTGATCTTCCTCTGATATACTCAAGTCCTGCAGAGCAACAACAGATACCCGTGAGCTGGGCTGCTCTGCAGAATGGAATCAAGAACCCGGTGGAGCTCGGGAACGCTGGAGTAGAATGGGGAAGAGGGAAGCTACTGCAGCTCGGCCAGGGGAACCAATCTTTCAATGACAGGGAGACGGGCCAACCTTTTCTACTCTGGCTACTGCCCCTCTTCAAATTTTAGTCAGTTGTCTATGACTTGACTAGGACCGCCTGCACTATCACACGCGTGTGCTACATCTAACCTGTATAGCGGCACGGAGAAGCCTGCGGTAGAAAGGGGAAAGGAATGGACGACAGGGAAGGAGATGTGATGAGGATACAGGAGGGAAGCAGAACCGAACCACACTCATGTGAAGGGTCGGGGGGGAATAAGTTGAGGAAACGTTCACCCTGCACACTTACCCGTACAACTCCACCAATGAGAGGAGGAGGGTGGGTGAGGAGGTACTCTGTGGCTTGCTCCATGGTACTGGTGTTAAGCAAAGCTTCCATGGCATGTTCCCGCGTGAATCCCATATCAATGAGCTATAGAGAGACGATTGTATGGTTAGGAGACGGCATTCAGTCTAATCAGCAGAAGCAGCATGCTGACAACACTTGTTCCAATTTCAGCTGACAGCTACAATGTAAAAGGTTTACTTAAGGCCAAGATTGCCGCAGACAAGAAACTAAAGTACTACTCCCACCTGCTGAAGTTGTTGCTCGTTCACTTGAGGCTCTCGCCTCGCTCCACTTTCGTCTTGCTGACCCTCTTCTTCCCGACTACCCTCACGCTCTTTGCTCAGCCGCTCACGAATCACTGGCTCCCCTCGCAGTATGTGGCATAAGATAGCTAGCATGGACTCAGCCATACGACCACCATATACTTTTAAAGGTTTTCTATTCCAAAGGTTCTTGATGCAGGTGAAGGCTGCCTGTAAGCGACAAAATATGGAATACTGTTAGGTACACTGATCACAGCCAAACAAAGATTCCAAGGCGCAGGTAGATACCATATCCCAACAGCAGCAGGAAAGGTGTAATTTTTACCTTTTGCGTGACTACTAGACTTGGGCACCAGGGGGCTCTTCGTGTTCGTCTTCGTGCTCGTCTTCGGGGAAAAAAAAATCTTCGTATTCCGCGAATATTCGCCCGTTCCTGTCTTCTCTTCGGGCGAATATTCGCGGACATTCTTCGTGCTCGTTTAATCTTCGTTTTCCTCCTGGTTGCCTAGCAGGGGTTAATACGGGGTTAATAACACATCACAGCAGCAGCAGCTGCCGTGAAGGTACGTGTGTGCAGCTCTATTGGTCGTTTCGGCAGGGGGCTGGTCTGGCATCAACGAGTGAATTGCAGAACTGCAGAATGCACTTCATTCGTTGATGGCAGGCGAGCCCCCTGCCGAAACGACCAATAGAGTTGCACACACATACCGAGGTGTACTGTCCATAGATGTTTAATAAAAGAATAGGGAATATTTTACATTTTTAAATTGATTTTGGACCACTTTACATGCCTAACATTTGCTACCTATTTACAATGGCATACTTTGCAACAACCCAACTTACTTATTGGACAGGACTGGAAAATAGCAGGACTGTCCACCAAAATCTTGGGTGTGTTGGCAGGTATGCTGATGGAAAAATGTTGGACAAGAACTAAAAAATAGCTTAGGGTTAATGTACGGTTATGTTTAAGATTAGTAGCAGTGCACTGGTTTGGTTAAAGATGGATTATGTCTAAATAATAATAATTTAATTTTAATGTTTTTTTTAAAAAAAAAATAGGGGTTTATTTAAATGTATTTTAAAGTTAGATTTATTATTTAGTACTTGATTATATTTATTAAATGTTTATAGTAGCGTTACCTACCGAGCTATAACTACCTATGTGTATTTGCATTTTGCATACCTAGTTTAGCTAAATTAGATGGGACAGGACTGGAAAAAAGCAGGACTGTCCCTGAAAAAGTTGGGTCTGTTGGCAGGTATGTGGATGGAAAAATGTTATAGGGTGAAGTGTGAGTTATAGTGTTAATGTAATGCTATTAGTGAGTGAAGGCCAGGGCAAATAACAAGGAAAAGGTCCTTGTGTTTTGTGCATTGTAAGTGTGTGTGTATGTGTGTTATGTGTGATGTCACTGTGTGTTATATGTGTTATATGTGTTATTGTGTGTGTTATGTTTGGTTGGTTGTGTATCAGAAGGAAAATAATGAAATGGAAAAGGAAATGGGAAAGGCAAATGAGTGGGCAATTGGCGACCCGCTCACCTGTTTCACCCCAGGGCAAAGCACCCAAACACTGTCAGTCTTAGACGTTTGGCAGCAGACTTCCAGAGCTCAGACACAAGGCCCTAGCGTAAGCTGGCCACTCCGGCGGAGGTAGCAGGCGTTGCCACACCGCAAACAGAGGCAGCCAGGGGGGAGAAACTGCCCTTACCATTAGGGACATTTTGGGCATGACTCTAGCCAGGAAGCGAACTGGCAGAGAAGAGATGCTGGCACCACCACCAGCAGCAGCATTGAAAAGGCGAATGAGTGGGCAATTGGCGACCCACTCACCTGTTTCACCCCAGGGCAAAGCACCCAAACACTGTCAGTCTTAGACGTTTGGCAGCAGACTTCCAGAGCTCAGACACAAGGCCCTAGCGTAAGCTGGCCACTCCGGCGGAGGTAGCAGGCGTTGCCACACCGCAGACAGAGGCAGCCAGGGGGGAGAAACTGCCCTTACAATTAGGGACATTTGAGGCATGACACTAGCCAGGAAGCGAACTGGCAGAGAAGAGATGCTGGCACCACCACCAGCAGCAGCATTGAAAAGGCGAATGAGTGGGCAATTGGCGACCCACTCACCTGTTTCACCCCAGGGCAAAGCACCCAAACACTGTCAGTCTTAGACGTTTGGCAGCAGACTTCCAGAGCTCAGACACAAGGCCCTAGCGTAAGCTGGCCACTCCGGCGGAGGTAGCAGGCGTTGCCACACCGCAGACAGAGGCAGCCAGGGGGGAGAAACTGCCCTTACAATTAGGGACATTTGAGGCATGACACTAGCCAGGAAGCGAACTGGCAGAGAAGAGATGCTGGCACCACCACCAGCAGCAGCATTGAAAAGGCGAATGAGTGGGCAATTGGCGACCCACTCACCTGTTTCACCCCAGGGCAAAGCACCCAAACACTGTCAGTCTTAGACGTTTGGCAGCAGACTTCCAGAGCTCAGACACAAGGCCCTAGCGTAAGCTGGCCACTCCGGCGGAGGTAGCAGGCGTTGCCACACCGCAGACAGAGGCAGCCAGGGGGGAGAAACTGCCCTTACAATTAGGGACATTTTGGGCATGACTCTAGCCAGGAAGCGAACTGGCAGAGAAGAGATGCTGGCACCACCACCACCACCAGCAGCAGCATTGAAAAATGGGAAAGGCGAATGAGTGGGCAATTGGCGACCCACTCACCTGTTTCACCCCAGGGCAAAGCACCCAAACACTGTCAGTCTTAGACGTTTGGCAGCAGACTTCCAGAGCTCAGACACAAGGCCCTAGCGTAAGCTGGCCACTCCGGCGGAGGTAGCAGGCGTTGCCACACCGCAGACAGAGGCAGCCAGGGGGGAGAAACTGCCCTTACCATTAGGGACATTTGATTCATGACACTAGCCAGGAAGCGAACTGGCATCGAAGAGACACTGGCACCACCACCAGCAGCAGCAGCAGAATTGGGAAAGGCGAATGAGTGGGCAATTGGCGACCCACTCACCTGTTTCACCCCAGAGCAAAGCATCCAAACACTGTCAGTCCTTGGCGTTTGGGAGCGGACTTCCAGAGCTCAGACACAAGGCCCTAGCGTAAGCTGGCTACATTGGCGGAGGTAGCAGGCGTTGCCACACCGCAGCAAGTGCAACCAGGGGGGAGAAACTGCCCTTACCATAAGGGACATTTGAGGCATGACACTAGCCAGGAAGCGAACTGGCAGAGAAGAGACACTGGCACCACCACCAGCAGCAGCAGCATTGGAAAAGGCGAATGAGTGGGCAATTGACGACCCGCTCACCTGTTTCACCCCAGGGCAAAGCATCCAAAAACTGTCAGTCCTTGGCGTTTGGGAGCGGACTTCCAGAACTCAGACACAAGGCCCTAGCGTAAGCTGGCTACACCGGCGGAGGTAGCAGGCGTTGCCACACCGCAACAAGTGCAACCAGGGGGGAGAAACTACCCTTACCATCAGGGACATTCGAGGCATGACACTAGCCAGGAAGCGAACTGGCATTGAAGAGAGACACTGGCACCACCACCAGCAGCAGCAGAATTGGGAAAGGCGAATGAGTGGGCAATTGACGACCCGCTCACCTGTTTCACCCCAGGGCAAAGCATCCAAGCACTGTCAGTCCTTGGCGTTTGGGAGCAGACCTACAGAACTCAGACAGAAGGCCCTAGCATAAGCTAGCTACACCGGCGGAGGTAGCAGGCGTTGCCACACCGCAGCAAGTGCAACCAGGGGGGAGAAACTACCCTTTCCATTAGGGACATCTGAGGCATGATTTCAGCCAGGAAGCGAACTGGCAAAAGATACTGGCACCACCACCAGCAGCAGCGTTGGAAACGGAAAAAGGTGAATGAGTGGGCAATTGACGACCCACTCACCTGTTTCACCCCAGGGCAAAGCATCCAAAGACTGTCAGTCCTAGGCGTTTGGGAGCGGACTTACAGAGCTCAGACACTAGGCCCTAGCGTAAATTGGCTACACCAGCGGAGGTAGCAGGCATTGCCACACCGCAGCAAGTGCAACCAGGGGGAGAAACTACCTTAAACATTAGAGAGAAAAAATTTAACTTTCCAAGCTAAGAGCTGGGTAACCCAATTTGGGCAGATTGAATTTAAGAAAGGCAATCTGCTCCATCAGATGAGGTGCCATGCGTGAGCGCTGTGGACTCAGTATGTTTCCAGTCATAGAAAACACGCGCTCACTTTGAACAGTGGTTGGCGGACATGATAGAAGCTGCTGCGCAACCCATGAGAGTGCAGGCCACACACTCTTCTTTTCATCCCAGTAGCTAAGAGGATCAACATTAGGAGCAGAAGGAACTTCACAGAGGTAAAGTTTGACCATTTCAGTAGACTTGGGCACCAGGGGGCTCTTCGTGTTCGTCTTCGTGCTCGTCTTCGGGGAAAAAAAAATCTTCGTATTCCGCGAATATTCGCCCGTTCCTGTCTTCTCTTCGGGCGAATATTCGCGGACATTCTTCGTGCTCGTTTAATCTTCGTTTTCCTCCTGGTTGCCTAGCAGGGGTTAATACGGGGTTAATAACACATCACAGCAGCAGCAGCTGCCGTGAAGGTACGTGTGTGCAGCTCTATTGGTCGTTTCGGCAGGGGGCTGGTCTGGCATCAACGAGTGAATTGCAGAACTGCAGAATGCACTTCATTCGTTGATGGCAGGCGAGCCCCCTGCCGAAACGACCAATAGAGTTGCACACACATACCGAGGTGTACTGTCCATAGATGTTTAATAAAAGAATAGGGAATATTTTACATTTTTAAATTGATTTTGGACCACTTTACATGCCTAACATTTGCTACCTATTTACAATGGCATACTTTGCAACAACCCAACTTACTTATTGGACAGGACTGGAAAATAGCAGGACTGTCCACCAAAATCTTGGGTGTGTTGGCAGGTATGCTGATGGAAAAATGTTGGACAAGAACTAAAAAATAGCTTAGGGTTAATGTACGGTTATGTTTAAGATTAGTAGCAGTGCACTGGTTTGGTTAAAGATGGATTATGTCTAAATAATAATAATTTAATTTTAATGTTTTTTTAAAAAAAAAAATAGGGGTTTATTTAAATGTATTTTAAAGTTAGATTTATTATTTAGTACTTGATTATATTTATTAAATGTTTATAGTAGCGTTACCTACCGAGCTATAACTACCTATGTGTATTTGCATTTTGCATACCTAGTTTAGCTAAATTAGATGGGACAGGACTGGAAAAAAGCAGGACTGTCCCTGAAAAAGTTGGGTCTGTTGGCAGGTATGTGGATGGAAAAATGTTATAGGGTGAAGTGTGAGTTATAGTGTTAATGTAATGCTATTAGTGAGTGAAGGCCAGGGCAAATAACAAGGAAAAGGTCCTTGTGTTTTGTGCATTGTAAGTGTGTGTGTATGTGTGTTATGTGTGATGTCACTGTGTGTTATATGTGTTATATGTGTTATTGTGTGTGTTATGTTTGGTTGGTTGTGTATCAGAAGGAAAATAATGAAATGGAAAAGGAAATGGGAAAGGCAAATGAGTGGGCAATTGGCGACCCGCTCACCTGTTTCACCCCAGGGCAAAGCACCCAAACACTGTCAGTCTTAGACGTTTGGCAGCAGACTTCCAGAGCTCAGACACAAGGCCCTAGCGTAAGCTGGCCACTCCGGCGGAGGTAGCAGGCGTTGCCACACCGCAAACAGAGGCAGCCAGGGGGGAGAAACTGCCCTTACCATTAGGGACATTTTGGGCATGACTCTAGCCAGGAAGCGAACTGGCAGAGAAGAGATGCTGGCACCACCACCAGCAGCAGCATTGAAAAGGCGAATGAGTGGGCAATTGGCGACCCACTCACCTGTTTCACCCCAGGGCAAAGCACCCAAACACTGTCAGTCTTAGACGTTTGGCAGCAGACTTCCAGAGCTCAGACACAAGGCCCTAGCGTAAGCTGGCCACTCCGGCGGAGGTAGCAGGCGTTGCCACACCGCAGACAGAGGCAGCCAGGGGGGAGAAACTGCCCTTACAATTAGGGACATTTGAGGCATGACACTAGCCAGGAAGCGAACTGGCAGAGAAGAGATGCTGGCACCACCACCAGCAGCAGCATTGAAAAGGCGAATGAGTGGGCAATTGGCGACCCACTCACCTGTTTCACCCCAGGGCAAAGCACCCAAACACTGTCAGTCTTAGACGTTTGGCAGCAGACTTCCAGAGCTCAGACACAAGGCCCTAGCGTAAGCTGGCCACTCCGGCGGAGGTAGCAGGCGTTGCCACACCGCAGACAGAGGCAGCCAGGGGGGAGAAACTGCCCTTACAATTAGGGACATTTGAGGCATGACACTAGCCAGGAAGCGAACTGGCAGAGAAGAGATGCTGGCACCACCACCAGCAGCAGCATTGAAAAGGCGAATGAGTGGGCAATTGGCGACCCACTCACCTGTTTCACCCCAGGGCAAAGCACCCAAACACTGTCAGTCTTAGACGTTTGGCAGCAGACTTCCAGAGCTCAGACACAAGGCCCTAGCGTAAGCTGGCCACTCCGGCGGAGGTAGCAGGCGTTGCCACACCGCAGACAGAGGCAGCCAGGGGGGAGAAACTGCCCTTACAATTAGGGACATTTTGGGCATGACTCTAGCCAGGAAGCGAACTGGCAGAGAAGAGATGCTGGCACCACCACCACCACCACCAGCAGCATTGAAAAATTGGAAAGGCGAATGAGAGGGCAATTGGCGACCCGCTCACCTGTTTCACCCCAGGGCAAAGCACCCAAACACTGTCAGTCTTAGACGTTTGGCAGCAGACTTCCAGAGCTCAGACACAAGGCCCTAGCGTAAGCTGGCCACTCCGGCGGAGGTAGCAGGCGTTGCCACACCGCAGACAGAGGCAGCCAGGGGGGAGAAACTGCCCTTACAATTAGGGACATTTGAGGCATGACACTAGCCAGGAAGCGAACTGGCAGAGAAGAGATGCTGGCACCACCACCAGCAGCAGCATTGAAAAGGCGAATGAGTGGGCAATTGGCGACCCACTCACCTGTTTCACCCCAGGGCAAAGCACCCAAACACTGTCAGTCTTAGACGTTTGGCAGCAGACTTCCAGAGCTCAGACACAAGGCCCTAGCGTAAGCTGGCCACTCCGGCGGAGGTAGCAGGCGTTGCCACACCGCAGACAGAGGCAGCCAGGGGGGAGAAACTGCCCTTACAATTAGGGACATTTTGGGCATGACTCTAGCCAGGAAGCGAACTGGCAGAGAAGAGATGCTGGCACCACCACCACCACCAGCAGCAGCATTGAAAAATGGGAAAGGCGAATGAGTGGGCAATTGGCGACCCACTCACCTGTTTCACCCCAGGGCAAAGCACCCAAACACTGTCAGTCTTAGACGTTTGGCAGCAGACTTCCAGAGCTCAGACACAAGGCCCTAGCGTAAGCTGGCCACTCCGGCGGAGGTAGCAGGCGTTGCCACACCGCAGACAGAGGCAGCCAGGGGGGAGAAACTGCCCTTACCATTAGGGACATTTGATTCATGACACTAGCCAGGAAGCGAACTGGCATCGAAGAGACACTGGCACCACCACCAGCAGCAGCAGCAGAATTGGGAAAGGCGAATGAGTGGGCAATTGGCGACCCACTCACCTGTTTCACCCCAGAGCAAAGCATCCAAACACTGTCAGTCCTTGGCGTTTGGGAGCGGACTTCCAGAGCTCAGACACAAGGCCCTAGCGTAAGCTGGCTACATTGGCGGAGGTAGCAGGCGTTGCCACACCGCAGCAAGTGCAACCAGGGGGGAGAAACTGCCCTTACCATAAGGGACATTTGAGGCATGACACTAGCCAGGAAGCGAACTGGCAGAGAAGAGACACTGGCACCACCACCAGCAGCAGCAGCAGCAGCATTGGAAAAGGCGAATGAGTGGGCAATTGACGACCCGCTCACCTGTTTCACCCCAGGGCAAAGCATCCAAAAACTGTCAGTCCTTGGCGTTTGGGAGCGGACTTCCAGAACTCAGACACAAGGCCCTAGCGTAAGCTGGCTACACCGGCGGAGGTAGCAGGCGTTGCCACACCGCAACAAGTGCAACCAGGGGGGAGAAACTACCCTTACCATCAGGGACATTCGAGGCATGACACTAGCCAGGAAGCGAACTGGCATTGAAGAGAGACACTGGCACCACCACCAGCAGCAGCAGAATTGGGAAAGGCGAATGAGTGGGCAATTGACGACCCGCTCACCTGTTTCACCCCAGGGCAAAGCATCCAAGCACTGTCAGTCCTTGGCGTTTGGGAGCAGACCTACAGAACTCAGACACAAGGCCCTAGCGTAAGCTGGCTACACCGGCGGAGGTAGCAGGCGTTGCCACACCGCAGCAAGTGCAACCAGGGGGGAGAAACTACCCTTACCATCAGGGACATTCGAGGCATGACACTAGCCAGGAAGCGAACTGGCATTGAAGAGAGACACTGGCACCACCACCAGCAGCAGCAGAATTGGGAAAGGCGAATGAGTGGGCAATTGACGACCCGCTCACCTGTTTCACCCCAGGGCAAAGCAACCAAGCACTGTCAGTCCTTGGCGTTTGGGAGCAGACCTACAGAACTCAGACAGAAGGCCCTAGCATAAGCTAGCTACACCGGCGGAGGTAGCAGGCGTTGCCACACCGCAGCAAGTGCAACCAGGGGGGAGAAACTACCCTTTCCATTAGGGACATCTGAGGCATGATTTCAGCCAGGAAGCGAACTGGCAAAAGATACTGGCACCACCACCAGCAGCAGCGTTGGAAACGGAAAAAGGTGAATGAGTGGGCAATTGACGACCCACTCACCTGTTTCACCCCAGGGCAAAGCATCCAAAGACTGTCAGTCCTAGGCGTTTGGGAGCGGACTTACAGAGCTCAGACACTAGGCCCTAGCGTAAATTGGCTACACCAGCGGAGGTAGCAGGCATTGCCACACCGCAGCAAGTGCAACCAGGGGGAGAAACTACCTTAAACATTAGAGAGAAAAAATTTAACTTTCCAAGCTAAGAGCTGGGTAACCCAATTTGGGCAGATTGAATTTAAGAAAGGCAATCTGCTCCATCAGATGAGGTGCCATGCGTGGGCGCTGTGGACTCAGTATGTTTCCAGTCATAGAAAACACGCGCTCACTTTGAACAGTGGTTGGCGGACATGATAGAAGCTGCTGCGCAACCCATGAGAGTGCAGGCCACACACTCTTCTTTTCATCCCAGTAGCTAAGAGGATCAACATTAGGAGCAGAAGGAACTTCACAGAGGTAAAGTTTGACCATTTCAGCAGCACTACTCTCCTTTCTGCTGCTAGCTCTGTCAGATGGTCCAACTATACTGCCAAGTGCCTCTTCCCAAAACGCAGCTGCTCCACTCAGCTGTGTTGTGCTGCTTGTGGCACTGCTGCTGATGCTGCTGCTAGGGGTAGCAGACCACATCATCTCTTCCTCCTCCTGCACCTCACCCTCCTCGGACAGCATTCCCATTTTACGCTGCCAGTCACGCACCTTGTTGACCAATTGCTCCCGGTAGCTACTGAGAACATTGAATTTCAAAGCTAGCTTTCCCTTAATTCTTGGATCACAAAGGCACGCTAGCATCATTTCGGGACTCTCTTCCATTCGCTTGCGAAGGTGTACTTTTAGCAGATCCTTCAGCTTCCTGACTATGGGTGCTACGTCAGGATGTAGAGTGCCACCTTGAACAGCCTCACGGTTTCCAAGGAACACATCCATCTTGCTGCCTAGATGGGAGAACACAGGGATTACCTGGGCCAGACTGGCAGTGTTTGAGCTTAAATTTTCTGTGGCATCCCTGAATGGTTTAAGGACTGCCACTAGCTGGGCGATCACTGTCCAATCCTCCCTATTCAATGGAGAGGTAATCCCAATATTGTGCTCTGAGGCAAGATTATGGATTGCCCTCTGCTGCTCCAAAATCCTCTCTAGCATGTCTAACGTGGAGTTCCACCGTGTACTGACATCCTGACGTAGGCAGTGTACGGGAAGACCTGACCTCGCCTGCTCTTCCCTCAAAAGTTGGCTAGCCTTAACACTATGGTGAAAGTGCCCAGCGATCTTTCTGCAGCGGGACAGAACTACTGCTGCCACATTAGTTCCTTCTGACATTGCTGCCTTCACTACAAGATGGATGATGTGGGCTGCACAGCGCACACCAACAATATGACCATCTCGCAGCGCTTTCACCATATTGGCACCTCCGTCAGTTACCACAAAACCAACTTCAACATTGGTGCCCGCCTCTGCTCCCACCCAAAGGCTAAACATTTTCCTAATCGCATGCAGAATATTTTGGGAAGTGTGCTTTTCATCCATCACTTCTGCATGGAGAAGGAATGATCGGTAGCCTGCTGCAGCAACTTCCTTAGACACACCGGGCTGCCACCAGTGTGCTGTCAAAGAAAGAAAGGCATGCTGGGCGCTAGGTGCACTCCACAAATCTGTAGTGAAATGAACACACTGACCAGCAGCCTTGGAAAGCTCCTCTTTCACTGCTGCAACACAGGACCGATACAGCGAGGGGACAATGTTCCTGCTGAAAGTGGAACGTGACGGAACTGTGTATTGTGGAGCCACAGCCGCCATCAATTGTTTGAAAGGCTCCCCTTCAATCATGGAGAAGGATGCCCCTCCAACAGCAATGAACTGACCAATAAGTCGCGTTACTTTATTGGCCTGCTGTTTGGGCATCGTTCTCTTGGAGTGGAATGCCCCAAATTCTTCCAGGGTGGGCTGGGCATGCAGTGCTCCAACCTGCCTTGGTCTCTGGCTGCCAGCACTAGTTGCTGCTGCTGCTGCTGCTGCTGCTATTGGCTCAGAAGAAGAAGCTGTTGGGGTTTTTCCACGGCCACCAGCTATGCTGCCTGCACTAAGTTTTACCTCTGCATCTTTCCCCAATAGCACAGCGTTGTGTTGAGTGCTGAGGTGATGCTTCATGCTAGCACTGGTAAAATGGCCAGACACTTTCCCTCTGCTTATTAGCTTCCCACAATGTTTGCACTTTCCATAGCGCCCTTCTTCAACATTTTCAAAGTGCTCCCAAATTGGGGCGCGCATAGCCTTGGAGTGTGCCTTGGGTGCTGCTCTTACTGCTCGGGGTGGATGAACAGAGGCAGAACTAGTGGTGGTGGGACTGGTGGTAACAGTACTGGCCATAGTGGGACTGCTAATTGCTTTAGATTTGCTAGGTTTTGCTGCTGCTGCTGGTGGTGGTGATGGTGATGATCGTAGCGGAGAAGGTGGAGGCTCAGGGGAAAATTGTGCACTAGTCATTTGGACACTGCTCCCTGAGGAATCTGATTCCTGACCACTCATCTCCTCTACTTCCTCTGGCTCATAGTCTAGCTCTTCATTAGCCAGATCGAATGGAATTCCTGCTAGGCTGGAGCTAAGACTGATATCGTCGTGAGACTCGTGACTAGTAGTAGTGCGAGCAGGAAGAATAGACTCTGCACTTGGCCTCTCAGTCTCAGGCTCCTCTGCTACCTCGCTAGGTGGAGTTCCACTATGTGTAGCCCTCTCTCTAACTGTCTTTACAAAAATTTTGTAAGGACTTGGTGGCTTGCTAGAGGTACTAGGAGGACATGGCGTGGCGGTACCAGTGGGAACAGTAGGCGCAGCACTAGTGGTGGTAGAGGCGGGGGTGGTGGTGGTGGTGGTTTTCCCTACAAAGGAATGAGATCGCTTTGGTTTGGGACCCCTCTGAGTCTTGCTGCTAATTTGGCTCTGCTTGGTACCTTGCATGCTGCTGGTGGATGGGGAAGATGCTGCTTGGGGCAAAAGGCACTTCTTTTTAGTCACTGGGCTGGTACTACTTGTGCTACCCTTTAACTTTGAACGTGCTTCTGGTGCTTTAGGCTTTCCGTAAAAAACCATAGAGCTTGTGGGCCTAGCCGCACTACTACTGCCTGCTTTTGGTGCCTTTCCTTTACTTGATGATCCTTCAAGCAATGCTTCCCCAAATGATAAGCGAGAGCTTGGCCTACTTGGCCGACTAGACTGACGCAAAGGCTGCATCTTAGAGCTGGTGGTGGTGCTGGTGGTGGTGCTGGTGGTGCTGGTGGTGGTGGTAGATGGAGCTTGTCCCTCCTTAGTCCCAAAAGGAGGATCCATTTCAAATTTTGTGTTGTGTGTGTAGTGTAGTGTAGTGTAGTGTAGTGTAGTGTTTAAAAAACTATAAAAAAAAAAAAAATAAAATAAAAATAAAAAAAAGGAAAAACGAATTAAAGACAAAAAAATTAGAGGAAGTTCTCTTCAGTGCTACTGCTTAAAAAGTTAAACTATGCACTACTGCACTGTGCTGTGTGCAATCTGCCAAAATCCTAAAGTTATTGAAATTATTAACTCAAGATTAACTATTTAATAACTAGCAGTATTTTATTTTTAATTTGAATTTACACGGACCTAAGAGCTTAGCCTACCACTATGCTAGCCTAAAGCTATATTTCCTTACTATAAGTCTACCTCTAGGCAGACGCTCTCAAACCCACTAAGCTAAAGTGAGGTTAAATCAGATTCAGTATATGATTTATTAATTAATATTAAGTTATATAATATTAATAGATTAGAACTAATTTACTTATATATTATGTATTATAGATAGAAGAATATAGATTATGAATTAGAATTTAGAATTAGAATTACTTATATTATAGATTATGAATTAGAATATTATTATTTATAATATATTATAGATTAAGATTAAAGAAGATTAGAATTATTTTAGTACTACAGCTAGTAGCTTGAAGCTTTGCTTAGTACAGCTCGTCACAGTCAATTTTTCTTGAAAAGAATTAGAAATAAAATAAAATGTCACAGCAAAACAGTTATCTTCACTGCTTGCTGCACTCACTAGCCCAACAAGTTCACTTCACTGATGGACTAAGGTGAGCAAAACACTAAGGGTACTTTTAATAAAATTGAAATAAAATGTAAAATAAATGAGAAAATCTTTGCAAAACATTTAACGTCACTGCTTGCTGATCAAAAAAAAACACAGCACTTATGCGGCTGCACTCACTAGCCCAACAAGTTCACTTCACTGATGGACTGAGGTGAGCAAAACAAATGAAATAAAATGAAAGATTAATTAAGAAAAATTGACTTGGTCTCTTACTGTTGCTAAAACAAAGCACAAACTATAGAGCTGCAGCACCAGTACTAATAAGATTAGCTGAACTATACGCTAGTAGTAATTAATTAATATTATTACTTTTATTTATAGCTAATTTAATTAACTATTAAGATAAGAAAGAATTAGAGAATTATTGATATTACTGATTTTAGATTAGACACTAGTAGATGTTCTGAATGTCTACAGTACACTCTACACTAGTATACTATTACTAACTATAACTGACAAATATATATATAATTTTATAATGAATTCAATTATTAATTATATTAATTAATATTACTGATTTTAAATTAGACACTAGTAGATGAATGTCTACAGTACACTCTACACTAGTATACTATAGTATATATATATATATATGACTGACAAATATATATATATATATATAATATTATAATGAACTATTAAATTATAGATTCTATTAAATTGTAATTTATAAATTCTATTTAATTTATTTAAGCAGGACAGGCAATAGGCACTAGTGCCAGCCCAGGGCAAGGGCACCCCAGTGCCACTGAGGCACTGGGTGCACTGTCAACTCAACAGCACTTACACTAAAGTTGATGACAAATTAATTTTAAAAAAATTAAATTAATCAAATTATTATTATTAAATATATTAATTAAGTAGCACTGAAGTGAGGATGAAGTACACAGTGAGAAATGGCAGGCTAAGGCTTACCAGTCTCACACAGAACAGAACAATCTCTCTCTGTAACGCTCGGATGCAGCACAGCAGTGTTGCCAAAGCAGTCACAGCGAAAAATGAATGGATCTCTCAGGCAAGCTCTGGTCTTATAAAGGCGCCTTCAGAATTCAAAAAACAGCAGCACAGGCATTGGACGAGACCCTTAGCGTTACGTCACAAGAGTGAGCTGATTGGACAGACGAGGATCAGCTCACTCCTGTTTGAAATTTTGGCGGTTGCGCGGCAAAAACGAAGACGATCACGAAGAATCTTCGATTCTTCGTGATTGTGAGTCTTCGTCTTCGCCTACGGTTTGCCGGCACTGTATTCTGTTCTACGTTCCTTCGGAACGAACAAAAAAACGGCCTCTTCGTGCTCGTTTTCATGTTCGCCCGAAGACGAATGCACAAGTCTAGTGACTACAAGGAAGCGCAATGAGCTGAACTGAGGGTAGTTCTGTCCTCCGGGTAACTTGGTTGGTGGCAGGGAGTGAGGAGACTCCAGGACTGTGGTAGGATTTACCATCTTTTCCACCAGCATAAGCCAAGCATCCAGGAATTCGCCCGTGCCATCCGGCAGATCAGAGTGTTCCAAGCCCTCCGACACCGGCACTCTGCCACCCATAGAGAGGGCCCAGTTAAAGGTTCTAAATTTTAAAACAAATGTGTTAGAGTGAAAGTGTACGTTTTTTTTCAAAATGATGCTTCCAGATGTTTCATATGGACATTAAATCAAGGAACATTCTATTAACAAGTATAAAAGTAGTCACTGTGTTGGGAATGTATTGGCCAATTACACTAATGTAAACATACTTTTTCACCATTTACGTTCTAAAAATCAGCCAGTAGCAGGTAGAAGTCAGGTGCATGATGGGAAATGTGACGTTGAAGTATATGAAAACAAAAACATGTAACTTCCCCATTTGGAACGTGTTAAAGCAAAATATATTTCTGAAGCCTCGGAAAGTCTTTGTTCTGTCTCCCGTGAGTCGCTACAGGTAGCAGGCGGCTCACTTACTCAAAGAGAGCGTTGTGTCCACCGGAGCAGAGGAATTTCTGCAGCATAAGATGATACGGATATTTCCTCTCGTCAAACAACATGGGAGAGGTGAAGCCAACGGAGCAGATAAAAAAGGTTAACCTGAACAACACAGATGTACAATGTTAGACAAATCAAATTTAAAGAGACATCTTATATTTACCAGCCTATTACTATTTCTAATTAACCAAATCACCACCCAAAATCCAACATCCTTCAGTTAAGAGATTAATACAAAGCAAGCTTGTCACTTGTGAACGAGACCCGTGTAGCACAAACCTGAACCTGGGAGTTGGTGTGTATGGAGGAGGCTGCCACGAAAGTCCCTTCGTCAGTAACTTTGTGAGTGCGGACGCCGTAGAGCGCGCGGCTGGGGTCGGGGCTGTGGTGGTGCTGGCTGCATGGTGACTTCGCCTTTGGCGCACAGGAGACCCAACACAGAGTTTGACCAGTAGGCCAAAAAGTTCAGCCAGGGCACGACCGAGCCGCGAAGATGCTAAAAAAATAAAAACATAAATATGAATAAATAAATCAAAATAAAAATGATGTTATATTGTGCTCTACATATTAGATTTCTGCTTAAGGTTCATATCCATGCTTCTGTTAGTGTACTCTACTTTTTGGCAAGTATAGCAGGTACAAGCTTTATGAACTATTTGAAGGTTCATCAAGATCAGCCCTATCATACCCAGCATGTATTTTTATAAACTTATAAAAAAAAAAAAAATCTAAATCGATACGTAATTTAATAAACTACTTCCATGTAAAACATATTTTATAAATACCTGATAATAATGGTTTAATCTGTTTGATTCTGGCAGCCATTGCTGGGGTGATCTTTGGTTTCCCCTTGGGGTCCGACGCGCTGGTTTCATCTGTTTCCATGGGCGCCAACGCATCCCCATCAAGTCCAATACCTTCTAGTAAGCCGGTGGCTTCCTCACCGACAGCACTCACCTCGGGTTCACCTTCTGTAACACAGATACGATGGCTTATACATATAGAGTATACACTATACACTATATTAAAATATGCACTTCTGCATAAAATATTTAACTTTTTATACAAGAAATATAGTGAAAGTCATCCATGAAACCATGCAACAATATTGTAGATGCCTAATATCCAAGACAACTGTGCATAGATGTCTTAAAGAAATACTTATTATACCCTGGATATGTGGCCTTGTGTATAAAATATTTTACTTAAATATGTTACTTAATTGCCATATGTCATGGCACCGGGCCAGGTTTGAACCAGAAACATCTCAGAATGAGTTTAAGAAGTGTAAGAAAACATACCTGCCCTCTTTGTTCCCTGGGGCAAGGCACTTGCTGCCTTCTCCTCTTTGGGAGCCAACTTCTGCATGTCTGCCTGACCAAACTCACAGCCAGGTGGCAAGCTGTCAAAAAAAGTACAAGGTTGGTAAGTAAATGGCAGAACCTCGACTCAAATGTAGATTTCTGACCACAAACACTATGAAAAGCAAACAGTTCTGGGTATGGGAAATAGAAGAATCACATGCGCGTACCTGTTAGGAGTACAGAGAGACAGCAAAACAGTGCTTTCCCAAACAAGAGAGCAGTACAGCTGACTCAGCTTATTCAGAACATTGAGACCCAGTTGAGAACCCCACTGGTTGACAGAGATGGCACGGATCTCACTCTGTGGAGAAGAAAAGAAATATGGCAATTAAGAGCACGCAAAAACAACACCGCTGCCTCGGAAAACATGAAAACAAAATGTTTAGACCCATCCGGTCGGGGCCCTTACCTGTCCCACTCTGCACGTGTGTACAAACATCATGATGTATGCATGGGCTGCAGTTAATGCGTGGAGTAGGGGGGTAGCCTGAGCAGACAGAGTGGCATCTGCTACATTTCCAGCACATGCCAGCTCCCTTAACAGCACTGAGCCACCGGGGGCCTCAATAGGCCGATGCAATGGGTCCAGCGAGGAAAGAATGGAGTCCAGCTGGAGAAGCCCTTCTTGGAGAACCTTAGGCTCATGAGACAGAGTCTAGAAAGAGGGGAGATGTTGTCTATTAACAGTCCTGGAACTTCTGCTTGTATTTATTTTCTGGCCATTAACAAAAAACAGAACTACCGAGAATATAAACATCAAAGACATGATGATAATATAGTACTGGGCTGTCAGGGTCCGGCTACCCGTTGCGGTAACCGCCGGGGTCCGGCTACCCGTTGCGGTAACCGCCGGGGTCCGGCGACCCGATGCGGTACCCGCCGGGGTCCGGCGACCCGACGCGGTACCCGCCGGGGTCCGGCGACCCGACGCGGTCTCTTACCTGGATGCCCGCTACCCGCGGGCATCGGATCCGGCTTTTGCTAGGCGCGCGCGCGCGCGCCCTCTATTACCTTTATTGTTCCCCGAACAAGGTTCGCGGGAACTCGCCGCTGTAGCCTCCCACTCGGGGGCGGAGCTTCCCCCGAGCGGCAAGTTTAAAACCAAGCACTGAGCTTTGCTCAGTGCTCAGTTATTGTGCTTCCCTGCTACATCCTGAGTGCGCCTTCCTAGTGATTCTCCGTGTACCTACTTGGCTTTCCTTTGACCTCGCTCCTGCCTGACCCTTATCTACTAAACGGTTCGTGATTCCTGGCTCTCCTTTGACTACGGCTTTGCCTGACCCTTTTGTACCTCGTTGCCCGCTCGTGTACCGTACCTCGGCTTTTCCTGACAGCGTTGTTGGCCTTATCTGCTAAACGCCTCTGCCTGCATATTGAGCTCTGCTCCCTATTGAACTGGTCCTTCCTGATTCCTGCTCCTGACATGGGCTGACAGGTTGCCCAAGTATTACAGCATTTTGTGGCAGTACAGCTATGCTATAGACACTCGTTCGTAGATTTGGACCAGTATTTTTTGGGTTTTTTTTTTTTCTCTTTTAGGAGAACCCTCGCTGGGTCATCCAGCACAATGATTTTTAGCTACAACCCCATTGGCTGCAAGTAGGCTAGGATTTCTAGACATTTCTGCAGGTGGTCCAGATTGATCTGTCTGAGTCAATCAAGGCTTGGTGTTTAACAACCACGTATTAGAATAAATGGAAACAAATGTTACTTACCAATATTGATTTGCAGACACCTGCCACAGCTTGGCAGGCAGCAGAGGTAGGGAAGTCAATAGGTAGATTGGGCAGACCAAGGATGGTGACCAGAGGCAGGAGACCCTTCTGACTCACAAACTCCTGACAGTGATCGTCCGTTGTGTTATTACGTAGAATGGATTCCACAAATTTCATCTGTGAATTGGTAAGTTTTTCAAGTCATTTGGAAAATTCACAGATATGAGTAGCTTCGCATAAAATTTTACTGAAACATTATTTAAAAATCTTTGGTCCAATATTGTACCAAAATGGTTAAAATCAGGGTTGTAAATTTGTGGGCTATAATCGGGAGCCCTTGAGCCCTGCACTCTTACACATCGGCTCTATTACACTATTTCTAAACTCACCACGTTGAGAATATAATCCATCAGAGGAATCGGGATTCTCTCTTCAGTTCCCACAACACTATGAGAGAAAAGGCAAGTTAACATATGAGGTCCAGCAAGAGTTTAAGAATAAAAATTCAAGCTTATTAGATATGAGTCTCTTATTATAAATTATCTTAGTTTAACCCAGATTAATAACAGATTAATGTCTGATATGAAGTCTGGAACAAATCTTACAGGTCACAACTCCAGAGCTAGCAGCACACATGGTAAACTTACTGCGGACTTGGCTCAACTTCGCTCTGTTGGTTTGCAGTGAAGCTCTGTATTGCTTGAACCTCCTCTTCTTCCTCGTCCTCGCTAGAAGCCTCTTCGGCCGCGTGGTTCGAACGTGGTGGAGGAGCTGTGGCCGTGCCGTCAGCTTTCTGAATTGATGGCTTCTGACAAATATACTTCGGGTCCCTACCAAGATTGCATATTTCTTCTAAAATCTAAAAAAAAAAAAAAAAATGCAAAAAAGACTGAAGACATGCATGCCCAGTATCCATGACTATGAGTCAATTTGTTAATCTCCAGCAAAACAGACGTAAATCCAAATGGTTAAACACTTAAGAGGATCTAGAAAATGGCAAAGGGAAACCCGAATGTTCCAAGTCTGTGCAAGAACATCAAACAATCAATATTTAAACAAGTCGATAACCCCCTGCTAGGAAGCGCCCTACAAACCCCACCGGGACATGCAAACACCTTACCTTAATAATAGCGGTGGTAGCATCGGTTTTTAGTGTGGGCTGGTGCCTCATCAGTTCATCGACAGCACTGCCCAGGTTAGAGGCTGTATCGCCTGCAGGAGACCGGAGAGAGGTCAAAGCTGGAAGAGACCACGGGCCTCTTAATCCCTCGGCTAGAGACCTGAAGAGCGCTGATCTACACTGCATGCAGGTCTCTTCAGCAGGGGTTAGAGGAGGGTTAGGGAATTTTGGGGGGTGCCATTGACAGCTCATTCTGGTTAGGGGGCAAACATGTGGAAACAAATGGGAAACACTGGAGCTGCTAAATGGAAACACCAGTTAACTGAACAAAAGGTATTTTAAGCCAAGAAACCTTAATGCATAAGAATAAGTAAAGACCGTCCAAATGAGGACCACGTCTCCCATCAAGGAAAACCAGAATCAGGATTATAAAACCAGAAAGGGTCAGTAATCTATCACAAAACATGCACAATGAGTAGGGGGGACAGCCTGCATATACGAGTCATTAAATAGTCCTTTTGTCATGGAAGAATTTGGTCAGTCTTTTCTGCAACGCCGGTTGGTCAGCGTAGTCTTACCTAGAGGGTCTGAGCTCCTCCGCCTCCTCATGGCAGGGAGGTAATCGGGTGAAAGCAATACTTTGAAAAGCCGTTCAAAAGGTTGACATTGCACAAAGGACTGCAAGCCCCGGGCATTTAGACACAGGGCACTGAAGACATTGGGCAGAGAGCCTAGAACTTCCCTGGTTGCCGGAACCTGCAACAAAAAAAACACAAAACGGCGTCCTAGTATTTCAAAGGGAAATTAAACTGAAAACTTAATGCTGAAGGATATCAGTGTTTAGCCCAATTTGTTGCCCAAAAGTTTTTCTTTACTAAATCTTGTATTTTATGATATACATTACAATTAAACAAAAAGTTATTTAACCAACGGGTTTTTATGGTCACCGATATAAAATTTGATAGCACACAAGTATTTTCATCAGGTTATTAGATATAATTAAAAAACATGTTGTCATGTTGGTCACTCTTGGGGCAGATAAAATACAGCTGAACTGGGCAGCTTGATATTCTGATGACTCTGAAGTTTAATGACTTACATCTTTGATAAGGAGAGCATGAAGCATCACATCTGTTAAGCCATTGTCCTGAAGAGAAGACAGTAAAGACGGCTCTTGGAACACAAACACTGTTACTACTTCAGTAGCTACAGAAAGAACACAAAAATCAAGAGTCAGTCAAACGGCACAAATAGTCTGGGTCAATATCCACTACAGTTCTCATTAAATGAAGCAAGTATGCTATTTTTATTTGAAACACATAGCGATTCCATCCCAAACAGTTCTCAAGCTACAGGTTTCACGCTGAACCAAACTGATGACCACATCCCAATGTATAATATCACTGCTTACACATTTATCTATAGTCATGAATCTTCCCAGCAGACGGGCTTACAGTTCAGCTCCATTGTTTTATTGGAATGGCTAGCAGCGTTACTCACTGATAAAGCAATAAATTCACAAATAATAAAAAATGTGCAGGACCTGGGTTTACTTACCAAGTAAAAAAAGGGAAGGGCCGTAGTACTCGGCATTGCTGATTATGTGTTTCAGGGATGTGGGAAGAGTTCCATCCATCACTGAAAATAATATGATGTTAGTGATGCATAAGCAATAAGTGTGCCAACAGATGTACAGAATAATTTTGATGTAGATGGGGGTTCCAATGAGTTTATATTTACACACATACGGTTTCATGGTCAGTTTATGTCATGCACTAATTTGTCAACCATTTTATGAAGACCTACCATGACGAATACCATCTGAGAAGGCTGGATCCTGAATTGCCTTCTTCAAGAAATTCAGCATAGACTTCAAGAGAGCTGCTCTCTGGGGAATGCACTGCACTCCTGCAACATCAAATACAATCAGAAATGAAGTAAATGCACTTTGGGGGCCCTTATTTAGGCAGAAAAAATAAAATAAAAAAAACAGGAACTTAAAAGTCCGGTCAGTTACCTGAGCGGGTAGACCCTACACTCCCAGTGCTGAAGCTTGTACCAGGAGGACGCGAATCTGCAGAAGTGGAAGGTCCAGGACTGGGCTCCATTGCCACATCAGTAACTAAAATCAAGTAGAATGTAAACTTCAGGTACTTCTCAATCTCAGAACTTTGTAGATATTTTAAACATATTAAAACATGCTTTTCTCTATTGGGGTTAATCAGAAAAAATTAATCAGGTCTTGCAATACGAATGTTAAAAGAGGAACTACAGTGATTCTTGTAAGCTAAAACAAAAGCCTCAAACTCTCCAAGAAGTATTCAAGGATAAAAAAATGAAAAGGCTTTAAATGTCTTACCTTCCATATCTGTCTCCATCTCTTGACCCTCCTGAACAGTGCTAGGGCGTTGGTTTCTTGGTTTGATGACAAATGGGCACTCTTTCCTACACAGGTCAACTTCATGCTACAATTGAAAAGGCACACTGGCTATAAGAAAGACTAACTTGGTGTCCTAACAAGAGATCTACTACTTATACTGTGCTAAACACAGAAGTTATAACTAAAGCAAAAGGAGGATCATTAGGAATCTAAATATTTTCTGATTGTAGTTAAACGTCAATCAGGACAAGTTTTACTTTACTCATTTGCCAGGGGGAGTTTAATTCTGGCGTGTGACACAAAAAGAGGTATCAAGTGGGCTAGTGTCTTGCCAATGAAACATTTTTTAAAGCATGGTCTTTTGATTAAAATCCAAGCTTTAGAACACTGCAGAACATTAACTGAAACAGGGTTTGAAAAGACCATGGAATCCAAAGGACTTTAATATAACGCATGAGCAAAGCCTTAGATGAGAAGTGTTAACCCTTGAAAAAAACTGTTGTGAACTCACCTCTAATCTGTAAATAAATATGGTCAGACCACTGTGGGACTGAAAGGCTGCCATGTCCAAGTTTGTAATGAGGTCAACAACTCTCACAGCTCGCGTCACAAATGTGATCTGGTCCTGCTCGTCACCAAGGAACTTGATCACCTGAGATGTACAAAGATACATATATATATATATATTTTTCAGCATAGAGAAATGTGGAGAGCTATGGCCACAACGGCACATCTAAAGGATCTTTCGACTCAAGCCTTGCTATGAATACCTTGCACATACTACAAGTTTACCCTGAAAAAGCCAGCAATACGGAAATGGTAGGTTAGCATAAAACATTCCCACCGGCATACCTTTAGAAGTGCTTCCATCATGCCACCGGAAACCAGCGCTTCTCCGCCAGCGTCATAGCTGGCCAAGTGATACAAAAAGGAAAAGAGGGCAGTGGCAAACTCGTGTGGGTATGGATCCATGGTTGGGTCTACAAAAAGAAAAAAAATCCTATGAAAACAAAGCTCTTTCACTAACAGTTCTCACTTTTTGTTTCTGTTAAATGTGATTTATACAATAAGAGGCTAATCTATAAAATGGAGGGTATAAAATCAGGTATAAAATGAGGTCCCTACTCACCAATCACGGCCTGAATACAGTTACGGACTAAAACAGGGAGGAAGCCATGGTAGGAGGCAGTGCCAGTACAGTCTATGATGTGCAGAGTATGACATCATATATCATCACTTTTCTCATACCTGTATGAAGGAGAGCGGGGACCTCCTAAGGGTGGGGCCTGGGATGAAAGCTCCGCTTGCTCCATGTAAGGAATGCTGGGGCACTTTTTGGGTGGACAGAGGTTAAAACAAGACGTCTCTATATGCCCCTAAATATAAAGTCAAAAATGATTTAAAGGTGGGGTATATGCCGTAAGTAGGCACAGGGTGTACTGAGTGGGTGGCCATACATGAAAATGGGCTGCGGTGGGCGTGGCCTCCACAAGACCACACCCACTCACCACCTATGGTGCATGCGGGAAGTTTCAAAATTCAGGAACTGTTTCAAAATTCATGCAACATGGTACACACCCAGGAGTTCTGCGGATACGCCCTGGAGGATCAAAAGAGCCGTACGTCACGTGACCATTTTGTTAAGTAAGTGATGTAGACACAGGTTTTGTGACAGTTTTTAACCTTTTGCTATCGGGAGGTCAGTATGCTATAGGCAACTGCCCCCCCCCCCGTTTCCTGTTATGAAACAAAGTATAGATATAAAGCAGCCAACCAGGAAGTAGAGTCCAGGTGCATGATGGGGAAGGGCACGATCTTTGAAAAGGAGGCAGGAAATGTTTGTAGAAACGCATTGTTACAAATACCGTAAATAAAACCGCTGAACGAATTTCTGATTAACCGCCAGGTCATCTATGGAGTCCCCCGAGCTTTGCCTGCTCGCCCTATCAGGCTGGCAGGGTAAATAAAGGGTTAGTAATACCCAGAATTGTTTCTAGGGGTACCAGGACTTTGGGTAACAAGGCTCTGGCCAAAAGATACATACATGGATAAAAAATATAGAAAAGTCCCCTTACTTGTGGTCATACGAGAAGATCCTGAGAACATCCATTGAAGAGGACTAATGACAAAGGTTAACACAAGTTGTTAAACTGTTTTGTCCTTTTATTCTTTTTCTTTTGCAGGTGGTTATAGTCAACAATTACCAAATGCAAGCGCACTGGGGAAAATATTCACAGCCTTGCCTCTTGGAAACTCGATTTACCAAATACTGGAGCTCAAATTAGCTCTATATGTCGATTTTCCGGGGAATATGAACCCGGGGGTGGTGGTTACCTGTGCGGACGACATTGAGCTGTACAGCGGCGGGGATTTCCAAGTAAGATTTGACCGAAACGGGATTATTGCTTTAGCTCATCCATCAACGCTAAGCATAGGTACCACTCATGGAGTGTTTGTCCTAGACCCACCGGGTCACGCGTACCAAGACCTGGAATATAGAACCTGCGCATCTTACCTACATAAGCCTTCCATTCAAAAGATGTGGCAATCAGGAGCCGTAAACACCCGAGGAGAGTTTGTTTTACATGGATCACGGGACAGCTAAATTGTTGACTGGATTCTTCCAAGAATTGGGGGACGTTGGGTGTGAGATTGACGCATACGGGGACTTTTTACAGGCCCTCGGCCCCGACGCTACTTTGGAGTACACCGAAAACACCGCTAGCGTTTCGAAGGCAGAATCCAAATTAATCGAAGTCCGAAAAAAGATCTACTTTCTCCTGCGAGGAACCCCTTTTACGGTGATAGCGTTGAATAAGTCAAAGTTCTACCACGTAGGAACCATGGAAGAATATATCTATCACTTAACTGATGACCCCGTCCTCGGGGCCGAACTTGGGTTTCAGTCCAGCGTTTTTAGCATCTTTCCAGATCGAGATGAAAACGGGAAAGTATGCGTCATTCAAAGCGTACTGGATACAAAGACCCGTGTCTTGCCGTGTTCCGTGATTGAATATTCCAGGCTAGGTCCTGATGTTTCTGTGGGCGAATACTGCATCGTAAGTAACTTGTGTATAAACTGCGGATCCAACATACCTGACAAAACCTTCCTTAGTTCGATAAGTTTGATGATCGACGGGCAACTAATGTACGCAACCATCCTCTTTGGTACAGAAGATGACTTGAAAAAGAACGTGGCTTCCTTGGCCGACCTGAAATCTCTCCAGATATTTGGAAGGAACTTCTTGGAATGTTTGGAGGTCTGGGGCCTTGGAAGTTCCGATCGTTTGTTTTCCGGAGACGAGAAGTCCCTGAGTCTGTGGAACGCCAGGATCTTCCCCGGGTGCGTCACGTTACAAAAGTCTGTGGAGGTAGCTCTGGAAATGCTTCGGGGTTTGCACGGCCAACCGTCGGCGAGTGTTGACGTCATTAAGAGGCTATCGATCGAGGAAATTTTGGCGTACAAAGACGTAAAGGACATGCTGAATTACAGAAAAATGCTTTCCAAGGAAATCGCGTCTGAAGGACAAAAAGAAATGCTGGATGCCTGATCTGCTCACCCGTTTCAAACATTTAAAGTATAATGGTCTATTTTTAAAAAGTTTTATGCTGTTCAATAAATATATATAATTATATTAATATTAAATCATAAAAAAAAGATTGACTTTTGATCTGTATAGGGTATGTAAGGCATTTTATATTTGGGTTATGAAATCTATTGGTATCTAAATATATATATATATATATATATATATATATATACAAATTGTGTTTATTTAATTGTATTTTTTTGCACATTGATTTAAACAACTAATAAAGAAATGTAAATGTTACAATTTATAGGAATTTTATAGGACGTTCTGTCTGGAGTTCCACCATTTGCAGAATATCTGGTAAAAGGTTTAGGTGCCCTTTATTCCAATGAACTACCTTTTATTTGATCTTTATGCTGCCAGTCGGGTAATATATGCTCAAACAAAACACTGAGCTGATCCTTAATGGTAATGTCCTGCTTGTCTGTGAAAACCTTTCCTCTGGAGACTTTCATTGGGTAAAAAGTCAGGCTGGGTGGCTAAGACTGAGTCATTCTATTGTTTACCACAAGGGAATATGATGTCAGGATTTTGGTGTACTAGTACACTGGGCTAATATAACATACAAATCACTAATATGTAGCAGTCAGAAAGCATTATTTGGGAGAGTTCGGAAGAGGGTGGTTAAAATGTTGAATGGTTTTCAAGAAAATAATATTTGCCGGTAGATTCTGTGTTTCTTTGATAGCTGAAGGCAAATAGACGGCACCAAGCTGTCTCGGGATTTCAGGAACAGAGTGATAAAACCCAGACAAAGACAACAGATATCTTAACATGATCTTTACTGCTTGGTCAATATTGTCTTAATCTTCGGTAAAGACCCCATGCGACCATGGAATTACCTTATTATGGTCGGGGGGGGGGCAGACTTCACAATACATAATTCAAATCAACCAATCAAAAGCCTTCCCATTAAACCTCTCCCCCCCCCTCTCTCTCTCTCTCCCCCCCCCCTCTCTCTCCCCCCCTCTCTCTCTCCCCCTCTCTCCCTCTCTCCCTCTCCCCCTCTCTCCCTCTCCTGTAATATTACCAACTGACATATTCATCTATAAAGAGTTAAGACGCAGGGAAGGAGAGGTATTTGGCTCTAATCAACCATCATAAGGATTCTATGCAGTGACTCCCCTAACGTGTAAAACAAACAGCTTTAATAGCATCGAGTAAAGATACTCTTAATTCAGTCACCTGCATTCAAGCAGGGATATCAACCATAACATACCTATATATATATATATATATATATATATATATATATATGTGTGTATAATCACAGCAGTGTAGAATAGGAAGGAATCCAGACTGTGTGACCCTGAGAATCTGCCCCCCGTGGGGTTAGATGATAACTACGAAGCTTTGATGTTAGATTACAAAGAGATTACAGGACCCCTGTATGAATGAAATGTATTTATGGCGTTGGCTCGCTTGCGTTAAGCTTACCCAGCCCGACATCCGCACGCAGTGCGGTTCTTTGTAATACATTAGGATAAATAAAATAGTTCTGATTAGACAGAAAAAGACAATTCAATGATAATCAGCTCATCACCCCACATCCCGGCCACGAGAGCCCCGGACTTTTCTTTTTTTTTTCCTTTCAGGGGAGGAAAGGACTTTGACCTCCTGAACAATCTTAAAGTGACAAAATATAGAATGTGAAAGCGTAACGTTGGGTAAAATTCTATTGTGAAAACTTTTCCCGGTTTTGATCTAAACCTCTCAAATTTAAAAGGTGGGAAACATCCAGATTTACTGTAAGCAAGCGGTCACAGAGTGGACCTGTCAGCACCGGCGTCTGTAGAAGTCTGGCCGCAGCGGCCGGGTCCCCACGGAGTTGGGACAGAGCTAGTGCTTACGTGAATAAGAGAAGAATTCAACACTTTTAAAACTAATTAGTGTTAGAAACATCACTTTTAGTAACACTGAATGTCCCATCCCAAAAATAATATAATAAAATAATCAGGTAAACCGTTGTTCTGTTCTGAATTTTTGCCTCAAATGTCACATATTTATATATAGGTGTGTGTGTGTGGGGGGTTATCTTATTTTCTGTGATCCTATTTAGGATTATAGCCAATGTTTCCAAAACATGCTTTGGAACATAGAATTGGGATTATTGAAATTCTGAGATTTCATTAAAGATGAGAAAAGTAATTACTAATTAGAAATGATGTTGCTAAAAGGATAACAAATTAATATATATGTATATACTGTATATATTGATTATATATATTAGTCACCCCTAAACTGCTAAAAACCACCATAGTTCTATTTTTACCAAAAGTAAAAGAATCTAGAATATTTTGAAATAGTATAGATTATTCCGGGGAAGCCAACAGCAAACGTGGAGAGCCA
Organism: Sceloporus occidentalis; assembly: GCA_023333645.1. Classification (NCBI taxonomy): domain Eukaryota; kingdom Metazoa; phylum Chordata; class Lepidosauria; order Squamata; family Phrynosomatidae; genus Sceloporus; species Sceloporus occidentalis. The sequence continues at coordinate 686,251 of JALMGF010000262.1, forward strand.
TCCTCACTAGACTTGATTGTGATTTCATGCTGAATTCTACCGTTTCGTCAGAATAATGAACGAACAAATGCAACATTGGACGGGAGAAACTAAAGACGAATGTGGCTGCGTCAGGGAAGGGTGGCACTTTAATTGTGGCTGGGGTATCATGAGACTGTGGTCTTGGTAAATGTGAAAGGATCATAAGCCGGCCGAGCCTGTCCTGGAGCAGCTATTTGCAACGAAGCACTGAATTTGCCCATAAAAATTACCCCTGACCTTTTCCGCTGATGTTAATGACTTTTGGAGATCTCGTCGTCTCTGATAAAATAATGTCTCCATTGGGGACGGTGACAGGTGCAGCCGCAGCCATCGCTTTAAGTTTTTAGAACGATGAAGAAAATGAATTTCCGGGGTACAATTAACTCTGTTCTGCAGAGCTGCTTCTCGTCTCGTTTTGTCGTTAACCGACTTTTTTCAGCAATTGTCCCCAGACTTTTTAATTAAATAAAATTCCTGCTCTGCTGCGTTCTTCTAGGAAGACTCAGAGGTAGACGTGCTGGGAAAAGGTAACATATTAAACAAAAGAAATATGCGAGCTTTTACGCCCATGCAGCCTCGGGGGTAACGGTGCGTTAATCCTCTGACAGTCCTGCTACTAAACAGTCCTGGAGGAATTGTTTAATAACTACGATATCATGATGCAGTAGATGTTCCAAGGTCCATTCTAGCCACCAAATGGTGTAGGTGGCCTTCAGAATCCTCTTAATGCACAAGTAGACCGTTTGACACTGGTGATGATGACATCATTTTGTTATTATTTATTAACGGGCATGCACAATGTTTTTGGTATCTGATCAGACTCTTCTCAGTCCTCCATAGTGTTGGTGGGCCGGTTGGGGAGATCGGTGATCTCCCTTTTTAACCGGCTAGCATAAGCTTGGTGCAACAGGAGCCTCAGTCGTCGCCCAAGAGGCTACATTGTGTCCGTTAAAGAAGAAATGTGCCTAAGGCTTCCTGGGCGACGAATTCAGTTAATTTATCCCATATTGTAAACACACAAAAAAGGCAAAAGATTGGCAACCGTGAGATCTAACTATTGTTGAAATACAAAATGATGGTTCTAGGTTTTAGTAAATGAAATATATAATGGATCAGTCAACTTCAGCCAACAACCAAGACAATATATATATATATACGTATATATATATATATATATATATATATATATATATATACTGTAAATGAACCAACTAAATACAGTGCAATTAATGCGTTATCCTAACATTTCATGAGACGGATAATAAAAGGACGTTGCCCAAGTCTCGTCTTTCCCCATCAGGTGCCAACTTGATTGAGATGCTGCACTGTAGGTTGTAATCAATGAAGTGTATCGCTGGGATTAATTAAGTGCTTCTGCGCTGTGGATTTGCTCACATCAGGTCACTAAATCCAATGGCCTGTACTTTACTAAATGAAATGTTAGATTTTATAGTGGTATTTTGCTAGCGCTAACCAGTGTCGGTGTAAAAACAGGGAAGACAGTACAGTTTCATGAAATTCTTTTGTTCTGTGTAATCAGGAATGTTTCGGGTAACTCTGGACCGGCTCGCTGTTCCTGCTTTGCTACTAAATGCTGCATTTTCACAAAACACAAAGAGTTAAATACAGTTACCAATAGGAAACAGAATTAAGAATAACCTGTGTATAAAAGAATTCTTTCAATGGGACATCTCATTTTTTTTCATGAGTGTAGAAATGCGACAGTAGCTATGTGGGTTTTATAAAGGGGGGTAGGGAGGGAGTGGGTGGGTGGGTAGATCGTGAGAAGGGGGGGTAGGGAGGGAGAGGGTAGATCGTGAGAAGGGGGGGGTAGGGATGGAGAGGGTAGATCGTGAGAAGGGGGGGTAGGGAGGGAGAGGGTAGATCGTGAGAAGGGGGGGTAGGGAGGGAGAGGGTAGCTCGTGAGAAGGGGGGTAGGGAGGGGGAGGGTAGATCGTGAGAAGGGGGGGTAGGGAGGGAGAGGGTAGATCGTGAGAAGGTAGCTCGTGAGAAGGGGGGTAGGGAGGGAGAGGGTAGATCGTGAGAAGGGGGGTAGGGAGGGAGAGGGTAGATCGTGAGAAGGGGGGGTTAGGGAGGGAGAGGGGAGATCGTGAGAAGGGGTGTAGAGAGGGAGAGGGGAGATTGTGAGAAGGGAAGTAGGGAGGGAGAGGGGAGATAGTGAGAAAGGGATAGATGGGTTGGGGGTGGGGGGGGCCTTAATAGATTCTCGCCACCGGGGCCCTGAGGTTTCAAGTTACGCCCCTGATTTGGAGAGTAAATCTTATTCTTTAACCTCGAAAACAAGGAGGAATTTTATTAGTTCACAAGCATGCTAATTAAAACTCTTTGTAAAGCAACTTTTTTTCTTTGCATTGTATCAGAGAAGAGGAAGTCAAGATAGCGGAGGTAGCAGTGGTGGTAGAGGAAGCAGAGGAAGAAGATAGACAGAAGTAAGCCAAGTTTAAGGACTGAAAATAGAGCATTAGTAAAAGTACAAGAATAAAGGAAAGGAAAGAGGGCAATAGAGGTTGTTGGCTAATACTGAAGGTAAATACGTAAATAAGGTAGGAGAAATTAGACTGAAACACGCCCATTTAAAGGGCAAATGGGCAGGGAGCGGGGTGCGTCAAGACCCCGCTCCCGAGACCCGGAGGAACCGGTAGGTACTTCAACTGGAGATCTCCAGGTCAAACACAGAGAGTTCCCAGGTATGCCTATTTGATATATAAAAAAAAAAAAAAAGATTTTCTGCGCATAATCTCCTGCACAAAGATGGACTTCAGGTTGACCTCTGTTGTGCCATTATAACCATTAATATTAAGTATTTTGTTTCTATTGCAGAATCTTCTGCTGCCACAAGTAAAGAAGAAAAACACTTGTATTATCTCTGCTTGTTAAATATTTTATTTTAATTGTATGAACGAGTATACCAATAATAAAGTTTAATCTAATTTTTCATGCAGTATTGAACTTCTCTTTTTGCTTAACAATTTGTTACGTGTAACCTGGTCCAGGATCTTATGCAGCAAGGGACTTGTATTAAACGGCTACCAGGATTCTGTTGCCCAGGCATGGGGTTTTTCATGTCATCTTAAGGTAATCGTCCACCACACTCATGGGGCAACAGAAGAGGTCTAAATGAAAGGCAACCTTGAATATAATTTCTGTAATATTTTGAACCAAAATGTAGTCTTACATAGAAATATGGTAACATGTAAACTGCTTCTTAAAGGCAGAAAAAAGTCCAGTGCAATTATAAAATATAGTATTTTTATTATATACACTTCTTCACAAACCTATTTACAAACAAAAAAACACAGGTGTTTGATATAGTTAATACCGTATTTGCTCGATTATAAGACGACCCCCCAAATCTGAATATTAATTTAAGAAAAAAAAGAAAAAGCCTGAATATAAGACGACCCTATAGGAAAAAAAGTTTTACCGGTAAATGTTAATTCATGTAAACTATTTTTTTTAATAAAAGCTATGATTACGAAAAATATTTTGGTTTTATTTCCTTCTATTTTCCAACCTGTCCCCCAGTTATGCACATCTGCCCCAGAAATGCCTTATACCCCCTATATGCCACTGTGCCCCATGATATGCCTTTTAACCCTCTAAATGCCACTGTGCCCCCTGATATGCCTTTTGACCCCCTATGTGCCACTCTGCCTCCAGAAATGCCTTATACCCCTATATGCCACTCTGGTATTTAGAGGGTTAAAAGGCATATTATCGGGAAGAGTGGCATATAGGGAGGTTTAAGGCATTTCAGGAGGCAGAGTGGCGTATAGAGGGTTAAAAAGGCATTTCTGGAGGCAGAGTGGCATTGAGGGGGTTAAAAGGCATTTCACAGAGCACTCTGCCTCCAGAAATGCCTTATGCCAACCCCCGTTTAACACTCCCCCTCCCTCCTCCAAACTTACCGGTACTTAAGTCCTCTGTCATGTAGCCGGGGCAGCGTGTAGATGTCTATGCGATTCGCGTAAACAACTCCCGCTGCAGCCGGAAGGAGGTGTGGCTAGCAGCGGGGGTTGTCTGCGTCCATCGCGCAGACCTTCCCCGACTGTCAGAGAGAATTTGCCGCACCGGTGCGGGGAACATCTACACGCTGCCCCAGCTGGGGGGCGGGGGGGGAAGACAGGAGGATCCAGGACCCCTGCAGCTGCGGGGGATCTGGATCTTAGTTGTCTCATAGTCAGACCTATTTGAGGTCTGATTATAAGACGAGGGGTATTTTTCAGAGCATTTGCTCTGAAAAAAACCTCGTCTTATAATCGAGAAAATACAGTATATACATTTGTAGGTTGGTTCTGTATATTAAACTTCATCATACGCTACTTGACAAGCAAACGCAGCTTGTGAGTTTATCGACCTAATGTATACAATTGAAACATAAATGCCTCGGTTTTCTTTCAGGTTAATATTCTCCTGTATCTTATGCTTTGTGATAAGACAGAAACGGATAGACCATGGACGAAAGGTATTGTGTAAGGAAGCAATATTGATAAATACAAAGCGAAATGTCTGTGTAAAGGCAGGATGATTTGAGAGGCTTGAAGACTGTGATTACATAACAGGAGTCCTATAAAGAGACACTCTACTCGATAAAGAGTCCTCTAAAACAACAATACATGCAATATGGTGTCCCTATTCAGAGAGACATCTATTCAAAATGTTTTATCCCTAAAGGTGATATTCCACATATGGTGCTGAGTACAGGCAACACCTTGGAAGCTTCCAAGAAAAAAAGTGATGTAACGTGAAATCATGTAAGCGGAGTATAACTTTTCCATAGTAACAAATTATATCAATGAGGTTACATTCTAGGCTACATATGCAGGTTTCTTATAGAACTGACCATACTAATGAAAAGGCAGTATAAACCTCAGCAGCCATGATGTTACTTTAGATTAAGTCTAAACGAGAGGCATTACCAGTGAATAAATCTATATATATATATGTATAATATGTGTGTGTGCCTGTATGAGCATTCCTGTGCACGTGTGTGTGTGATCATGGATGTGTACTTGTGTGTGAAAGCATGGATGTGTTCTTGTGTGTGTGCGTGTATGTGAGCATAGATGTATACTTGTGTGTGCGAGCATGGATGAGTAATTGCGTAAGTGGGGTGAGATGGAGTGTGTGTCAGTGAGTATGAGTAAGTGTCTGTAATTTGTGTAAGTGTGTTTACATATGTTGGAAGGGAGGGTAAGGGGAAGGCACAGACTAGTTGTTGCAGTTGGGGGGCCTGCACCAGTGCCCCGTGGTTTCTAGTTATGCCCCTGGGAAGGCCCTTTCCTATCCCAGTTTGACTGTGCCCAGTGCACAAAGCAAGGTCCATAAAAATGGGTTTAGTGTGGAAGAAGTTGACTGACCCGCACAAAGCCCTGACCTCAACCCCATCAAACACCTTTGGGATGAACTGGAATGGAGATTGTGAGTCTGTCCTTCTCGTCCAACATCAGTGCCTGACCTCACAAACGCTCTACTGGATAAATGGGCAGAAATTCCAACAGAAACTCTCCAAAATCTTGTGGAAAGCCTTCCCATAAGAGAAGAAGCTGTTATAGCTGCAAAGGAGAGTCCAACTACATATTAATGTCTATGTATTTAGAATGCGATGTCATAAAAGTCCCTGTTGGTGTAATGGTCATGTGTCCCAATACTTTTGTCCATATAGTGTATATCCAAGAATGTAATGTAAGTATCACCAAGATGTTATTATTCAATTGTTTTCCATATAGCAAGGCTTTTATAAAGAGGGTATGAAAAACAACCAGTACTAGAATCTTACAAAGGGTATGATAAAGATTTTTATCACTATCCCTGGAAGCTTTAGTCTGATTTACTGATACATTTAATGCCATTACAGAATTTTTGATTTGCGTTCCTGGGTAACTGGAGTAATGCACTGTAGACACAAATGTGTCAAAATGCGTTATTTTAAACTACCTATGAAGCAGATTTTTTTATTTTTTTTGACATACAGTATGTTTGCAACTTTTAGTACATTTGCTTAGTTTAGAGCTACACGTTGAGTACAAGAACATCACAGTATCCACCAGGAATTTACAAGTGATTATCTGATGTTCAACTGATCCCTGCAAACATGCTTAAAAAGATACTCTCAATCCGCTTGTTTTACATAGAGAGAAGTATGAATTCAGAGTTGGTTTATCTTAACAATCAGCTAAAACTCGACTAAGCACAGTGACTTCAAATGGCCATTCCTTCTTTATCAAATAAAACTTCAGTGTTACATGTTAAACACATCTTTAAGTTAGCTATATTGGCAATGAGAGTTTCTTTTCTGAATAATAAATTATGTCTTGTTCTTAGCAAATACATTACTATAAACATTTATATTGAAATGGGTCACTAACGTGGACTTTGTTTTAGGTATCACACAGGCTTTTAGTTCACCTGCAAACATGAGAATTGGGGCAGAAGATTGGCCTGGATTTTGAAAACATACCAGCAACTACATGCAACCAACAAAATGGTAGAAAGCTATGCGAGTCTGGGTCCAAGATTCCAACATGGATCACATGTTGGATAGTATGTGAATAGTGTAGAACTTAAGGGGACATTTTACTAAAAATAGTAATATGCTACTTGTACTTATTGCCCTATAACTTGCAAAAATACAAAAACATTGGGTATTTCTAAACTCAGGGCAAATTTTAAAATCTATTTAGCAGGTATTTTCATTAGTTCTTGTAGTAAAAAGCATTTTCAATTTTTACTATATATATTTTTTTAATACATTATATGATATGATCAAAATAATGGACTCTTATATTTTCTTGTCCTGAACCCCCCCAATATATAATGTGAGTGGTTACAGTACATGAGAAAAACGAAAATCATAGCTAAGCAGCCATTGTCGTGAAGGTTACTTTAATATGCCTTCATCAAAACTAAAATGCAATAGAGCACTTATATGACCTAGAAGTTGTAGCCCTGTTGCTGCAGCTTCCCTCCTCGTCTGTGGTCACTGTTTGCCACTGATTCACTCAAATCAATGGGAATGCTTATCGTGCTTGTGCATGGGGGTCTGAATAGACCCTCTCCTGCAGTGTTCACCGATCCAGTGCTAGAGCTGACTTGCTGTAAGTATATCACATGTAGGGAGATGTGTTCAGCTCAGGGCTGGGGCAAGGGTTTTAGCCACCTTAGGCAAAACCTCATTTTGTTGCCGCCTTGTGGGCAGACTCATGTGAGCCCATCGTACACATGAACCGCCACCCCCTCCTGCGTTGATGGCGCCTATGTTCCCAGTCCTTCGCCGTTACAAAATGGAAGAGCTGGAGCTTGGAGTATTTATAAATATAAATAAGAAGACAGACGCCTCTTTGATCCTCCCCTTTCTCATTATCTCTCCCATTTGTTTATCTCTTGCTTTTCTCCCTATCTCTCCTTCTCTTTCTCTCCGTTTTCACCCTACATCTCCCATCTATATACATCTCTTCCTCTTTCTCCACTTCCTCTTTCTGTATACCTCACCCTTTGTCCACATCTCTCTCCCCCTTTCAGTTTATCTCTCCTGCTCTCTCTTCTCCCCTTTATCTCTCTTCCTCTTTAACAACTGGATCCTTTCTATGTGACTTGTATTAGTTTTCTATGTACCCCCTTCTGTAAATGTGTTCTAGCTCCCTTTAAGAAGTAGACCTAGGCCTGGACTGGTCATCTGGCATACGAGGCAAATTCCCGGAGGGCCACTGGTTTACAAAGCCACACACTCACCATCCTGTGCAATAGGAAGTTTTTATGGGTGTTTTTTTTTGATCCAGTTAATTTGGGGAGATATAGTCAGTAAAAGCTGGAGTCTGTGACCTTAGCAAAGGCAAGATGGCCAAAATCATGACTAAAGCCCCAAATTTCCTTTTAGCATCACTTTAACAATACAAATCCCTGATTTGTGACACTTGAAATAATCTCACCAATAGAATGAGATTAGGATACCCCCGGGGCATACATTTCTCTGACACTTTACACTTACACACAGGAAGAACACATGCATTGCAGGGGAGTTGTTATGTATTGACCAATCATACAAAAATAACTCCAGAGCTGAACAGTGCAGCCAATGGCAGCTAAGATTTTATTTGTACCCAGGAAGAGAACCTCGTATGTGCGCTGCGCTTGTCATCGTTCAGCCCGTGCTGCGAAGAAGGGGAGAGATGCGATGTGTCAGGCGGTAGGAAGGCTGGCACGTATATGGCAGGAAGCGACCTTTCTGCCCACTTTGGAAATAGTTGTGTTGATATGTGGAAATCTATAACCCTATACTGGGGGGTCTGGACTCCTCTTGCAGGTAACGCTTGAGGGCAGAAGGGTATTTACATACAATTTTAGCAAGCTTTATTGCCTATATATATATATATCCGCACAACATACATGTATATCACACAGCAAAGAGTTCTAATGCTGTCCCTAAGCCGTGCAATAAGTTTAATGTAGTCATTTTACTCATGGAGTTGGATTATGACATCAGATTTGCGATTCAGTTTATGAATATCACTTGTTTAAATGGTTCTTTGTCCTTCGCACAGGCGTTGGGGTGGCTGTGACTCCTCTTACAAAGAGTACGCAGAAGTACTCAAGTGTCAACATGAATCGGAACACACATGACAACATCTCCACAACTGACTTCAAAGGCCCGGTGCATGTAACTTATGTTACAGAGAAGGAGAAACCATGCTCGGAGATTCCCATCAGTAGGATGAAGCTATCCAGAGATGCTCTTCTCTATATTTCTCTGATAACCTGTATGAACCTTCCCGATGACATTGATTCAGAAGAAACTCTTTAAAGATGACAATGCATCAACATGATTCTAAGAATCGTTCCTAGAGTCCTGACTTGGTATGGCCACTTTCACGTTACCATGAAACCACCAAACTGTTTAAGGACACTGGGACGGCGTGCACTGTATATATGTCTAGAGGAACTCAAATTATCCGGTACCTAGTTACCACTTACCACGTCTTACCATGTGGAAAACATAGTAAACATAATGAATTATATCATTAATTAGAGAGAAAAAAAAAAACAATTGAAAAAAGTGAAATAAGTGCATTGATATTCAATAAATGAATAAGAAAGAGTTGAATTAAGAGTTCACACTAGAAAACGTGTTCAAGGCTCCACAATATAATAATATCTCCATTTGTCGGGCTTTTGTATTGGACCCACTTGCCAGATAAAATTGAAGATCTGTAACCAATGTGATGAAAACCAGGAATACATCGCTCATAACGGGATTCAGATTGAATTAATGAATTTTTTTTTAAGTATATTTTGAAGAAGCCAGGTGTTGTATCTTTAAAACAATATAAACATGTTGTCAGTTCCATTGTACGGTTGTGTCTATGTTAAGTATCCATCGTGTATTTAAAATATTTGAAATAAAATTAAAAGTGTAGCAAAGTCTTGGTATTGTTCTTACTGAGCTCCACAAGCAAAATGGACACTTAACTGCATACGTTGTATGATTTCTATTGAAAGGTGTATGTTTGGACATCAGAGGTCTCTCCTACAGAAGAAATGGTGACGAAAAGACCTCTGAGGTCTAGAAAGCTTATGTGCTTATAGCATGGACCAGGTTAAAAAAGTATAAAGATCAGTGGGTGCAGGGTTATGTAGCAAGAAGGAAAAATAGGAAACTAGAAATGTATGTACCTTTGGTATCCAGGTAGATAATTCCGATACCAGCCCGGAGTTGTTTAATTTTTTTTTATATATATATATATGACACCCCAGCCTAAAAAGCTTCCACCCACCAATTGGTGTACCCAAAACAAAAGTGCTCTGTGAAGACATGTAGAGTATGTTCTCTCCTCCATACACAATGAAAGTTTGGTGCTGGTACATGTCAGAGGTAAGGGTGATGCACAGTTCCCAAAACCACAGTGCATTATCAATAACAATAAAACGTGGTGGGGTATACATTTCTGATCAAAGTCAACATCCCTACCTAGTGTTAGGCAAGACCACAACATGGTATACAAAAGTTGTGATCTACCTGACCCAAGTTTCCGTGTTTAATACATAGGTACTTTAAGATAAATTTGGAACTGGAAAGAATTACACTTTTCTACAGTTCAAGCTAAAGATTTTGAGAAACATCCTCTGATCCAAAGACAAAAATGGCATTTTCCTTGTACAATCTCCCCACCAAACGCACAAAAAGTCTGCTATAAAAAAAGGTATTAGGACAGACTCCTTAGGTACCACTGCCCTTCCTGTCCCTCTCTACCAGGTCTCTGTATCATACAAAAATAGGGAATTGGAAATGTTCAATAATATATATATATATATATATATATATATCGTTCTGCTTTTGCTTTAACAGTAGGATTGCAATGACATCCTGGAGTGTTTTGATTCTGTTTTAGTTATGTTTATTTTTTATTAATACTTCTGTATTTTTGTAATACTGTATTTTCTGACACGATCACAGTATGTTGATCTCCTCTCCGTATCTGGTCTTGTTCACTGTTCATTCTAGAGTCTTTCGGAACCTGGTATGCTTACCGATTTGTTTTAGCGGACCGTTGTTTTACTGTGCAAACGTGGGAGGTGTCTCTCATTCCTCTTATGTACACACTATAACTTGTCTTTACGCATACCTTGAATAAATGGAGATTTGAATTGAGATAAAAAAAAACAAAAAAAACTTAGGATTGCTGCAACTTAGTAAAACAAGATGAAAATGTAGGGTATTTTGATGGCACATGACCTATATAAAAACTCTACGCAGCTATCAAAAAGTTTGTTCCAGACAAGTTAAAAAAAAAAAAATAATGTAAAAAAACCTATGCATGTAGGGTATTTCCATAATCTAAAAAACACATACTGGATTTCTCTGCCATAACTCATAACCTGTGCCAAAAAAATTCTAAAAAACACAGAAGCGTTGGTGAAAAAAAATTCAGCAAAGTATTTCTATAGCTAATTTCGGCAGTGATTGGTGGCCAAATGTCTGCTTGGACTGTGTCCTGAAACCACTAGTGACATATCCTAGATTGGGTGGTGTTCATGGCTTCTTTGTTTAAAATTTCCAGTTACAAACCCAACATACTAAATGTAAAAAAAAACAGTTCCAAAACAGCAATGTACACCTTATAAGCCCAATTAAAATGCTCGAAATGCATATACAATCTGGACACCTGAATTGTTGTTGGGGGTATGTTCTGTCAATTTAACTGATTTAGTGAGGGTTTAGATATATATGAAAAATATGGGGTTTTAGTATTTTGTATAACATTACTCATTCTAAATGTTTAACTATGATGTGTGTGAAGATGTAAGTGACGTCTAAACATGAGACGCACTGATGCAAATTTGTAACCTTTTAAATTCATACATTGTCCTTTTTGTACACCTGTGCATTGGTGTTTTTTAATAAAGCATGAAATACCTGGCAAAGGGCCCTGAGGAAGCCAGCCCTGCAGCTCTTTAGCATACACACTGGTTGGGCCGAACCATTGGTCTGGATAAACTCCATTCATTTTTGTTATTACATATGGTTACACCTACTTTTAGTCAATAGTATAAAAAACACAACAGAAACTGATGGTAATTTAATTTATTTATTATTAATTACAAAATTAATAGTCCAATTAATTAGGCCTGAAAGCAATGATCATGGTGACAGCTACCTCGAGACTCACGAAGAGTCACCTTTCAGCACGCAGGAGAGGAAAAACCACCTAAGGGTGGAAACCTCTGGGGAACCATGGCTTGAAAGATTGTCCTTCCCTCTGGACACTAAGAGGTTAACTGTGTATTTATACCTGTAGAAAAGAAAAGGCAAAACGTAATTGACAACACGGAAGCACAAAGCTTCTGTGGATGATTATGCCTCCACCGCAAGCTCTTTCCCTTTAATAGACTGCCTTAACATCATCAGTTCAATATAAACGGACATCGCATTAAAAATAGACATCGCATTAAACATGGACATAGCATTAAACATGGACATAGCACTAAACATGGGCGTAGCGTTAAACATAGAGATAACATTAAACATGGACATTGCATTACACAATGACATAGCATTAAGCATGGACATAGCATTTGTCACGGAGCTGTCTAGTCCGACCGACTACCTCCGCTGTCTTGTGCTCCCTTAGCCTGGGACAACACACTTTCCCCGGTTCCCCAGTCACTAGCCGAGACTCAGTGTAGGGTAAAACCAAACGAAGACTGATTTATTTCGGACACACAGGGCTGGATATATCCATCAAAACACACATTTACATAAAATAAGATATTGGGACACAAACTGCCCCCCTTAATCTGCCTCCCAGAGACAACAGGGGCAGTAACGAGATTAACAATACAATGGGGGGCGGGGGACTGATTTATACAACATTAAACTGAAACAATGGCAGTCACTCCCTGGTTGCAGATCCTGGCTGTATGCTGGAGATAATCCCCTCAGCCAGTGATGAGATGATACTGCTGGGGGTAGCCACAAAAGTCTTTACAAACCCAGGGCCCATAGTCAATAGGGAGGAGGCTGGCAGTTAGGCCTCTCCAGTGGTCCCAGTGATTGAGGGTTCCGTCACAATTCTCCCCCCCTCCAAATTGGACTGACACAGGAGGAAACCCCAAACGGGTTGACTCCGTAGTCAGTCAGTTCATTTGGCCCATCAATGCCCTCCCAAAATTGTTGCTCCTGCTGCTGCTGGGGAGATGGGCCGGCTGCGCCATCTTCCGGGTACCGCTGGGGAGTTATGTCTCCTGCATCCCCTCCCTGGTGCTCCTGCTGCCGTTGAGGAGGGAGGTCAGGTTCCTCCTGTCCCGGAATTAGGTTCTGCCGCTGGGGAGATGGACCGGCTGTTCCACCTCCCTGCTTCTGCTGCTGAGGCGGGTCGGCCGCTGTATCTCCCTGAATTCCTGCAGCTTTGGTGTGTGCTGGGCAGAGGCCAGCGATGCCCTGCCCTGTTGCCAGCGCTTCAGCTGGGGTTAGGGCATCTTCTGAATCCGCCACTCCGCTGTACTTCCGAAGTCCGGATCCTGAAGACTATCCCATAATAATCCTGGGCCACCAAAGTCATAGCCCTCTGGAGAACATTCTTCTCTGTATACCACTGCAGAGCCCTATAGTAATTTTCCAGCTCTACCTCCTGTTGGACCAGCTTGTCCAATTCGGATACCCATTGCTCCTGGGGTTGCTGTCCCAGGAATGACATGCGTAGTTCCCGCTGGTCTCTAATCTTTTGTTCGGAGCTTGGAAGACACTGACCCCGGCATATAACAGCCCTCTGCCATAGTGACTGTCGAACCAGTTGCCTCAGATTCTGGTATTGTTCTGTAGGCAGAGTAGTGGTGTAGCAAGAGGTGACCCACAGCAGCCCCTGGTAAAGCTTGTTCACAGATCTCCAGGTCTTCATTTCTGATTATATTGCCATTAGAGGTAATAACACAATCAAAGGAAAGGTTATCTGTGGTGCAATCATAGGTCAAATTAGGACTGGATGCTGAAGAAGTTGATGAGAAGGTATGATTCAGTGCTTTCTCTTTCCATGTACCAGGGGTCACATAGCTGCCCTGTACCAGGGCACTACTGGGGGCAGGGGGGTAGTACCAGAACTGCACTGGTTCAAAACAGGAGAAGCAGACTTGGTATGGGAAGCACTGATGGAAGGCCCCTTCCTCCTCAGAGATGGAATAGGGTCATGAATCTTTGCTATCAGTCCAGAGGAGATATTAGGGGCTATGGTAGTCTATGGTGCATCACACTTTGCTGAGGTAAGAGTGATAGGAGTTGCAATCATGGCTGAACAGAAAGCAATAGGAAGTTCATCCATATGGGAGCAACCCACACTGCCACAGACTGTAGAATCACAGAAGCTGCATTCCATCACAGAACAGTCATCAGGCTTCAGCTGGACATCCACTGGAGTTTGAGAAGCATCAGGGATCACCAGGGGTGGTATATACTCCATGGGTTCACTATCCTGGGGAATAAAGCTACTTCCCCTTTTAGGAGAGCTCTGTGCTTGTGACGTAGACTGTTCAATCAGTACAGAGGGTTTGGGAGGTTTCAGAGGACATTGGGTGATCCAGTATCCCTTTTTGCCACAGTAAAAGCAAGCCTCATCATCACGCCTTTGTTGCAATTCGGTTGTGGTAAGGGGTTCACGTTTCCTAGAAGATTCCTTTTTCATACTGGTAACAGGCTTGTTGGATTTCTCAGGTGATGTAACAGATGTAGGTGAATGGTCTTCATGGGGACGCAAAGCAGGGAGTCTGCTTGGAAGGACGCAAAGCAGGGAGTCCGCTTGATCAGGACACACAGCAGGGAGTCCGCTTGATCAGGACACACAGCAGGGAGTCCGCTTGATCAGGACACACAGCAGGGAGTCCGCTTGATCAGGACACACAGCAGGGAGTCCGCTTGATCAGGACACACAGCAGGGAGTCCGCTTGATCAGGACACACAGCAGGGAGTCCGCTTGATCAGGACACACAGCAGGGAGTCCGCTTGATCAGGACACACAGCAGGGAGTCCGCTTGATCAGGACACAAAGCAGGGAGTCCGCTTGATCAGGACACAAAGCAGGGAACCAGGAACAGTACAGGTGCCAAGCCACAGCAGGAAGATCCATAGACTTCAATACAAAGGCCCTGACTGAAGTGCAGGGCAGGTTCATAAAGGCAGGGTAATCACAGGTAACAAGGCCCAGCTGGATGTATTGGCTAGGGCTCAACCCAGGTAACAAGGCACACCTGAGTTCTGAGTGCTCCAGAGGGCGGCCACTAGTGGTAGCAGATTTAAACACCACAGGTATAAAAAAAGCCATGATTCAGGCAGCGAAAAAGTGGTTCCTGACAATAGCATTAAACATGGACATAGCATTGCGCATAGAGATAACATTAAACATGGAGATAACATTAAACATTGACACTGCCTTATACATGGATAAAGCATTAAACATGGACATAGCATTTGTGACAGTGTAAACCCCAGGGAGATGCTTAGTGTGGCATTTGGGTACAGGTGCTATCCAGATTGTAAATATGGGTCCCTGGGGTGGAGCAATTGGAGAGCAGGGTGGGCCAATGCTCCGTTTCCCCATGCTGTGGAAATTCCATGCCGAGTTTTCCAGGAGGCAAGAAATCTGCAGGATCCGGTCCGGGATTCCTATGGGGCCGGCATCAGGCACAGGTGCTGGACATTAAAAGCCCCTGGAGCTTGATACTCAGAGAGACTGTTGGGGGAAGAGGTAGTTCCCTGTGCTCCTAGGGCAAGGAGAGGCCCTGAAGAAGACAATCCCTGAGCCAAGTGAGGCAATACCTGCCTGGACGTTTTGTGTGTTGTCTGGGGGAGGTTTTCCAGAGCCTGGCGTAGCTGGGTCTGGCTGGGAGGTTGAGGTAGTGGGTGATTAGGCTGGTCAGTCTGGACCAGCATAGTTCAGTTAGAGAGGGCTCCAATAGGGAGCTAGGTTTTCTTTTGCAGGTTTCACAGATATGCAATACTTTTATCCAGCAAAAAGAAACTTCACGTCCTGATCATCAATAAGTCGTCACAAACACATCAAGGCCATCCTCCATAAGAATATGTATTTCAGCCAGCAATACACAAGGGCACATACCATGCAACAGTCAAACAGTGGTTTTTGGGGATTAAGCGGTTAAAAATAAAGCTTTTTTTTTTTTTTTTGGTTCCTGCTTTCTGCCCACAGACCATAGCAGTGCTTTGCCCGCATCCTCCACCATATGTGACAAACCCTATAGCATGAGGGCCATACATGTCACTTTTAGGGGTCCTTAGCACAGTCCTCTAGGGCAATTAGAGCCAGGAACAGCAGCTCATTTTTTTTTGTTGGTTCCTGCTTTCTGCCCACAGACCATAGCAGTGCTTTGCCCGCATCCTCCACCATATGTGACAAACCCTATAGCATGAGGGCCATACATGTCACTTTTAGGGGTCCTTAGCACAGTCCTCTAGGGCAATTAGAGCCAGGAACAGCAGCTCATTTTTTTTTGTTGGTTCCTGCTTTCTGCCCACAGACCATAGCAGTGCTTTGCCCGCATCCTCCACCATATGTGACAAACCCTATAGCATGAGGGCCATACATGTCACTTTTAGGGGTCCTAAGCACAGTCCTCTAGGGCAATTAGAGCCAGGAACAGCAGCTCATTTTTTTTTTGTTTTTTTTTCCTCCTTATTTTAACCGCTTAAACCCCAAAAACCGCTGTTTGACTGTTGCACGGTATGTGCCCTTGTGTATTGCTGGCTGAAATACATATGCTTATGGAGGATGGCCTTGATGTGTTTGTGACGACTTATTGATGAAGTTTCTTTTTGCTGGATAAAAGTATTGCATATCTGTGAAACCTGCAAAAGAAAACCTAGCTCCCTATTGGAGCCCTCTCTAACTGAACTATGCTGGTGCAGACTGACCAGCCTAATCACCCACTACCTCAACCTCCCAGCCAGACCCAGCTACGCCAGGCTCTGGAAAACCTCCCCCAGACAACACACAAAACGTCCAGGCAGGTATTGCCTCACTTGGCTCAGGGATTGTCTTCTTCAGGGCCTCTCGTTGCCCTGGGAGCACAGGGAACTTCCTCTTCCCCCAACAGTCTCTCTGAGTATCAAGCTCCAGGGGTTTTTAATGTCCAGCACCTGTGCCTGACGCCGGCCCCACTGGAATCCCGGACCGGATCCTGCAGATTTCTTGCCTCCTGGAAAACTCGGCATGGCATTTCCACAGCATGGGGAAACGGAGCATTGGCCCACCCTGCTCTCCAATTGCTCCACCCTAGGGACCCATATTTACGATCTGGATAGCACCTGTACCCAAATGCCACACTAAGCATCTCCCTGGGGTTTACACTGTCACACATTACACATAGAGATAACATTAAATATGGACATAGCATTAAACATGGACATAACACTACTCATTGAGATAGCATTAAACATGGAGATAACATGCAACACATCGGAAGGATTTTATTTTGAAATATAACTATTTCTGGTGTGGACACCAGTTTTACCGCCATTCATGCGGGACAGCCATGGGTGCCAGGCTCGTGCCGAGTTACGCCAACCTTTTCGTAGCCGAATGGGAAGCAGAACAGATATGGCACAACAATCCATTTGAAGCAGACCTGGTGCTGTGGAAGAGATATATATCGATGATGTGTTAATTATATGGAGGGGAACACTGGATAAATTACATCAATTTATAGAATACATCAACTAGAACCAATACAACCTAAAATTTACTTTCAACATACTAAAGCAAAGTGTTGAATTCTTGGATGTGGAACTATTCACAGAAGGCAATGCTCCAGAAATTATAAAAATGCTACCGATGCCAATGGTTTCATTGATTACACAAGCTGTCATTACCCAGCATGGTTAGATAACATCCCCACGGCACAGATGATGAGAATAAGGAGGAACTGTACACGGGACCAGGACTTTATTAAACACACCACAGATATTAAAAGTAAATTTAGGGAGAAACACTATCCAATAGAGTTATTAGCGAGAAGTCAACAGAAAGTGGAACAAATGGATAGATCTCATCTACTAAAAGGAAAGCCCAAACATAATATGAACAAGAAAGATTTAAGTTTTTCATTAATTAAGGAATATAATACTAAGGCTCACCACATTAAAAAGATATTGCGGAAACACTGGCATGTCCTGAAGAGCGATTACATTTTAGGTCCCCTCTTACTGGAAAAACCTAAAATCATATACAAAAAAACACAAATAATTTGAAAAACATTTTCCTCCCAACAAAGAAAACAGAAATTTATTTTAATACCTTTCTGGGCAAGAAACCCATTGGTTTTTTCCCATGCGGTAGGTGCAAGATGTGCACCTACCTACCAAGGAAAACAAACAGTTTTATCAGTAATAGGACAGGGACTACATACGAAATTAAGAAATTCATCACCTGCACCACCAAATTTGTAATTTATTTATTACAATGTCCATGTGGTGCACAGAATGGGGAAAGAACAATCAGACCACTTAAAGGAAGAATTTAGGAACATCTTGGGAACATTAAGAATTCAAGCATTAAACACGGTGTCCCGCGATACTGTAATTCATGTCCTGTTTTCTCAATTAATCAATTTTGAATCATGGGAATAGACATTGTATATGTATTATATGTATTATACATAATTCCAATATTTCGTATTTTGTATTATTGTTTGGCACTTTTCCACCCTTATTGCTCTCTTTTCCCTGGATTCATATAGACATTTATGTATAAACAAAACCCATAGTATGTTTAGTTATAGTTCATATATCCACGTTTAATGTTTTCTCATTCATGCAATCAAATCCTTAAACGTTTACATCCTATAGCGTTTATACTACCTTCATGTTAATCCGTCTTCAAATGTCATTGCTTAACATCTGCACTTCACAGCACAGCAGGACACTAGGACCCGATGCAACACCAAGAAAAGAGACAGCCCTACGGAGAAGGAGAAGCCGTTTCTATGGGGACGCGTATAAACAGAATGACGCCAGTACGCACATCCAGCCTCCAATACGTCCACACGTATTGTGGAATGACGTAACAGCGCCACCTAGTGTACATGTACGTACAACACGTCCTCATGTTCTGGGAAACAACGTTGCACCGCCATCTAGCGTACATGGAAGAAAATACAACGAATTAACACATAAAAAGAGTGGAAGAAGCGATCAAATACTTTTTTCCTGAGGAAGCCATTAAAGCCGAAACGCGTTGAGGAAAGACTTTTTATTTCACTTAATCGTTTGAATTTTACAGATTTATATTTTATATATCTTAAAGTACTTTTTTTAAATTTAAATAAAAGGGATATTCCCATAATAAATCTATATTTTTAAATATAAGCAGTAGTTGTTTATTCTCTGGGGCAGGTTTTCCCGCTCCCTGGCTGGAAGAAGTTGCCGCACTGTATCACAGCGTTCGGGGGATTGGACCTGAAATTCCACGACATTTGGAGAAGGGATCCTGGACACCGTGGGCTTCCCCTACCCCCCCTCCCTGAGTGCACCTTGCACATAATTGTATGTGCATTGGATCCCGTGAGTGCAACCATTTACTACCTTTTTCACGAGCTGCTATGAGACGGGAATGAGAAACAGACACAAATCTTCAGCACTGTTGTGAGTGCAACTAACGCAATATAATTAACACCGTATCGTCTGAACAGTCTACACTATTGTTGTTTCGTTTGTTTTTCTTACATGAGCGCCCCCTATTGAAATTGAACCTATACTTTACAACACCTGGAGAGAGTTGTTTTTAAGGAGGCAGCTGTGAGAAAACAAAAGGGAAGTATTTTTAGAGATTTCCTTATTTAGCACACACTATTTTTGGGACACACCGGTTCTCCTCACAATCTTTTTACTAAAGCACACACACCCAGGCACTCACACTAACACAACCAGACAATCAGAGTGTTTTAATGCCCGTTCATTGGATCCGTTTTATCGTTATTTTATTGTTTATTGGATGAATCCACGTAACGTACTTATTACCTCTGTATTCTATATTCTTCCTGTTATACAGCAAACTCACCGTTATTATTGCTTACTTATTGGGTTTGAATCCAAATAAATGCAACTATTTGACGTATTTTGTTTTTAATTCTCGCTTTTAGCTCCGAGGAACTGTAAGGAGGTTCTGGATCAGGGAAGCGTTCTAAGCGACTGGTACGCAATATACCCGGATGGCAAACGGCCCCTGAAGGTGTTGTGTGATATGCACACCGACGGCGGAGGCTGGATCGTAAGTGCTCAGCAGGGAAGATGAAATATGTAGAAAATATCTTTACAATATATATTCCATTTACCGTTTGATCCAATGCTCTTCATTCATAAAAATCTCACAATGGTATATAATCAGTACGAAAATTTAACGTATTTAATAAATATAATATTATAATGTAATATATATTAATAAATATATTCTATTTAATATATGAAGTGTGTCAAATATCATATAGATATAAAATATATTTGTATAATAAATCGTCAATATGTGACCCCCCCAAAAAACACAATTGTGATGTAAAAAAAAAAAAAAAAAAAGGAAAGTGATAAAAGCCAAGAAATAGTTATACTTATATCTATATGTCCATCCTTCTTTGAAGATAGACAATTCCCTCTAGGAATATATGTATATATAGGGGAGAAAAATGTTTTAGCACAAAAATAAAAAAAAAATAATAAATCTGGTTCTACAATGGTCATTGTCGGTGATTAAAAAAAAAAATTTTTCATGACAGTTTTCAAGATACTTGGGGGAAAAAATAATTAAAGTAAAAAAATATATACCGTATTGCTTTTCCGGTTGGCATGTTAATGAATGTATTTATAAACGGGGGATGTCTGATCTCAGTGTTTTGTTTTTTTATTTTGTGCAGGTTTTCCAGAGACGGTGGGACGGCTCGGTGGATTTTTTCGGGGACTGGAATTCCTATAAGATGGGGTTTGGCAGCACTTTGAACGAGTTTTGGTTGGGAAATGATAATCTTCATATGCTGACCTCATCAGGTGATCTTTTTACATAAAATTTTAGGCCTATGATTTCTTCTGTACATCTCGTTTTTGGCACCTGAAGCGTTCTGTACATTTCCCGGTCTCTCCCGTTTAACGGATAGATGTCGGCTCAATTACCTATTCACAGACAAAATATGCTTTAATATACATCAGTTATATTTTTTTAGTAGCTTATTTTAACACGGCTCCCGTTTCCACCTTTTTTCAGGCACGTGGGAATTACGCATCGACCTACAGGACTTTGAAGCGAAAAAATATTTTGCCAAATACGCGTCTTTCAAAATTTTAGGAGAGTCTGAACATTACAAATTGCTATTAGGAGCTTACACCACGGGTAACGCAGGTACGGCACGGCCCTGTATAACACCACGGGTAACGCAGGTACGGCACGGCCCTGTATAACACCACGGGTAACGCAGGTACGGCACGGCCCTGTATAACACCACGGGTAACGCAGGTACGCCACAGCCCTGTATAACACCATGGGTAACGCAGGTACAGCATGGCCCGGTATAACACCACGGGTAACGCAGGTACGCCACAGCCCGTATAACACCATGGCCCGGTATAACACCATGGGCAACGCAGGAACGCTACGGCCCGGTATAACACCATGGGTAACGCAGGCATCGCCCGGCCCAGCGCTACAGGTAACGCAGGTACGCCACGGCCAGGCATTTAAGGACATGCGCTGCCATAAAGCAGGTCGCACCTTAATTCAAACACTTGCTTTAGGTAAATATCATGATCTCCTACAATGGCGACCTTCAAGTGGGTGTCTCCATTGCTGTAGGAGAATAAATGATGCGCTGCATCTGTTTTACGGGAATCCCTCATGTATCTTCCCCAAGATCATTGATCTCCGGATGATGATATTCTTTGGTTCCAGCACCTGGTTAAATGGTTTTGTTTTACCTGCTTTAGGAAACTCCCTGGATGTTCATGCCGACATGCCCTTCTCCACCAAGGACAGAGATTCCAGTCCAGGCAAACGTGCGAATACGTATTACGGAGGCTGGTGGTATAACAGCTGCCATCACTCAAACCTGAACGGACGGTATCTGCAGGGGCAGCACAGCAGCTACACCCACGGCATCGACTGGGTACAAGCTAAAGGCTTTCATTACTCATTCAAATATTCAGAAACGAAGGCTAGGCCCGTATAACGCAGGAGGAGACGGACAGAACCAAGTCCTACACGCATCGTCTATTTTAAGCCTTTCGCCTATCCACCTACACTAAAAAGTATATGTAACTACAGCACAACATGGCCCCCCTGTGCCCCTGCCTATCCGAGTTTACATTTCTTCAATGTATTAATCTTTACTGGGAGGCATTTCCACGTACCTACCACATTCTCACTACATGAAAGACTCCGGCAACACAACAGATCTCAAAATAAACGTCTGGTGCGTTAGAAGCATGACTTTTGTTTTGTTTTTTTCTCAACTGTACCCATAGAGGGGATAGGAAAAAATGTTTTGGCTATAAAATGTCCATTTGTCACTTTTAGTCCTGTAGAAGGTTTAAGCCCCCCCCCCCATAGTTATACAGGCGCACGCACTCTACACAGAACGGCTGAGGGAGGAGAGCATTAAATGTAACCATTTCACAGATCTAGCTCAGGTTTTCCCGTAGAACTTGGTCCCGTGTAACACCGGATGAGGGATATCACGGAGCCGGGGATTGCAGAGCTCATGTATAGTCCCAGGTTAAAAGGCATTACAATAAAGCCCTTTGGAAAATCGTGGCTTTCGACATGGAGTTTTTAAGTTTAAACGATCGTGGCAGACTTAAAAATTCTCTGCACACGACATCAGAAAAGACTTTAAACGATAGCACGGAAATAAGGGGGCTGGAGATGGCACGATACGTTTATTCCAACAAAGACAAAACATAACCTGTTGGTTTTCAAACTAAACCTTTATTCAAACACTTGCTTTAATTACTCCTGAATGGTCTAGTTGACGCAAGTGCTTAATCCCTATATCTTGTGCACAGCGTGTGAGATGTGTACCAGGAATGACAGGCTGAGAATAAGGTCTGGCAGAACTGCCGGGTTTGCTCAATCCGACCACTACCTGCAACCTCCTTCCCTAATCACAGCGCAGCCCCCCCTTTAACAGTCTCGGCCTTCCTAGTATCTGAAGACTTACAGAGAAACCTTGTATTAGGTTTAAAAATTTTCTTCATTTTTATTTTGATTTCAGAAAATTAAAAAAAAAAAAAATCCCAACACAAAAAATAAGTCTAGCAATCCAAACTCAAAATCCAATCAGAAGAGAAAAGACTGAATAAATATAACGGGGAGAAACAAAATGGGGGGGGGGTATTGAACAGAATGAACTTGGGCTGAACCGATTCAAAATTTTGATTTTTCCCATGACTTGCTGTGCCTTTTAAACTCTTTCGTCTGCCCGCCATCCAATACTCTGAGCACCAACCGAAAGAGGGGCATTAAGAAAAACTGCATCAATAAGGTTCAGTGGTTTATTTACAGGTAAACACCTCTGTATTTTATTTAAGCTGAAAAGAAAAAAAAATAGCGTTGGAAATAGTGGCTATTTCTTAACGAGAGTGCTCTAGTTTTTCCCCCCTCTGTTCACATCTTTATTTTAACGTTTCCACCAGCTTCTTTTTACCCTGCTATCTGAACTTTACTTTTTGAAAAAGTTGAGCATCACAACTCATCCTTAAGCAAACTGAAAAGCAAAACAGAAAAAAAAATATATTTATATACTTGTATATAATTTCCCCCCTGCTTCTCTCCGTTCTCCGCGTCCTTCAGAGCGGCATTTTTATCAATTTTTTTTTTTTAATTATTTTTCCCAAATCTCAGCGCAACAAGTTCACCATCGGAAGGGATCTGAGACAGGCGGCATCTTCAGAAGGCAAGTTCCTCTTCGTGGTGCCAGCAGGGTGAGCAAGATTGATGCATGGCTTGAATTTTTTTTTCTCTCACTAAAGTCCAGTAATAGAAAAGAATGCACGGTAAGGGCGTCCTAAGCCAGGCCAAATCCTTCTGAGCACTCCTGGATGGCCAACAGCAGCATGCGACGTAACTTTTCATAGCTTTCGTACGCTGGGAGGTCCAGCTGGTTGAAACTGTAAGAAAATATGGATAATTTAAAGCCAGACGTACAACATATATCGTGAAAAGTCCTCTAAGAGAGGGGTCAAAATGAATAATGTATACGATTACAGAGTCACCCACGGACATTCTAGAATACAGATGAGTAGTCCCTCATTTTTCTCTTACCAAGCATGGGCAGAAGGCAGTCTATCTGTAGATCAATCATCCCGGTGTATTTGGAATTTCTGGATGCCGTTCATTCCTTCTAGAGCAGCGAAGCCCTGCAGGGGAACTTTAGAGGTTCCAGTTACAAACTGAAGGAACTTGGCCCGGTCAGCCTGGTCGAAGGAGCGCAGCGCTCTCCAAAACCACTGAATCTGTGAGAGAAGACAGCACAGAATAGTTTGACATTTACAACCGTACCATAAAATACACGAGAGGAAAAGCTTTGAACGTCTAGAACCAGTTTTAATAGCAGCCAGGATTGAGCATCGACAGTAATTTGGGTCACTTCCACATCCCTGGCGATAAGATTGGCTCAAGATAACGGCGAGTTCAGATGAACCTGACTTTAAAGACTTCAGGTGGTTTCCTGGCTTGACTAACCTTCAGGAAGATACTAAAGTACTGAAAGCGGAAGAGCATTAAACTAAAGAGTCGTTGCTGATTTATGGCAGAATTTCAACAAATCGGCACAGATTAATAAAGGCTTGTGTTTCCAAAGCAGTATGAAAACTTGCATTACTGGTGTTAGGGACAGACCTCGGACATATGACTAGCGAATACGATCAATGTTCCATCTAATTTTTCTTAGTTGGCGTGCGCAGAAAATTTCTCTTGTGCAAAAATTTTCACAGAGCAAAAATTTTGTGCGCACAATATCTGTGCCGCATAAAGTTTCAAAAAATATATTATTTTTTTCTTTTTATATACTTTTGTACGCACAATTTTTGGACGTGTG
The DNA here is from genome assembly GCA_023333645.1 of Sceloporus occidentalis. Lineage (NCBI taxonomy): Eukaryota > Metazoa > Chordata > Lepidosauria > Squamata > Phrynosomatidae > Sceloporus > Sceloporus occidentalis. Next base: position 710,860 of record JALMGF010000262.1, read on the forward strand.
CGCTCTCTTAAAAAGCTATGTGTGCGCGCACAAGCGCACGGCTTAGAGGGAACACTGAATACGACAGACAGACAGACAGCCTAAGCAGCAATCTGTGTCAGGTAGGTTTATCATCCCCTCGTTGGAAGAATGTATAAAAAAGTACTCAGAGGGTTAGGGTTACTCAGAGTACTTTAATATGCTTTTATTATCATAGGGGTGTCAGTGATACTGTCCCTTTAAGCGGACCATAACTAAGGCAACATGCTGCTTACTAAGGGAGCTTTAAATTAATTTCCCAGACCAATCATGAATACAAAAATAGTTAATTTGTCAAACATATCTCAATCACTGGAACGCAGTTCTTACCTGGATGGAGTTGGACTGGTACTTGTGATACTCTGTATTTGGATTTCAGATCGTCAATGTCTATTGTGGGCAGGCCGGAAATAAGTAGCTCCAGTTCCTGCTCCGTGAAGATGGAGATAAGACGTTTGGGAATGATCTCATAGAATCCTTCCAGGAAAGCGGCCAGCTGCTTGCGAATGGCACCTGACGCAGAAAGACATTGCCCAAGCCGATTACAAAAACAAGCAGCGGAGAAAGCATCAAGCTTAAACAATCACCATGAAGCACAAAGCCATTGATGTACCTGTCATCTTCATCTGGCACACAAGGTGAACGTATTCCTTCTTGTTATCTTCAGTTACTAGAATGTTTGCCCCATTAGGCTTCAGATCACGAACTTCACATACTCCAAACTCTTGAACCTGGACAAACGGAGCAAAAAAACACCAAAAAGGGACACAATCAGCGCAGAATGTGAGGACAGAAAAAAGGATCTCACACGGTGGAAAATAATTTTAAAGACCAGTGCAGATAGCTGTTGAAGCGACACTTACCACCATTGCATCTTTATCTGCATGCGCGCTTACCTCGGTGCTAAACGTCAAGTCATATCCCAGTGTGGAGACATCATTCTCGAGCAAGTAGACAAGGCCTTGGTAGAAATGGTAATCTTCACTTTCCATGTCTGTGTACCTGGACCAAAGACACAGAACTGTAGATCACATTCAAATAGAACTCTCCACTACGATGCGTTTGAGGGACGATACTCCACTTTTAATTTTAATGCCACAGTCCGTTTAAAAAGCTGCTTGGCGGACCCATCCTAACCCACCAGACACACTAATGCACAATGCGAGTTATGTGCAGATGGTCAAACTTACCGGACAGACTTGCCAAGGATGTGCTTGTAGAAGGACCGCGTGAAGTAACACTCCAGCAGTCTATTGTCATATACTGCTTTAGCCACAATACGACCCACAAACTTGAAGTAGCTGAGGTGGTTGGGGTTACAGTGCGATGAAGGGTTGATGGTGTAAGTGACACGGTCACCAGGAGATGTGCGGAACAGTGCATACATGGGATTGAACATCTCTCTGGAGATGATCATATACCATTCCCGGAGCAGCCCACCGGCATCCTGACCTTCCTCACCTTCAAACACTATGTACCTACAAAGAGTAAAGAGGAAACTTTGCTGCAGTGTCCATTAGAATATAAACGGCAAATGAAAGATAAAAGCTCCCTACTAAGGGTCACCACCGCATTAGATGATGGTTATCAACCACGTCCCACAACAGAAATCCCCTCCATTTTCACACTAGGACACTTACAATCTGTTCTTCATTTCTTCAGGAGATTTTCGGTGATGTTCTCTGTACGAGTCTTCAAACACATGGTCGGGTCGTACATGAACAGCCATGTCTTCTTTGCGCAGCCCTTCATCGAGACGCTCAAGCTCCTGGCGGAAATATCTGTGCAGGGAAGCAGAAACATCTTGTAGCAGCTTAAGCTTCCACAATTATCAAATCAAACACTAAAGCTCACTATTTATATATCACATCAATGTAGCAGGTGTAATAATGAATTGCATAAATGTGGCATATTTACAAATAAATACAACTTTAAAGTAGGGCTGCAACTGACGATTATTTTCATAATCGATTAGTTGGCCGATTATTTTTTCGATTAATCGGATTAAAAAAAAATAATTTTTCATTTATTTTAAATTATTTAATAAAGTAACATAGGATGTTAAAAACAAACGGCAGAATAAATTTTTTTTCTTGTTTTTATTTCCCCAACCTGCCCCCCAGTTATGCATATTTGAGCTCAGGATTGCCACACTGCCCTCCCCGACATGCCACACTGCCCTCCCCACATATGCCTTATATACCCTATATGCCTTATACCCCCAGATATGTCACTCCGTCCTCCTCAGGTATGCCGTATACCCCCCTGATATCTCATAGTGCCCTCATAGGATTTGCAGACTCGTTCACAGACAATACTTTTATAAATAAGTACTGGGTTAATCTTCACTGCCCCCAGGATTTAGATTCCCCTCAGTTTTCCCCCCTTTACCTCTAACTGCACCTTAAGTTAACTTTATTAAATTAACCCTCAGTCCTCAGCATTAAATTAATCCTGAAGAGAAGACCCCATTAACCAAAACTGCCCCTAAATTAACCCTGAAGACCCCATCAACCACAACTGCCCCTAAATTAACCCATTAACTATAACTGCCCCTAAATTAACCCTAAACACCCCATCAATCACCACTGCCCCTAAATTAACCCTAAACACCCCATTAACTATAACTGCCCCTAAATTAACCCTAAACACCCCATTAACTATAACTGCCCCTAAGTTAACCCTAAACACCCCATTAACTATAACTGCCCCTAAGTTAACCCTAAACACCCCATTAACTATAACTGTCCCTAAGTTAACCCTAAACACCCCATTAACTATAACTGCCCCTAAATTAACCCCCACCTCCCCTAACTTTCAGCAGCCCAAATATTAATTTTATACTCACAGTTAGATGAGTGTCACAGCCATGGCGATGCTAAGGAAATGGGCGGAGCCAATCGGCCGTTTGGCTCCGCCCCTTTCTTCCCTGCAGTCACTTTGATTGGCCCCGCCCCTTTCTTTCTCCAGCAGCGATTGCAGGGAGGGACTGGAAAAAGGAAGTGGGCAGGCCAATCGGCAGTGACTGCAGGGAGGAACTGTAAGTAGCAACTGCTGCTGTGACTCCTGTGAGTCACACTAACGGATTATAACACGAGGGGTATTTTTCAGAGCATTTGCTCTGAAAAAACCCTCATTTTATAATCAATAAAAATCGATTCAACTAATCGATAATTAAATTCGTTGCCAACGAATTTCATTATCGATTATCATCGATTTTATCGATTAGTTGTTGCAGCCCTACTTTAAAGAGCGTAAGACACTTCTTGCTAGTATTCTTAAAACCCAAGGTACGATATACTTACTTGCGTTTCACATCAAAGTCCAAAACTCTGATATAGTCCACCAGAACAGCAAAGGGACCATCGGCAAGGTGGGTGGTAGACTGTCGTAGGATCTGGTTTAACACAGTGCGATGGGTCTCTTTAAATAAATAAAAAAATAACGTTAGATCAGTATAAAAGGTATTTGGCTTTAAGTCTCAAAAACATCTAATAACCTTCTACCTTTTCTACCAAGTACATAAAACTTAAGGTTCTTACCTGCAAAGCGCAGAAACTTCTGTGTGTCAGGAGGCAGGCTGGATGAGATGTGCATAGATGAAGGTTCCCGAGAAAAAAAGGGGTCCAAGGAAGAAGGGGTTGCAGGCGTAAGTGGGGCCGGGGACAATGGAGGTGGCTCATCCTTAATGTGAGCTAGCTGGCTCTCCCTCGTGTCTCGTACTGGAGGCTTGCTTTCCCTTTCTGTTGCATGGACAAGGAAAAAGGCTTCTACTGCTGGTTGGAGGACTACAGAAGGAGAAAAACCAAGAACATGAACAATGAAGACTCATTCCATGGAAGAGAAATCGAAGAGAGTGAGCTGCGTAGCTTTGGTTACCCAGAACAGCATGCTGGTCATGAGACTCCTCCAGCTCTTTCAGGCACTCTCCCAGCATGTCCCACAACTCATCAAGGCTGAGCTGTTCACTCAGCAGCGGTAACTCTGGCAGCCGCTCTTCCTCTTTCTTCTCTGCAGCCTGAGAGCCTTCAGAAGCTAAAACAAGCACACAAGGTTACATTACATCGACTACCTGTTACACCCTGAACAAGTAAACATGGTTTGTCCCTGACCGCGCACTGACCAACTGACTGCGTGTCCTGTGTGGCCGGAGAGGGCTGGTCCACATCCATTGGAGACTCTTCTCTGCGAGCCGAACCCTCCGCCTGAACAAAATAAAGACTGATCACTTGGCTGACGAGGACAGCAAGCCTAGCCACATAAAATCAGGAGAGATGAGGCGGATGAAAAGTTTAGTTTAAAAACGCACAAGAATAAGCGGCAACTGATCACATGCATCCCACAAGAGGAACATCTCACATCGCCAGAAGCCGTGTACTAACCTGCTTCTGCTAAGCTTGGAAGAACATGCATAGGGCAAGCTAGGGATAAGCGTGACAAGGACAAGTCTCACGTGTACATAAAGATGGCGACAAACCAAGAGGCAGGAAAAAGGTGGGGTAGATTAAGGGATGAATAACAGCGTTCAAATTAAAAGGAGGGAGAAACAAACTAAAGGATGGATGTTCTGCCAGCCAGTCATCATGCTAACCGTTGCAGTTTGCAGCTGTCTTCGTGCCCTTTGACCCTCACGTACCATTTGTATAATGGCATCAGCCTCGGCCTCCAGCTGCTGCACAGCTGCCTGGATGCTGCTAGCCGAGGCCAGACTGGCAGCCCCTGCAAGAGAAGAGCGGAGAGGTCATGCAGTGCCTTCTATATTAATCCGCCAGGTGCGTGAGAGACACCTCTACAAACACCTACTTTCCAGCAAAACAGAGTAAACGTGCCCACTGTTACAATACACAGTTTTTCATGACCTTTAAGGTTTGGTAACACATTATAGGCTTCTTATAACCCCTCAACTACTCCGGAATGCTTTATGAAAAAGCTCGGCCCATAGTTGCAGCTTGAGTTATTAGACCAATTACACTATGAAAAAACCGGATGAGGTTTTCCACATTTTTGTATAAGATGCCTGATGAAGGGACCTGAGAGGTCTTGAAAGCTTGCAATCTATATTTACTCAGTTAGCCAATAAAAGGCATCATTCAAAAACCACTTGTCTTCGATGATCCCTGTGGTAACCCAACAAAAGTTGCCCTTGCTCATCCCCACTTTTTCTGATCCCTTGCGTCAGACACATGCAGCTTTCCCACCTAGTCGGCTGGTCTGCTTTGCCTTCTTGTTAGCTCGGCGTGTGTCGTCTCGGAGTTGGATGATGACCTGCAGGACTCTCAGGAAGAACTTTTGCGTGGAAGTCTTTGAAGTCAGCATGGACATGGAGGGCAACTGTAGCTCCCTGCCGCCTAGTGGGCGCTTCTGGGATGCCACGATCACCACGTTTTCCGCGATGTCAAACCTGGAGCGCAAAGACGGGGCGGGGAGAGACCCAACATTTTAGATTGACTACTGTCCTAATGTGTAACGGGTTTCCGGATAAAGCACGCGCCCAATGATTCAGGACCGCAATACTCACCTGCTCTGCATTTTGCCCTTTGCTTTGGTGTTCTGGGGCTGTTCTTCCGGCATTCCATCCGGAGAAAGGGCCTCACACTGAATACGTCTCTGCTGCTCCAAGTTATACTCGCGCAGTTCCGCCAAAAGGGTACCTGGATAGCAAACCAGCAACATTCAGTTTGAGAAAAAAAGCAAAATGTGTGCAGGCCGTGAAAGCGTGGGGTATTTCAGATCATCTCACCTATCTGTTTGCACAGAGTGTATCCCAAGTGGTGGGCTCCGCTAAGGAGCAGTTTCAGCACGGTGTCCCTCGTGCCGGCATCACCCCGCGAGAGTTGTAGTAAAACGTTTGCGGCATCCTCCAAGCCTTCCTCTGAACATGAATGGGATGTCAGCACCTGGGAAGGAGACGTTCTGCATGAACCTATACATCTGGTTAGCACGTGCCTTAAAGAACCATGAAAGACAGGGTCGCCTAAGCATGCACTGCAACATACAGCCACCCACAGACCTATAAAATATTGGCTGTGAAGACTCATTTTTTTTAATTTGCCCAAATATGGGAAATTTGATCATTCCAATCGCTTACCTCAACAGAAAGCTGCAGCTGTTTCTCAGTTAGGCCTGATGCCGCCATCTTTTCTGGGACACCACTGGCGTCGCTGGATTTAGCTGGAGATTTGCTGCTTTTTGTAACTGCTTTAAAAAAAAAAAAAAAGAAGATTTAGTATAAAAATAGAGGCTTTTACGGGATAGGGTTTATAATTAAAAATAATTTTTTAAGGTTGAACAGACCATCCAAGGTTTGGTGCGTTATAATACAGGGCATGACTGAAGTACTTACTGGACACCACACTTGTGGCGACTGCCAACGGCACGGTCACTGCTGGTACAGGCACAGGTAGTGAAGCGGCAGCAGGGGTGGGGGCAGGCACGGGAGCGGTTGCATTCGCTTGATTGACTTCCGGCACCTTATTATCAGGCAGGGCAATGGAGATGAGGGAAAGGAGACGAAGCAACTTTTCCGTGAGTAACGAGCTGCGTCGGATAACAGGATGCGACAACATATTCATGAGCTGTCCAAGAGGCGAAGCTTCCAGGCTGCACTCTGCCCCCGAGCTCACGGGCACAGACTTTACAGAGGTTTTCCCTTTGCGGCTCACATTCATATTGTCCAATTTGACCAACAAGTCCCAGAAATCCGTGGAGATGTTGTTTGGCCCAGTAGCACCCGACGGTGGAAGGCAGGGGCTGCAGGTGACCTTTATATTCCTCTCCCTGCCATCGCTGCTCTCTGCACTGCACTCTTTGGCGCGCTGCTGTGTAAAATGGCTGGGGAACACCTAAGGGGGTAAGAGATTGAGGTCAATGAAGAAAGCGGCACGTAGCTACATAACCATGTCTGCTAAATATCCTTAATATAACTACATCCCTTTCTACTCCTTGTTGACGTTGTGACCGCACACAAGCCTCCAGTACGGCAAAGTGAAAACGTACAGACTTCTTATATACACAAAGCCGCAAAATAGAAAGAACTGAAAGGTACATGATAAACAAATGGCACCGTTTTAATCATTAACGAAAAAAAAAGGATGGTATTAGCTAGAACTATGGCAGCCTATATTAAAATCTTTACAACTAGTAAATCTTCCATAGAAACTTCTAAGCCTTACCTTGGCCAACTGGATAAGCGTATCCAACACATGCCTGCAAACCACCGGCGCAGCTTGTGGGTGTATGTGGACCGTGGAGCCACAGGCAGCATGCTTCTCAGTGTGCTTGCGCCCCAGGGACCTCTGGATTTGGAAGATATTGGTGCGACAGCCAAGAGCGGCATCCATGGACACAGAGAGCCAGGAAAGCTGGTTGGAGTTCTTGGAATCCACCCTGTGCATCAATTCTAACGGGCGGCTGTCGTGGCTGGAAGAGCAGGACTTGACAGTCCCTCTCTTATCGGGGCCTCCGATGGGAGTCTTGGGACTTTCTATGCAGAGTTCACTCTCGCTGCTGCGTTGCAGGATTGACAGTAGACTGCGAATTACCCAGTTACGGGTCTGCGCGTGGTAACAGAGGTTGCGCAGGACGCGATGCAGCCGACTGGTGTTCAGCTTGGGCTCATCCACGAACAACAAGACGAGAAGACAAGAGAGGGCCTCGTGATCAAGCAACAGGCGTCCTCGCAGTCGCAACAGGCTGTCCACATTGCTGCCGGCCGGCCTGACGAGAGAGACTTGTTTCATTAAATTCAAAAAACCTTCACAGTTATCAGCAGACGACAAATTACTTCAACGGACCAAGACATCTAGAATTCACACAGATCTAACGAGTGTTGGGCCTTTTTTTTTTTTTGCTTTTCATCCTCATTTGTAGCTACATTTTTTTTTTTATTATTATTATTTTTTAAATGATGAGCCTAGTTCATAATTTTTTTAAATGCGTAGCAACAGCCAATCGCATGTATGGTAGACTTTAGTTGAGGCCACGATAGGAAAAGATGTAAAGTAACAGCTAACGTATCCTTATAGATCTGCATGCAGTAAAAAAGCACTGGAGTCTATACATGTAACATGGGCTAGAATGCTCCTTTAAAGCCGTCTTATTTCATGGTCTGTAAACCCCAGCTTTGCGATGAGATATAGACTTTCAGAGATGAATGGAGTGTCCTGCATTCATCCTACAGTCTATGAAGTTAAATGAATACAACAGATTTAAGCATACCTGGTGTGGGTGCTGCTACCACCCATCTGAAAGGTGCTTCCTCTCTGCACAGCCAGACGTGTGTATTGGACTCCTCTATTCCCACTCAGACGGCTTGTGAAAGCTTAAAATACATTTAACACAGAAACAAGGCATGTTGTGGTTTAATATCTTCTATTTTTTTCTTGTGAGATACAGGATTACGCTTTTGTTGGTGTAATACATTTATTACTCATCTAAAAGTAGCCATCTGGCACACATACTGGCCCAAAGGCAAATCCTACCAAAGTCTTCAAACATAACAGACTTCACAACTAAATCAAACTGAAGTATGAGTCCTAAAAACACTACAACATTGGAAAAAAATATAGCCAGATGTGAAACTGAATAAAGATGAAAATCAAGCTAACCAGGTAGAACATTAGCCATATTTCCAAGGCTAGATTCTATTAGCAATGCATATCATGTTGCAGATACCTGGGCTCCTGAGTATGGCCGAGAGGGCAGACGTGCTGCTGTGACCAAACAGTCTCTCATGCATTAGCTGTCTGTGTCTTGCCTCTTGTTCTCTGCGCAAAGCCTGAGCTTCAGCCGCAATGTCAGGGGGCATTACTGCTAGAACGCTGTCCTCCATATCCTCAAGAACACTGCGGCGCAGGTCAGATGGCAAGGTTTGAATGAAGGTCACGGGGTCCATGGGGTTGTCAGAAGTAGTGCTCTGAGCAAGTTCGCGCCTCTGCTGCTCTGCTCTCTGTTGGGCAAGCACCTAAGGACCGGTAGAAATGGCCAATTAATGGGGACAAGCGTTAACTCATGGATATAGAGGAAAGAAATGCATTACCCAGTGTGTGTGCCTGTTCGTTTGAACCGTACCTCTTCCTGTATGGCAGGTGGTAAAGCTGCCAAGAACTCTGGGCTGACCTCTGTGACACCAGCACTGCCGACCACAGGTGGTGGGATGACCGGCACAGCAGTAGGTGGTGCCCGAGCTGGCGGTCGGATGCCCAGCTGGTTCTGAAGCACCTCTCTGCGTATATCTTCTGGAAGAGCTGCAAGGAAGGATGGGTCCACTCCTTCGGGGAGATTTATACCTGAACCAATAAATACATATGGGACTACAGCATGGTGCTCAGAGAACATTACCACATCATTTGATGGCCGATTGTGCAAGAGAATTACCTGCGAGCGGATCATCATCTTCGCTACTCGTGGACGGCAGGGCTTCTTCAAGGATTCCACTGGAATCTGTTGCCAACAAGGACATGCTAGAATCTCTGACGGAGGGCAAATCAGAGGAGGGAGCACCCGAAGAACTGGAGAAAAAAAAAACAATGACCAAGAGAAGACTTAAAATCGGTCAGCTAATTTCAGAAAGTGAACTAGAAGTAGTCATTGCTGTTGTGCTTCCAAACATAACTATCCACTAACTCATTGTCCTGAGCAGCATCAAGCCGCTTCAGGGAATTGGGTTACAGCAGGTCAGTTCCCCGTGCCCCACGGCGTGACGTACCTCTCCTCACTGTGTTGGGACACCGATGTCTGGCTGCTGGATTGACTTGGTGGCTCCACAACCTGTTGACCAACTGCGACACTACTGCTGACCAACGGCTGTTCTTGATTAACAACCCCAGATGCTTCCCCAACACCTTCCTCTAGAGGTCCAGAGGCGAGGCTACTAGTATCCATGGGTGAGCCCTCCAGCTGGCTGCTCACTGCAGTCAGGGCATCTGAATCCTCTGCTCGTTCAGGTGACAAGGAGGCTAACAAGGAATGGAGATATTTTTTCAGTGACTTGGCCATTTAGATTGTTCATACATAAAGAAAGCTTTAGTCTTAAAAAGAAAAAAAAACTAATTACGCACAACAAATATATTTTACATTTAATATGTTCCATGCATGATTTTAGAAAATGCTGAATTTTCATCGTATAAGACCGAACCATTTCCCTGCATGATATAATACTGACTGATGGTGGGTGCTGGAGACAGTTCCATCTGAGTCGCATCCCCCTCCGCACTGGGTCTTCCTGGTGCCGACGGCTCTTGTTCTGTTGGCATTAACAACTGTCCAACTTCATCGGCACCGGACTCCGTCTGCAAACTCTGTGGCATTTCTGCCAAGGAAGCCTCCGGAGGAAGAGCACGCATAGAAGGATCCAAAGGAACCAGCTCTGGACTTGTTGGTGTTCCTTCTGCAGAAGAAGGAGCAGTGGGGAAATTCTCAGGGCGTCCAGTTCCATCTTGCTCTATGGTGGACATAAACAGAGGCCAATTACTGGTGGGATGTATTGCAGGTTGGATGGTGTGCGAGTCAAGAATTCCTTGAGGATCAAAACACAGAAACCCATCTTAAATAATAACACAATGACAAATAAAGCAACTAAAGACATTAAACAAGGCTTATGGAAAAGCCACACCACAAGGAAGGCAGTAAGCTGTATAGTTATCTCCAAAACGGTGGCAAAATATCTACCCCCTTACAACAACACAACTTACTACCTCACCCTGAAGAGGGCAGGTAATGGAAAAGGATTCTCTAAAAGGTATTTATCTGCCAAAAAGATTTCAAAACCACAAAAGGGAAACAAATGAACATATGTACAGAAAAGCCAAGAAATTGGCACAAAATCTAAAAGTCCAAGCAGGTCCAGATATATACATTAAGAGGTCTCGTCCTTGCTGGGGCTGGTAACAGATACCGCAGGAAAGACAGTAAACTGTATAGTTATCTCCTAGATCGGGTGTGACCCCAAAACTATACAATCTACTACCTCAGCCTGAAGCATCACAGAATCCACTCGACTGACCTGTGAAGGAGACCGAGGCAGAAAATGCTGCACTATAAGCGATAAATACCTGTAAGGCTCAACTCGAAAGGCATGCTTCGCTTGGAATTGGAAGCCTGGGAAGATTAAGAACAAGGATTAATTAAACCGGTGCTATGCTGCTCAAAGTCACAAAATGTTCATGCAGTAATTCAAATCACAAAAACCTAGGATCTTTTGCTGAAGGTTGGCTCACTACATACACAAGAAAAAGTTCAAAATCGGGACAGACCTGTGAGTTCGGGTCTTTCGACTCCTTCTCTTCTTTAGCTTTATCTGCCATCTTGGCATCTTCTTCTGCCATTTGCTTGCGCCGCTTTTCACGTCGCTCCTCGAGTTCTTCGTCACGCAAAGCCTCCAAATGGTTTATTATTGGGACTTTTACAACTGAGAAACAAAAACACACAAGGATCTCTTAACATTTTAACGAATATGGCTTACGCAAGAGATGTCACTGAAAACAAGCCCATAAGTGATTGAGCAATTTGGAAAAATTTGTCAAAATTGTAAAATGTAAAGGAAAAATGTATTTTCATCCATTTACGAACTAAGTACATGTGAAACTCTGAACTGGATATAGCAGAGTCCTACAACAAACATGGCGTTGGTAAACTGATGTGCTTGTCTGTTTCTGAACCTGATGAAATAGTTTGCTCTAGGATGAATTACGTTCATCGCACCGAGGGCTTCTCACCTGCCACGCAGTCATGCATGCTTTCAGCATCTAGGACCTTACATTCTTCCGTCCAGCGAGTCAATGCGGTAGGAATACTGGAGAGAGTACCTGTAACAAAGCAGTATTTATTACTTAGAACTGTATTTATTACTGGAACATTAGCCCAAGATATGGACACATACTTCATGCATCACTAAAAATGCAAATCAAAGCCTGAAAGCTATTGTATACAGAGATTCATGTAAAAGGTCAAAAGTGATTCAAAAGGGACCTCATAAGCCGTGAATATAAAACTGGTCTGGAACTGCAGATGTGGTGGTGATAGAGATATATTATATTAGGTGTAATTATATATATATATATATATATTAGTGTAAGCTGAGGAATTGTAATATGATTGCAGAGTCAGTGGCACAAAGTACAGATGAGAGACCAGGAAAAGGCAGATTAATTCATATCTTTTAGAACACCCGACACCATAGAGGGAACATTGGGACAAAAAATGAGTCTAAGAACTATTCATAGCCCCTTTAATGTCCCAAATCTCAAGAGCCCACAAAATGAAAACCAGAAACACTGCTGTGCTTGATTACTGTTGTCACTTACCAGCCTGGCTGGTGGCTGTGCTCTGATCATGAAAGAAATCATCCAGAAGTTCATCATCAGATCGAGCTATGATGTGGACATCATCATTTCCTACAAGGAGACGCGCCCGGCCTCGGCTCTGAAGAGGAAGGATACTACTCAGCTGCAAGATATCAGCGGCGGCCGAGGGACCCAGCAACCTTAAAGGAAGCATGAAGCAGTGTTACCATTACCAACTTACTACTCTTACCTAAGAAATCCGAAGAGACCCCTCATTAAATTCCAGCAAACCTACTTCCAACTCTTTTTAGCCTTCAACAACTTACCTCTGCAATATTAAGGGTGGGTTTGGTTGCCTGTTGCCAGGACAGTGAACATGTATAGTGTGGCCGGTGTTGGTTGTGAGCTGCCGAAGAGTCCGCTGACTTCTACCGATTCCCTGTGCTAGGCGAGTAGTCGACGTCCCTGCACCAAGAGTGAGAGCACTGTGGTCTGCGTGGCGCACCATGAGAGGGTGCGTGGCGGGGATGTTACCAGGAGATGGAGGGATGTCGGCTGCAGGAATTGAGAACACTTTAGAAAAACTTCTCAAACTGATGCCCAAAATCTCCCTCCCTTGTTGGACACCTATAAAGTCAGCCCGGCCATTGCTTCTGCTACACTTTGACCAGAAAGCATCAAGGTAAGGTATTAAGGGCTATATAGACTTGAAAATACAGCTTATATCACAGGCATCAAGGCAAAAATGAAGGCTTTCAAAGCACAGCCAACATGATTTAACAATATGCTACCAGAGAAAGCCACATGTGCTTATCTGAAAAGATCCAAAATGCAGCACTCTTGGTGCGGACGTTTAGAACCTATACATTTTTATGCCTTGCTGACTGAATGATTCCAAAAAACAATGTTCTCTACGTGGAAATGCTATTTCAGACTTCTGCATGACCAAGAATCTTACTTGCGCTGGAAAACATATTGTCAAACTCAATTATGAGGTCGTCCTCTCGGTCAAAACGTTCAAAGCGCACAAGTGGGGAAGCATTCATGTCTGGGTAATCCTCATCCAGCTCCATCTCTGAGCAGTCGTCGTCATCATCCTCGTCTCCTTCTTCACCTTCCTCATCATCCTGCAGGAAGCATATTGGTCAGCATCCTCAGGAGATGCAATGGGTTCATTTATAGAACAGTCAAGCTTGATTTTCTTTATATTTAATATACATATGCATGGTTTAAAGGATATTTCAGAAAATGTTCTTAGCGAGATGTTTCACAAAGCTATTCTCTGTCTGAAACAGAACTAGATTTTCAAGCAAAGAAGTCCTCGTCTCCATGAAACATGGAGAATCTTACATTGGTAGGCATTGCCACAGAACTCCATCTTTTACTAATACCTGGTCATCTTCGTCTTCCTCTTCTTCCTCCTCCTCCTCTTCTTGGCTGTCATCTTCATCCTCATTACTGCCACTGCTGTCTTCCTCTTGCGTGTGCTCCTTCTCATCCTCTGGACCAAGGATGTTCATAGAATCTGCACAAATGACACAGAAGGTCCCATTAATCCAACAAACTAATATCTAATCACCTTGACAAAGCTGCTCGTTAGTTTACATGTTCTCAAGGAGAACTGAAATACATTCTTGCATTCTGTGAGGGAGAAACAGCCATTACTGCTCAACAGCTGGGAAGCCGCTTTTTGGCTATAAATTGCCCGTAAAATACAAACCTACATACTACCATGAGACTTATTTAATCGTCCATCTGACCACTCACCTTCTCTGTTTTCCTGGAGGGTAGACGCTTGACTAAGGTTAGTCGGAGCCTCATCCATTAACACATCCTCTTGCGATTCATCTTCGCCAACTCTGCTCACTAAATGCAGCAAATGAGGCATACATTTTTTGTAACGTACATTTTTCTAAACGTGCTACAAGAAGATTGGAAACGGTACTTACCTGCAGCTCCATCACGATCTAGAAGCTCATCTATCAAATCTTCAAGCTCATTTTCCACCTATCAAGAAAGGAGTCCAAACAGTAATTATACCAACAACTTTAGTCACTTTCTTCACTCCAAAAAGATCACTGTCATTACTTGCACTGAAGCTTTGGCATTTAACCATCACAAGCATCAAATACATTTTTCACATTTTTTTTTTTTCAAATGGCTGCAGTTTTTTTTGTGATTTCAACAATTTCTAAAGCCCCTTAATAACTAAAGTCTGATCGTTTATATATATATATATATATATATATATATAGTTACCTGCATTGCCTGGTTGGTGAGGACTTCTGGCTGCCCTGCAATAACTACAGTATCAGACTCCGTCTCTCCATCCATGTCTCCATCAGTTACTTCAGCCTGGGATACATCTGGATCCTCCTCTTGAGCCTCTGCTCCCGTTTCACCTACATCAAATGGTAAGGAATAAAGTAATGAAGAAAGCAAATCAGGGCACGTAACTTGCACACAAAGACAGGGAATTAAGGCGTCTCTTGGGTAGTTTCCAACATAACGTCAGTTTAAGCTCAAATTGAGCTCAAAGAAGGCAAACACAGCTCTCAAAACCATTGCTTTGTGTTATATGAACCATGTCATTTTTAGCTGGTCATTGATAGATCTACCTCTATTGATGTAACTTTACCTTTGCTCAACACACATTTTAAGGCAGCTTGTGGCACCTACCCACTGGCTCATGACTCCATCAAATACATTTAAGTAATTACATTTGCTACCAGATAGAACGCACACGTTATGAAGACAAACCATAAACCAGCAGCAGAGATTTATGGGGCACAGTTGCTGGCGGTGGATGCAGCCGGTGCAGTTCTGTCTACCCGTGAAGAGTACATACAATGATTACCATACCTGTGTCTGGTTGGTTACTGTTGGGGTCTCTGGAGGCTCCATGGGTGTCCTGTTCTGTTTTATTCTTTCCTGATGCTCCTTTACTACCAAACAGGCTGCTAGGCTGGTTGACAATCCGAGACAAAGTCTCTAGAGGTTTAAGGGCTGCATTTACAGTGTTGGCCATATTTGGGCTGCAAGAACAACAGAAAAAAAACATTTTTATGCACAACAAAGATGCAGGACAACCCAGGGTCTTCACAGACTGTTTAACCGTGTCCCTGCCCTCAAGTGCATTTAACTGCATTAAAGCAACCCAACTGCATTAAACAGCCTTAACACACTTAAACGTTAAGTTGTTCACCTGGAGAGATCAAGGCTGTGAGGTACCCGAGCCAAGTCGCTGACAAGGCCCTTCTTTAAAAACAGTCGGATGATGTTGTTCATTCCATTGTGTTGCGTTTTGGTTGTTGCACTGCTATAGAAGCTGGAGGTCGATGGGCAGGACTCCATGATGGTGCTTATAATACACATTACTGCCTGTAACCTGGAAGACAAAACGACAGAAGGTCTAGCCCCTTAAAAACGCACTACTTTCTGCGGCACTATGTTAATGAGCCATAGACTTTATTCTAGTACTCTACAAGACACAGAATCTAAAAAACACTCCACGCTTCCTACCTGGCATGTTTTTCTGTGCTTTCTGCCATAGCTAATGCTCGACCAAGGGCCGCTTTGACCTCATTAACAAGCGCCACCTGGGCATCAGTCCCACTTCCAGCAGCAGCAAGGCTAGCAAGGAAAAGGCGCGCCAGAGCTGGAGTGTCCTTGTCTTCTGCATTTTGTGTGTGTGGCAAGAGGTGGTCCAAAACAAAAGCCAGCACACTACAATCCTACCAATACAAAACAATTAATGGCATTGTAATTCTCCTACCAAACCTGAATACCACATAAGGCTAATGGAATCACATACCTCTTTAATAAGCTCCGACTGCCCAGAAGTATAATTATAGTTGGCAATCAGCGTAGCAATACCCACGTACGACCGGACTAGTTCAGCCAGCAGCCGGAGGATGGTAGAGGTAGGAAGCAGGGGTTTACTAGCTCTTGCTTTAAGTCTCCCGTCCTCTGAATTCCGCTCTGATTCCTTATCCTTCTTTCCTCCCTCTCTGTTCTCTTCTGGGGTCAATGCTGCCAAAAGGGAAACAAATTAAACAGCACTCACAAAAGCGGATTGTTAAAGAAAAGCAATCGGAATCTGTATGTTTCGAGTGCAGCATCAGTGTCTCTCCACCTAATGTATCGGTTTGTCTTAGTCTGTCAATTCTCATCTTGTCAGACCCCTTGAATATATGTATTGTATTAAGCGCTGCATAGATTTGGTGGCGCTACATAAATAAAAGATAATAATAAATAATTGGGAGTTTGTTAAAACCAGCCGAGATGACTGTGTACTGTAACTCCAGATTATGAATGACTGGGAAATGTATCTGAATTATCTGTTGTCGGGATCTGCATAATTACTCCTCCTGTTGCGTTCTCTGCCTTAAGTTGCTAATTGTCATCTACTTGTTTATGGCAAGGAGAAGGGAGAGGACTTCAGAACAGGGAATGTAATAGATAGACGACCCTGGCAGAACATGCCGTCACCAATGTCAGCTTCCATGAAATTGATGTGTAATCTAAATATATCAAAATCATTTCCACTGACTGCCAAAGACACAAGCTATAGGTAGTTTAATTATGCTCGACACTGTGATTGTCTTTAAAATTATCAAGTTTCACCATCAGAAGACATTGCTATTTTTTTTTTAGGATACACTATAGATGCACCCTATTTAAGTTATCCAACTTCTTACACCTAACATTAGAAACACCATCTATAACTTCTAGATTTTCCCTCGCTTGATGTAATTTTATTCGTTTGTATTGGAGTGTACTACCAGTATCACAAAATGGACATTTAAGAGGCATTCAAGACTTAAGCACGTTAGAGTGAGCGGCATACCTTCTCCTTGAGGAGTTCCAGATGGAGGAGTCTCAGTGGAGGTGCTGTCTGTGGTAAAGACACAAATGTCAGAAAAAGGTATAGCTAATTGATAGAGAATATTCCACACTACCAGCATGCTACAAAAAACACTCAAGCATGCAGCAAATCACAACTAGTAAACAAATAGTATAACACATGAGCAATACAAAAACTGTAGCATAATTCATGATCATTATATCCTTACATTGATAGCAAAGCTGCTTTGAGCATCAAAGTCACTACCCGGTCTCGTGAGGTCACGATATTGCTGGAAAACCTCATCACCCATGTCCTGTAAGATCTGACTGACCTCCTGGTTCATACCCACAGGTTTTGGCTCCGTCTTTTCGTCTACTGCAATGGAAGAAGATATTTTAATTTTTTTCTGCCGCAGAGCCAACATCGCATTACATCTAGACCGAGGCGGTCGCTCTACCTCACACTGAAAGTAGCAATAAGGCCTAGGTACCTTCGTCTGGAGCATGGTAAGCTGCAAGTGCGTTGAGCATGTCATAGATCACTTCCTTAATGGTATCAGGGATGACTGGAAGCGTGGAAGGCTTCACAGGTGTTGTCTTTACAAGCTGTACTGCATTGGGCCCCTTGATACGGAGATTCTCAAACTCATCATCTGAGGCTGAAAATGGTAAAAATAAATGCTTGACATTAAGTTACAAAACAAGACCGTAACGTTTTCCAAATCACAAGTGGAATTACACAGTCAAGGCCTACTCTACAATTATCCTGCGGACCCACAAAGACATTTAAACTGAGAACGTAAAAAGCTTGTTGGTGAATTCCGTTGTGTTCCTACTCTGCTACTCACCAGTTCCCGATCCTCTTGGTGCCGGCAGAGCTATCCGAATGCAGTTGTTTGCCACTTCGGTGAAGATGTCAGGATTTCGGCAAGCAGCTGGGCCCAAGACACGAAGGATATAGTTTATCTCCCGGGAACCCAAGCTTCCAGACACTACACCAGAGGTGGTACTACCAGCCCCACTTGTGGCTGCAGATCGGACAACCTGAAATTTAGGACAGGGGTTTAATACATATATATATATACACACACACACACCTACATATATAGTCTTTGAGGTATTTTTTTGGCATTAGCCATGACATACCTTTTCCATAGTGTGCTGTAAAGTGCATGGATCTTCTATGATGTGTCTGAAGAGGAGAGTGACTAGCGGGGTGAAGCCATTAAACGCAGAGGTCTGATTCAAACTGAGGATCATGCGTGTGCTCTTCAGCTCGGCAAACATCATGGCGTATTTGTGGTCACGTGTAAGACGTAGACACAGCCGCAAGGTAGCATGCAAAGTGTCCGGATCCACTGGGACTCCCAACATGCTGACACACGAACGAATGAGAATGGTCACCATCTCTTCAGTCAGCCCCTGGATAACAATGTCCCCAACTTTTGGCTCTTCAACAGGAGGTTCCTTTTCTGTGGTGGCATTTTCTGAAGCAGGAATGGACTCTGAGCGTAGAGGAAAAAAATTCATACGCATTAAACATGCTCAACGTAGATGTATAAACCTTTACACAGAATTCTTCTGCACTCCGTTAAGACTAAAACACGTCCTACCAGAAGACTTCTCCTCCTTCGGTTTGGCATCCAAGTCCACTTCTTTTGCTTCCTCCAATGTTTTCTCCAGTTCCTGGCCATTTCCATTCTTGCCACCTTTGACTAACCTTGGAACACGCAGCAAAGTAAGCATTACGGGCCTCCTATTTCCAGTTTCTTCATTTACCTGCAAGACACGTCATTGGTGAGAACCAAATTTACCTCCATCCAGCTGCGTAGCCTGACCTGACTGGAGCAGACAGCGTTTATAGCAGTCGACTATCTTCCAAATGGCCTTTTGGACTATATAAATGGAAATCTCGCTGTACCTAAACCTTAATCCCAAAGTGTATAATTCCAGAAAAGCGTGGTTAGAAAATATAAAAATCAATGTTGTGAATCACCTGCACCATGGTGGTAAACTGAACTGTGTATCTTCGTCGGCCGGCAGCGTTTCAGAATTCACCAGGTCTTACTTAGGAGTTTGCACCTCCTTCTGCTCCTTGGCAGCTTGCAGACACGGCTGAACCACTTCCAGCAGCTTAATCAGAACATTCAGGATGCCGCTCGTCTCCACAATCCGGGCACACGGCAGCTTCAGCTCCTGACCAGACAAAACGTTAGGATCACCAGTTACTCTTACATCAAACGAGAAGACATTATCAAACGTAATACAGTACAGCCTTACCGGACTTTTCAAATGAGGTTGGTTTCTGGTTATTTGTCATTAACAGCTTAAATGTGTTACTATTCTGAAGCTTTCACGTCACACTCACTGCGGTATTACAACAAAGTACGCAGGGAGCGGCCGGATGCATCCAGGAGGAGCTGCACTCCAGCAACAAAAAGCACCGATGGGTCTAGCTAAATGCTTTTGAGAGGTTAGCCCACAGACCCCCCATATGTTTGGGTGAAGGAAGCATCTCTTGCCAGTTGAACAGAGCCACACATTTTAATTCTAACACATGGATGGACCCGGGGAAGCTGACCAAGCAATTACCTGCAGCTATTATGATAGAGGGGTCCGTCTCTACATCACCATACACTGCCCCTCCACATTAACTTGCTCTGAACAGCTGCTACATAGTTCTGCGAGGACCACTGCAGTAATTACTATTACAATAGATGAGGTCCATGTTCTGCCATTCCAGGCCAGACTAACACTCACTAGGTCAGAATTCAGGATTATTCCCAGAGCAGTCAAACGCAGATTAAACCTTTCGTGACCCTTATGACATACAAAATATCCTATTAAACATGGTCTAGATTGACTGCTGATTGTGTTTGACGGTGCTCGGCGCAACCACCACCAACTGCAGAACTTGTTCTACGCTACTCTAAATGGGTTTAGGAATAATCACCTCAAAAAGCAAAGTCAACAACAGGATTCGAGTGGCCAGGTTAGAAGCCTGAGGAAGCGTGGCCATCTGGCTGATCCATTCTGATACGGTTTTAGTGTCGCTTGTTGTCAACGGCAGAGCGGCTTTAATGAGGACATCAGCAGCTTCCCACACCTGCAAGAAGATGGAATACAGAAGAGTGATAAATGGAAGAGAAGCAAGGGCTACGTAGATGACTTACAGCGTAAACTTGCCTTACCTGGTTTACAACTTGTTTAAGAATCAGGTCTCTGTAGTCTGCCCCATTGCGCTTGATCGCGGTCATAATGAGGTCACACACGCGATACACCATATCGGGCAGCTCATCCAGCAGGTGGAAGCACCCAGGCAGCATGGTGTCTGTGAAACTATGAAGCTCCTCCTGTTCCAGCGGCTCCGCATCCTGAAATTTCTCCAAGCATTTGGCCTCTTCCTCCTCTTGCTTCTCGCGCGCCTTGCGTTCCTCCTCCTCTTTCCGACGGGCTGTTTCCTGCAGGGGGTCAACAAGCAGAAATTTAGGGGAGGAAAAGCAAGGTTGAGACACACACTGTTAACATTCAAGTGCTTTTAACAAAACAAAAAACAATGGCGTGTGTAGACTGCAACTGTAAGCCACGCAAGATCAGGGTGCTTTTGTCACTCAAGAGACTGTTGATGACATTAACAAAATATACATATATACAGTATATTTATAATCTGTGAAATATCAGACACCCACTTCAGCTGCTGTGTTACAAGGGAATAAGTGTGCTGGGGTAGAGGCAAAGATACAGTGGATGGGGTAAAAAAAATAAAATGGGAAGGATATATGGGAAAGGAAGGTGGGGTAAGAGGAAGTGCTCAACCTTTTCTAACGCAGGCACAGGAACCAGTGCCTCTCAAACCCTGTCCACACGCTGAGCTGCTGCTTATATATATTTTTTTTTTTATAATGGTATAATTTTTTTTTATTTACTTTTTTAAAGCCCTGTCTGTCAGCCTGACCACATTATCCCGTACTGGGCTGGTACTGTACCTCGGGCAACTCTGCCCTCTGTTCCATAGGGATATCTTGTCCAGGGCCGGCCCTACAATGGAGCCGACTGGGGGTTTTTTTTGGGTTTTTTTGAAGCGGAGGAGAGAGAGAGGGGCACCGAGTGGTTTTCGCTTACCCGCTCGGCGCCCCTCTCTCTCTCCTCTGCGGCGAGTTTCCCTGTTCGGTCTCTGTGCCGGCTTGTAATGCAGAGCGCCGGAAGTGACGTGAATTTCCGGCGCTCAGCATTACAAGCCGGCACCGTGGCAGCACAGGGAGACTCGCCGCAGGACTGTTTAAGGGTAAGTACCGGTGGGGGGCGGGTAGATAATGCCCCAGGCGGCGTTAAGTCTTCGGCCGGCCCTGGTGATAAGTACTTATTATGATAGTTAAAAATGCATGTCTAACGCATATATGTGATGGGGCCATCACATAAATCAATAATAAAGGGAGGGGCTCGCTGGGGGCATTAATACAAATAGTGCTGGCTGGAGGAGATCATACAAGGGTGTGGGGGCACCACATTAATCTATACTAAAAAGGGTTCTGGCTGAGGCATCAATACACAAGGGGCAAAAACACTAAGAGGGGTATCAACAACAATGCAGTGTGGAATTTCCATCCTGGTGTAGGTGTCTATGTCATAGATTGTGTCCTGCTGTTTGTGTATTTTGGTTATCAGTGTAGCAGAGCCTGTCCTGGTGTGTGTGTATGGGTGTTGGTGTGGCAGAGCCTGTCCTGGTGTGTGTCTGGGTGTCAGTGTGGCAGAGCCTGTCCTGGTGTGTCTGGGTGTCAGTGTGGCAGAGCCTGTCCTGGTGTGTGTGTCTGGGTGTTGGTGTGGTAGAGCCTGTCCTGGTGTGTGTTTGGGTGTCATTGTGGCAGAGCCTGTCCTGGTGTGTGTTTGGGTGTCAGAGTCTGTCCTGGTGTGTGTTTGGGTGTCATTGTGGCAGAGCCTGTCCTGGGGTGTGTGTTTGGGTGTCGGTGTGGCAGAGCCTGTCCTGGGGTGTGTGTTTGGGTGTCGGTGTGGCAGAGCCTGTCCTGGTTTGGGTGTCGGTGTGACAGAACCTGTCCTGCTGTGTGTGTCTGGATGTTGGTGTGGCAGAGACTGTCCTGGTGTATTTGTCTAGGTGGCGGTATGGCAGAGCTATATCCAGAGATAAAACGCCCTCCTGAATTTGTAGTGACTTCAGGGGACAAAACTTTCAAGGCCCAGAAATCATTTAGTGGAAAAGTTAAGGTATTGTGTTATTTATTTGTGGCTTCAGGCTTTCCATGTTGAAGTATTAGTCCAATAACAAAAGTATCATTACTTTTGGGAATATTATATATATATATATATATATATATATATATATATATATATATATATATATATATGATTTTTTCAGTGGTATGATTTAATGGTGGAAATTATTAATGCCCCCCCAGTTTTGACTGTGGTATCTTTTGTGCCCCCCCCCTATATATTGTTTCTAGAGTCGCCACTGGCTGCGGAGTATGGTGGCCCTATATAAAACAATAAATAAATAATAATAAAGTAAAGGCTTTGCTATAATAACGGGCATTTAATCTATCTTATATTCGTCAGGGATTGGGGGAAAGAACATACCGGAGACATGACGGCAGACCCCCGGTTTCTATGCATCGCCGGGTGCGATGTTCAGGCGCCGCCAGTAGGTGTCGCACCTGCTCCAACCATTGGTTTGCAGTCCTGCTGTCAGTGTCGCACTGACGTCACTGCCGTGTAGCCTGATATTCGGTTTCGGTGTGTATACCGGGTGTTGGGGCTCCGGTTTGAACAGCAGCTTTCGCCTGGTTAGTTGTAGAGCTGCTACTCTGAGTAGTAAATAAGGATGGCAGAGGCTGGGGCTATTGTTAGATAAACAGCTGTCCCGTTCGTTTAGCCGGTTTTAAGGATTAATAATTTGGGGTCGTTTGCCCCGGTACCGTGTACGCCTTTCGGGCCCTGTGTAGGCTCGCAAGCCATGGAGAAGACCCTGAGGGAGTGTGCCGGATGTCAGGGTGCCCAGCCCCCCGGACCCGAGCCGCAGACTGGTAATGACTGGGATTTTGTGGACATAGACATGGAGGACATCGACCTGCGAGCCCTGCCCACCGCCGGGATCTGCTGCAATCTGGACGCCGGGGTCTTCACGGACGGCCTGTGCAGGGTGAGCCTCCTGTTTGGGGCCTCTGTCGGGGGGGGGGTATAAGCAGCTTTCTGTGTGATATGGGGGTGCAGAGAGGGGGTATAAGCAGCTGCCTGTGTGGTATGGGGGTGCAGAGAGGGGGTATAAGCAGCTGCCTGTGTGGTATGGGGGTGCAGAGAGGGGGTATAAGCAGC
Organism: Sceloporus occidentalis; assembly: GCA_023333645.1. Classification (NCBI taxonomy): domain Eukaryota; kingdom Metazoa; phylum Chordata; class Lepidosauria; order Squamata; family Phrynosomatidae; genus Sceloporus; species Sceloporus occidentalis. Next base: position 734,334 of record JALMGF010000262.1, read on the forward strand.
TGCCTGTGTGGTATGGGGGTGCAGAGAGGGGGTATAAGCAGCTGCCTGTGTGGTATGGGGGTGCAGAGAGGGGGTATAAGCAGCTGCCTGTGTGGTATGGGGGTGCTAAGGGGGGTGCCCCAGGCTTTGTTTTATGGGGAAATGTCACTCCATTTTGTGTAATCTGGGATATAGGCCAGGGTGTGTAATGTGCAGTGCAGCTGGGGTAGCGGGGCTTATATTGGGGTGCACACAGAGGGACAGAGCACCCCAACACTTGCCCCTTGGGTGCAATTCACTGTGTACTGCGAGGGACTGGGGGTAACAGTGTTTACTCATTGGATGCCCCTGGGTAAGTCATGTAGAATGCCGTATTGTATGTAGATAGGGAAACCCACATGTTGTATTAATGGGGGGGGCAGCTTGATCCATATGGAGTGCTTGGTTGATGACACGATGCCCCCCTGTATGGGGTTGACAGACCAGACCCCACATTTGTTCTTCTTGTGTCAAAGAAGAAACATATTGCTAACCTTTCTCCACGTGTAAGCGTATGATAAGCTGTGAAGGCGGTGATGTGAAATATATGAAACACGACTTTTGTAATATTGGGGGCACTCCAGCCGGCTAATACAGGAGTGCTGCCCAGTCTACTTAATACAGGGATACCGGCCATACTGGCTTGTTGCCATGTAAAGGGGGCTATCACTTTACTAGTAGCTCGCACATATCAAGTGTTTAGTGTTTGCGTGTTGTACGGTGACGCTTCCAAGGATTGGATGAGGATATTACAGCACAGACTAGCCGTGTATGTACAGAAACAGGGTCTAAGCAGGTTGATAAGACCAAGCATGTCTAATGTATATTGGGGTATGTGATGTGTGGTCTGGTACACCAGGGGAGAGGTAGAGAGATCAGAACAGGGTTTAAATACATAAAGGGAAAAGTACAATAATAGGTTGTAAACTCCTGTACCAGTATGTCGTAGAATGGGTTAGTCCTATTGCTTCGTGTAAACATTAATGTTGACCCCCCCCCCTGCTGTATCAGCTGTATGGAGTCTGCTGACGCTCTATAAATAAAAGTAATCAATATTTCAAAGGATGGGTCGAAAAAAAACTAGAGATTCAGAGGCTTAGATGTAATGTAAGGGTATTTTACTTCGCTGAGCGGTAGATAAGTGGAACAGCCTCCTAGCAGAAGTGGTAGAGGCTAATACAGTGAGCGGATTTAAGCATGAATGGGGTAGGCATACGGTTTCCGTAGGCAGACCAGATGGGGCAGATTTTTAAATGCGCAGGAATAGTACAAGATCGCACATCTGTGTTTCCAGTACCGGTATAACCCAGGTACCGGTGCCGTTGTGTTTGCAGGTACGTGACGCCCTGTTGACCAGCGATATTTCTGAATGCGTTGTGCGAGGCAGCAGATATTGGGTTGCTGCGCTATACATCTCCGTAAGAATAGAGTCCGCTGCGGCACACGCAGGGTGTATGTCAGTGTGTTCAGCACACGCTACATGTGCCCTTTTCTGTATGAAGGGAGCGTACTCCCAGCAGTACTCGCCGTCTCATGTCACACATGCTGTTGAAAACATTGATGCATGTGGCCCTCGGCACAGTGCAGCCGGATTTGGGGGCCGGTTACAGAAGCTCAGATCTCCGCTCAGAACACAGAAACGTTGGTTCTTATCAGCTGTCAGATTCTTTCTGCCCTGTTTCCTGATGTCAGACTCTGACCGTAATCAGTTGTTGGTCTCGTCTTGGATACAGGAGTCATATGCCTGGTCCCATGCATGTTTACATTCTCTCATTGTAGTAACCTCCACCACCTCTGCTGAGAGCATGCTCCATGTATCTACCACCCTCTAAGTGTTCTGTATTACTTTGTGGAGGAGGCTGTCCGGGGACGGAGGAGCCCCCTTTAAAGTAAACCCACCGTTCTGCTTGCTGCCGTTTTCATAGCTCTATGAATTGTTAGCTGCGCTTTTCCCGCTGTACTCCCTCTAAGTGAATCTCAGGACAGGGTGCGAGGCGGCCGTGGAGAGGGCGTCAGCTGCCAGGTGCTGAGAGGTTACAGGTGAAAATGACATCATATAATTTTTGTATTTCCATTATAATAAGAAACGGGTTCCTGACGTTATGTTGTCTAAGTTTTGGTGCTTGTTCTCCGTTGGAAGCAGAGGATACTTGGGTTTGTGATCATAACTGAAAACGCAAGATTATTTGAATTACCGTATTTTTCGCTCCATAAGACGCAGTTTTTTTCCTCCCAAAGTAGGATGAAAAATCAGCCGCGTCTTATGGAGCGAAGATGCACGCACGCAGGGAGGGGGGGGGCAACGATATACCGTATTTATCGGCGTATAACACGCACTTTTTTAACTAAAATCCGGAGCTTAAACCCTACCTGCGTGTTATACGCCGATAAATCCGGGGTCGCAACTGAGGCAGGCGGCGGCGGCCGCCAGCAGAGGAGTCCTGGATTTCTGCCAGTCAGGGGGGCCCAAGGGGTGCCGAGCGGTTGCTGAAGACAACCGCTCGGCAACTCTCGGGCCCCCCTGCCTGACAGATATACAGGAATCCTTTGCTGGCGGCGGCCGCCACCGCCGCCTGCCTCAGCGCTTCAACTCCTGTGTTGGAAGCGTTTGTCTCGGGTGCCGGCGCTTTACGCTGGGCGCCGGCATATGACGTCAGACGCCGGCGCTCAGCAGTGAAGCGCCGGCACCCGAGACAAACGCCTCACGCTTCCAACACAGGAGTTTAAGGTAAGTGACCGGGGCGGGGGGGGGATCCTGAGAAGGGGGGGGTTAGGGAGTTAGAGGGGAGATCCTGAGAAGGGGGGGTTAGGGAGTTAGAGGGGAGATCCTGAGAAGGGGGGGTTAGGGAGGGAGGTCTTACTGTGTGTGTCTTACTGTGTGTGTGTGTCTCACTGTGTCTGTGTGTGTCTCACTGTGTCTGTGTGTGTCTTACTGTGTCTGTCTTACTGTGTGTGTCTTACTGTGTTCATAGCTTATTCAGTTATTGTAATAAATATTTTAGCCCATTTTTTAGCTCAAAATATTTTTTCCTTTTTTTTCTCCTCTAAAATCTAGGTGCGTCTTATCAGCAGGTGCGTCTTATAGAGCGAAAAATACGGTACCTGGTCCAATGAGCCCCAAGAGACATTTAATGTTTAATACCTCTGAGGTCCCTTCTTCATATGTATGTCAGGTTATAATAGCCATCTCCTTAATGTTATATCTTGCACATCGTGTAAAATCCAGTTGATCATTTAGCACAAAAATGATGATGATGATGATATGTAACAAGCAGTCAAACTTTGGTATTGGTATTTGGTCGGTTTTTGGTATTCTTCACCAGCTCCACCTCATGTTAGAGCTGCAGTTTGAGTGTCCTAATTGTATTGAGTGAATTGTATGTGATATGTGATTCCATGTGAATGACTCAATCAGAAACTAAAATCTGTTGCCTCTGAGCAGAGCCGGCCTTAGGTGTTCTGGCGCCCTGTGCGGACTACTCCTCTGGCGCCCCCCCATCCCAAAAAAAGAAAGGAATAAAAACTTGTAACAAAACCCCAATCACGATATACTACGCCAAACATTGATGGGGTCAAGGCCTACCACTTCATTGTCTGGCTTAGTAGTAGGGATGCACCGAAATGAATTCTGGACTGAAACCGAAAGTGCAGCATTTACCTGGCCAAAACCGAATATGACCCCCCCCCCACACACCATAAAAAAACACTTTTATTTAAACTAAGTAACATACCAAAATAGGACAAAACAATTAAATAATATTATATATATATATATATATATATATATATATATATATGTATGATTAACAGCAATCACATTCCTATCATGCCCAGGCATACCCAGATTCCAGGATTTACTCGCAGACTTGGCATGATAGGAGTATGATTGCCCTATCTACCCCTTCTCACTCCCTTCTCCCTATCTACCCTCTCCTAACTATCTACCCTTTCCCTCTTTGAAGTACACTTACCTTTCAGGAGTCCTGCGGTGGGGGTGCAAGGCCTCTGCCTTCCAGCTCTGTATGGAACAGTATAGAATGATGGGAGTTATAATTAGATCATGAAAAAGACATTGGAAATGGTACAGCATAACACCCATCACTCTCACACATTTACCAATCCCCACGCTTACACCAATCCCCACGCTTACACCAATCCCCACGCTTACACCAATTACACCAAAAAAACTTTTTCTTTAAAAAAAAAAAGCACCAAACTTTTAGGGTGCGGTCTATATACGGGGGCGGCCTATATCCGAGCCAATACGGTATATACCAATCCACACACACATACACCAATCCACACACACATACACCAATCCACACACACATACACCAATCCACACACACATACACCAATCCACACACACATACACCAATCCACACACACATACACCAATCCACACACACATACACTAATCCACTCTCACTGAATGCTTTCCTACCTTTCCTCTTTTCTCCTTACAGCTCCTTTTCCTCCTCTTCTTCAGTTCTTCTGTCTTCTTCCGGGTCAGAGGGCACGGACAGCGGTGGGCGCGGCTTCAGTGTTGTGCGCGGGGATCTGACAACAAACCCCGGCGCACAGCAGCTGTTGCCGCGCGGATCACAAGGGAGCGGTATCGGAGGTCGGAGATCCTTGAACCGGATTAAAATCACTCAAGGGAGCCGGAGGTCTGTTAAAGACCTCCGATACCGCTCCCTTGCGAGCCTGCTCCTCCAGCGCCGGACATTACTGTCCGTCTCTGGAGGGGTGCCGGGTGCCCCCCGATGAGCGGCACCCGGTGCGGACCGCCCCCCCCCAAGGTACGCTGCTGGCAGCAGCGGTACGCTACGGTGGAGTCGGACCCCGTGGCGGAGGCGGACCCCGGGGCGGCGCCCCCTGGCGGCGGTCGCACACAGCAAAGGCCGGCCCTGCCTCTGAGTTCAAATTCCAAATCTACTTTCAGAGCGTCTATGCACCATTTCATATATTTTAACATTTAAAACCAATATTTGTAACAAAAACAGACAGAAATCTAGAAAAAAACCAAGTTCCAGAAATCTTGTTTCAATACAGAAAGCATTATCAGCACTAATAGCCAGGCAGAGCTTCGGCATGTATTCTAACGTCAATATCTTAAATACCCAGAGCCTGTAGTGCCAGCACCCTGTAATGCGTTACATTGTGGTTCATTCACTGCCCATACGTGTATTTGTGTAATTTATAAGCCTGGTAGTGTACACACACACACAAATTACACACACACACACATAAATTACACACACAATGTGGAGAAATATACGATATATACCATACTCACATGGCCATTCATCCATCTATATTCGGTAACAAGCCTGCGTCTGATTCGCGATTGTTGTGTGTAGTTATTAAAACAAACACTAGAGGTCGCTGTGTGGGCGCTTTATTGTGTATAGAGATCTGTAAGAAGAATAGCTGGTTCCATAGAATTCAGTTTTTCATTCTGACTCCTATCAATTATTATAAATACAACAAAATCCAGAAGAGCTGATATTCAATAGTTGTATCAAAGCTTTTTCCCCCTTATAAGAACTTTATTTTATATATTCAGGATAGCCTTTCACCTACCCCATGCACGTTTAACTTCTACCACTTTTACTGAGAGGCTGCTCCGCTGTTTCTCCTAAAACACTCTGCGGAATTGTCCACCGGTTCTTAAATAACCGGTTGGTCTGAAGGACTAGCTAGCTAAAGGCATTGACCGGTTTCTGCTGGGTTCAGTCCTTTATCCAATCCGAGTTAATCGATAACCAATTTATCCTTCTAAGACTTGAATGGCTAAAATACATATTTGACACAAAAATACATTAAATCTGAGAATGTGGGGAAAAAGACATTTCCTGCATTAAATATTAATATAAGTGTAAGCTAATGGACAGGTTTATCGTGTGTGTGTTAATATGGGCTTAATTATTCCTTATGCTTGCAGAAAGCAGGTTTTAAAAGGTTTGATTCAGTCATTGGCTTTCATGTCCAATGAATTATCTGTGGATAAGAGAGGTGTCATGGAGCGGTGTTTACTGCCAGAACCGGTTTTAGTTGGGACGAGGGATTGAAATCCAGGCAGAGTATATTAGCAGGCAGTTCACCCCAAATGACGTAAATGCAGCCCCCGGCACGACCAAATCGCGTGAGTATGAGGGGCTGTCAGCGAGTGACCCAGCTGTCCAATGCCAAGGTCTGTGCTTATTCCTCTGGTGTTTATCTCGTTTTAAAACAATACCCTTGAAATGTAAAATTAAGTATTTTCATTGGTAATTTATACTTTTTGCCCCCTCGGTCCATTGGAATGTGGGAAATGTTTACTTTTTATTTATAGGGCGCCAGCAGATTCCTTTGGTGCTGTTCTCAATGGACAATATACAAATGATGTATACATGTCAAGACATACTGGGACAGACAGAGAGGAGTGCTCTGCTCTTGTGAGCCACAAAGGGTGGATACACAGAAGGGGCGGAGCCACTGAATGTTGCATGAACCTACGGTTGAGCTTCAGGCTCCTTGGTACAGGTGCTTCCTGACAGTGGTACAGCACGACTCTCATCATTATATAGTGATCCAGACACTGCGGGTGGCAAACCATAACTCCCATCATTGTATACCGAGCCAAACATTGACGGTGATACACAATCATTTTCTTTTGCATTTTGTTGCTTTTTCACTCTCACTAGCTCACTCACTCTTACTCTCTCATGCTCCTACTCATGCTTTCTCACTCACACTCTTTCAGCCTCTCTCTCTCAATGTCTCCCTACCTCCCCCGCCAACCTCTCCTGGTCAGTTCTCCTCTTGCCTCTTCTCCCCACTACTAGCTCAGTTGACAAGGCCTTTTGAGGAAGCCTTCCCTCCTCCCCTCCGCAACAAAAAAAAAAAATCTGACTTTGCATTGCCGGTATTTAGCCTATGGCCACTCCAAAGGGTTGATTACTGGCTGTGCTGGTAAAATAACCCTATATTTGTGTATACAACAGGATTTGTCGAATTTTCTAGACGGCCTTGTTGATGTATGAAAGATCTTGATATAGATTCTTTGCCAGTGAGTACCTGAGTTTTTAATACACACATTAGGTTTAATCTTATTTATGGTCAGTATCCATGTCAGAAATGTGACCGTTCAGTATCGTTACTTTTTGGTTTCCCAGAAATTGCTCTGTAAACAGCACCAGAGCTCGCCGTTCTTTCCCCAGTAAATACTTCCATAGATCTTAGTGGAAAGCGAGCGATATTGTAGCATGCAGTTCATTTAGCGTTCCGACGTGTGTGGAAACAGGATAATGTCTGATTCCGTGACTTCACAATTCCGCACTAATTCTATCCAATGTATCTAATCTTTCCCTAGTCTCGTCTCTAACGTTTATTGATGGAGATCGTTTTGAGTCAGTAGACAGAACTACGATCTAATATAACTCCTTTACAAACCTGATATCCCTTTTGGGAGATTACCGTGTATGTAGGTGTGAAACCAGATGCCTTACACATGTTTCAGATTCATAAATAAAATTGCTCCTTGGTCTGTGTATTATTATGGTCCTTAAATGTCAAGAGAAATGGTCACTTTGGGCTGTGTCTACTAAACTCTGAGTCTGCCAATGAGTTAGCGACTTCAGCTTCCCTATTCTCTCTATGTATTATGACGCTCCGACCCGGGACCTTCTCCTGGCCGAGTTGGCTCTGCGTAATGCAGGAGAGTTCTGTTTCTCCTTGGCTTTACATTGTGAAGGTCCAACCCCAGCGAGCTTCTGCTGCAGGAAGAGCTTAGCTGACCCTGTATAATGTATAGTTAAATGGGTTTTCTTTAACATCAAATTACACCGGGCCGGCCCAGCCCTACTTGCTGTTGATGGGCCCTTCATAATGAGAGAGTTAAAACCCCACATCTCCCAACAGCTACCCCTTTATTTGCAACAGTACCCCGATTTCCCGTATATCGTGTCTGGTGTCCGCTCGGGCTCATCCCGCTCCTCGGGGGCCGAAGTCTGGCTAAGAAGACGGGAAAACAGGAGCTAAGAGACGCCCTGCAAAACTATGTTTACTGCTTCAAGTAACAAAACCTACATAAACTCATAAACACCCCGCTGGCGACATAAATATCCCGCGGGTGGGAAAGAAGGTGGGGGTTTCCGCTTTAAGAATGAGTTATTCTTATTGTTAATATTTCTTGTGTGCATAACATCGTACGCCAATCACAAGAAGCCCAGCGGAGCCGGCGGCAGGAACACATGTTATTGCCCCAAACACGTTACATTGGGAGCGTGAGCCGCGTCGCTTGTCTCCTGTAGGCGATACAGCGGAGGTTGAGTTACACATCTCGGGGCGGAATGCAGATGTTGGTCCAGATCTTTTCGGATGGCTCTGGATTCCGGTGCAAACCGTCTCTGACCGGGCGGTTTTGGCGCTGACTGGGGACGGTACGCCCTGTAAGTAGACGGCAGATCCTGTTTCAGGTGTTCAGCTCTCCAAAACAGGAATTTGTTACGATTCCACCTCAAAAATGTGTTACTTTTTGTCTAAAAGCAAGCGATTAGAATAATTTATTTGGGGAAGGTTTTCCATCAGCGGGGTTGGTAACCCATTGCTTCCCCCATTGATTTCAGTGAAACAATTTTTATAACAGCGATTGGTTGCTAGAAGCAACCAATCAGTGGAGAGAATTGTACCACAGCGGGGAGGCTGCAGCTTCTCCCTAAGGTAACTTTTTTTTGGGAAGAAGTACTCTAATTTCAGGGACGTCATGCTGTCCCTTTTTAAGGGGAATACGAGGAGTACACACGGAGCTGCCGGCGTGTGCTAACGTTATGAACTGGGTCATGTGTATGAGGAGTCGGCAAACATACTTTTTTATAGAAGCCCTTTGTGCCAAGTAATTAAAAGTAACATTTCCATTACAAACTAACAAGGGCTGGGAGAAGTTTCCCTAACACACCCCGGGTGATGTGTTTATTATGTCCAGTGCCTCCCGTATCTGAACTCGGCTGATGATTAAAAGGTAAGAAATGTGGAATACGCCTTGCGTAGATTTACTGAACACCGGTGCGCCGACAAGTACTGTATATCACGGAGCTGCGCCATTGTGGTGGTAGATAAGTGGAACAGTCCCTCAGCAGAAGTGGTAGAGGTTAACACAGTAAGGGAATTGAAACACACATGGAATAGGCATATTGCAGGCTGCAGGGCAGCTCTGTGGGGACATGTCTATACCAAATGATCTTTATTTAAAAGTAAGACCCTTTTATTGGGCCAATATATAGAAAGATGTAGAGTCGCATAAGCTTTCTGAGGTCTCAAAGCTTATTCCTTAAAGTTTCACTCTCCCTGTATAATGTATAGTTAAATCGGTGAGATTCCTCACCCATTGAATTATACATTACACAGGGCCAGCTCAACCCTTACAGTGTTGGCTCTTCATAGTGTCAAGGAATGGTTGGCAAAACTCCTGCTGATTCTCCCCTTAGTAAATAACCCTAATTTACGCTAAAAATCAAATGGTACTCGATAATTTACGTCCTCCGGCACTACTCGTTCTACTTCTTAGGGCGTTTCACCAATAAACATGACTGCATCATTCACAAAACCCGCTTCCGAGTCCAGGGTGCAGTTATTCTGAAAGCCACAAGGGGGAGACTCCACTCATTTTAATGTGATATGTTTTGCTGGGCTGATAGAACTGTTACTTATCAGCAAGTGTTACATTAAATATATCTTATTAAGATGTAGTATTAAAAGGTCTGATTATCTTTTTGTCTGTTTTGTTTTGTTTTTGTTTTTTTTTTAAATTGAGCAGCATTTATGAATCCAATTTAATGAACTCTCCTCTTCTCTTGAAATATCCTCCACCAGTTTTAAATACATTAATAAATAATTAGAAAGGCACAGCAAGGAACCAATCGCATTGGAGGTCAGATGCAGGCTGGTGAATATTATAAAGTACCTTGTTTTCAAAAATAAAACTAAATTGTGTTAATGCAGTCCAGTGCTAGGATTTATCATTTAATGTTGAGTAATGGCACCAAACAGGTGGTTTCTCTAACAAAACGAAGCAAGAATTCAGTGAATACCCAGCATTCATGGAAAAACCCATCTAAGGCATAAATATTGGGGGTTCCGTCGCACTTTATGGCCATATATAGCTTCGCCCGCAATTTTCAACCCAAATGCTGTTCAGCGAGACTGCGGTTACAGGCATTATGGGAGCTGTAGTTTAAGGGACGCCGCAGCTATCATATGCATCATTGCCATGCTGTCCCCCTTGCCAATATATGGGGTGGTCCGCAGGATTTGTCTTTCGTTTGCCCCTTTGCCTGAACCCAGCTATTTTCCGATGTACCTGAATGAATTGCCTTCCACCGACAGAGAGCGCATGCTCAACGAGGGGGGACAGCAACCGAATGGAAGGGTTTAAAAAGCTTTCTTTTGTGGGGCTGTCAGGAACGTTAAATACTTAAGGCAGGGACGTCCAACATGCTGCCCGCGGGCCGCATTTGGCCCGCGGGCAGCATGTTGGACGTCCCTGCCTTAAGTATCGGCAGCCAGGGCAACCGATCTTACGCGAGCCGCACCTCAAGCCCTGCTACTTACTTGTGGGAGGGTCTTCTGGACTGCACAGAGGAAGCGGAGTTCATGTGACATCCTACTTCCTCTGTGCTTTGGCAGAGGGAGGCCGCGCCCCCTGCTGAAGTCTGTGAGCGGCATCGAGGAGCTGCAGTGCAGGTAAGGGGGTGGGGAGGGTGTTTGAATGAGTGTGTGTGATTGAGGGAATGAATCTGTGAATGAATGATTATTCATTTTCGGTTTTGGCTAAGTGAACCCTGAATGTTTTGGTCCAGAATTTTCATTTTAGTTCATCCCTAGAATAAATCTAGGGAATCCTGAATTTGTAGTCGCAAAACTTTCAAGGCCCAGAAATCAGTGAGAGGAAGAGTAAAGGTTTTGTGTCATTTTACTTTATTTTAATCTGCATATTTTATTAAAGGCCATATTTTTTGTCACAGTGAAAAATGAGTGCGGCCCGCGCACGTATACAATTCTGATGAAGTGGCCCACTGCAGAAAAAACTTGGACACCCCTGACTTAAGGGGACAGTCCCGGGGAAAACCCTCCAGCGCAGCCCACCCGAGGGGAGAGTAAGAATTGACAAAAACCTGTTTATCTCCTTTTCTCTGCAGACCCCGAGGCGTCTGATGCTGCCAGTCATGCGAAATGAGCGCAGTATACTCCAAACATATTTATCTGATGCTAGAAAAAAGTTTTAAAATAATCTCTAACAATCCGTGTGCCTTCGGTCTATTCATTAACATACCCTTCGCAGATGGTTACTAATTCATGTACGTTAACTGTTTTTCCAACTGTGGGCTGTAAGGAAGTTTGATTTTACAAAGAGGCGGTAGATATCTGGAACAGCTTCCCAACAGAATTGGTAGAAGCTAATGCAGCGGGGGGGATTTAAACATACAGGGGATAGGCATATGACTCCTGGATTTAAGACAAGTCCAAGGACTTTTAAAGGTCAAGGTCTGTGGGGAAAAATGGGCAGACTGCGTTGTCTTATCTGCTGTCAAATTCTATGTTGATAGGTTTCGCTCAAATATATATGGGGTCTGTTTGCAAAACAAGTGATTTTCAACGGTCAGGGTGGTAGATTAGTGGAGTGGCCGTCGAGCAGAAGTGGTAAAGGTCAATACAGCGAAGCAATTTAAACATGCATGGAATGAGTATAAGGCTGTCCTGGTTGGCCCTTTGCTCTGGCTGCTTCCATACAGGTATATAATCAATGCATATGCTGCCTTTTGGAGCCATAAGTCCGGTTTATTTGGTGTGACGATCTGCGGTCTCCGGGGTTGGGATCCGTCGCAGGGTACGTCGTGTTTTCTCCAGAAAGCCGTGAAGATATTCGGATCGCTTTATCTCGTGTTTGATTTGGCTGCCGCGGTGTTTGTGACAGTCGGCACCCCGGCTCTGGCATTTCATGGTTTAATTGCTCTTGTTTTGTTCTTCCTTCTGTAAGGGAGATTATCTCAGACCAAGGTTGGGCGCAGGGCACAGACTGTTTTTTAACCGTTTTTTTCCATCCCGGGGATTCATGTGACCTTTTTAGCTCGCTTGGACTCTGCCCCAGACACAGTAACGCTTTAAATACTTTTATAATTTCTTTCCATCGCAACAAACCAATAAAAGATAAAGAATTGAGGCTGAATGTCCTGTCGGTCATTTGGAGAAGGTCAGGGAAAGGAATGTGACAAATATTATTTTGATCTTGTCTGACTCCGCACAGTTACAAAGTTATTTACGCATCAGAATAATGTTTATGATATAATGAGCCTTAAGGGGGCACCGCCGCCATCATATGAACCTGGCATTCAGCTGAATCCCCGCGTATGCATTTGCCCCTCTCACCACCTCCTAGCGCTGGCCTGGAGAAAGTCTCTCCCATTGATTACAATGACAGCACTTTCGTAAGAGCTGGTTGGCTGCTTCTAGCAGTCGGCCATTAATATTGTTTGGCCCACAGAGGAGTCTCTGGCCGGAGACGCTCTCTGGGGCTAGAAGGCAAAACTACAACGCTCCTGCAAACGAGCGCTTTAGTGAATAAACACTTTTCCAATGGAAATAATATTCCCCTGGAGCATACACCCCAGTGCTGTATACACTAATACACCCTGGTCATATCGTTTTCTCTCCTTTCCTGGCTCAAACACCACACTGAGCTGATGCTTTATGGCAATGCTAATGAAGTCCGTTCTGCCTACATTCAACTTTCACTAGTGTCTGGTTGAGTGACTAAGACTGAGCCATTCTATTGTTCACCACAGGCAGTATGATGAGGAGTTGGGTTGTTCATTTAGTAGATTGCACCAAGATAACAGAGCGAGAACAAATCGCTAAAATGCAGCTGCCTGAAAGCAGCAAACATTAGAACCCGGCATATGATATAACCGCGTATACACTAATGAGGCGTGCAGGTAGGTAGCACGCCTATAAAGCAATCTGTTTTGCACAGTGATTCTTCGAGAATATTTGGACGTTAGAAGGGCCAGCTCGAGTTAACTTGGTCTCTTTAAAGCCACCTGCCGCCTAATAACGTAGTTGCGGCCGAGGGATGTGCGAGCGCACACCGCATTTTTCTGCCCCGGTATAGTGCTGGCCGCGCGCTGCACCGCCTGATCTGTCTCTGGAGTGGGGGGGCGGTCATTTGCCCGGTGGCCAGTCCAGGCCTGGAAGGTAATCAGCTTCTACCGTGAGTGGGCTCTGACTTCTCATAGAATCTCTCTGCTTTGGTATAAGAAAGGGAGACTTCAGTGTTGATATCAAAAAAATAAGCGTGACGGATTAATGTTTTTGAGTTTTCCTGATTAACGATTCACTTGCCAGAGAGGACTGGAATATGTAAGCATTGGGGGAAAGCCCGGGCCAGTAATACGTGGCCTGAAACCCATGGCAGATCATGCTTCCAGCACTCCGTAAAGGCGACCGAAAGGATCCAGTCAGGGTGCACCACAGCATAAGCGGCACACAGAATAAAACTGAAGCTAGCTATAGTGCATGTAGCAGCGTCTGATGATTGACAAACTGTTCTACTTTTAATTTTAGTCATTTCTTAAAGACGTGGGTGTTTTGTTTTTTTTTCTCCTGCCACAAACTCCTTAGCCGCGTGTGAATGATTTAGTCGGTCAGGGAAGGAGTTGTACACGTCCTACAATACTGCTGAATCAACTCATTAAGAAGAATTGATTCAGAAGAGGACAATCCTAAAGCCGGCTCATTCCTTAAGATTACCGCGGATCCGACATGCAGTAAAGAAAGTAGCCAAGTAATGCAGGCTGCCGCTGTGACTGTGAGTCAGCGTGCGGGCGAATGAATGGTCCAAACGAAACAATGTGCGCTTTAATCGCTGAATGAGCGCTTTGTTTAAAAATAGACACCGGGGTCTTTTAAAACCAAACCGTAAGGAAAATGTCTTCCGAAGCCAAGTAGTTATTTCGAAGGAGCCTTTTCAATTCTCAGCGTGGCTTCCCAGAGCGTATATGGCGAGATGCAAACGAGAAGTACGTAAGAGTATTCCTGCGTCTTGTTAAACATTTCAGATTAATCCGAAATGTTTAACTCTTGGAATAATCACCGGATGCTCATATTTAACAGGCAGAACAGTTGGGGTCACACATTTTGTCCATTAAAATAACTTCCTTGGATTAGATCTGAGCTTTTGACCCTCTAGTTTTATATTATGATCTATTTATCCTAATATTTCTCCTCCTCTGAATGATTAACATTTTAATAGTGATTAGTTTTTAATCACCTCGCTATAATTCTCACGTAAACAAATCTAATAATAAGTGTGCTTATTGTAGGTGGTGCTTCTATACAGTATCTATACTGGAATCCGGGTTACCTCCCGGAAAGTTACGAACCACAGCCGTGAGTTCATCGGCGTTTCGTCCCCAGTGATTATTTTAGTGCCGTCGGAGCTGCTTTTGAAAGGCGGTTAAAGGTTCCACTTACGCAAAGCAAGACTTGCAATTTTAGCACTGTAATCGCGTAAACGGTAGTAGATCTTTCATTTTTATTCTTTCAACCAAGAAAAACTGGTGCTTTTTGACAACAATAACCCTATAGCCTAAACTGTGACCGGGCTATGAAATACTAGGAAGTTTCAGCGTGTGAAATATGACATCATTATGTATAATTGTCTCTGGGGTTGTTGCTTATATAAAAGGCTCGGTGGGGCAGGGAGAGTCTGGATAACCCCCAGACCTTTTTAATATTCTCTTGTAATAACAGAACAGCATTCAGATTGAATACAGAATGGGTTTCAGGGGTTAAAGACTTGTCTTGTCGGCAGAGCCTGGTGGGCCGGTTGGCTGCAGCAGGTAATCTCCCTGCGTCCCCATTATTCTCGTCATAAGATGCCTTTGCACGGTGCAGACGGGGGGCCACACGATTCACTCCCTCTATTGGCGAAAATCCGACAGGTTAGTCACGATGTCACCGCGTGCCGCTGTCTGCTTCACAAGCATCGCCGTCACACTGAGATAAACACGTGAATGCATGTTACAATGGGCAAAAGCTCTCTCTAAAATGCATATGTTTAAATATGTGAACAGCATAGTGTGTGTGTATATGTGCGTACGCTACTGTATAAAAGCTTGGGGTCACTTTATCACTCCCATCACTCCTGTGTTCCAATGGCACGTTGTGTTCGCTGATCCAAGTTTAAGTTTAAAAAGCTAACTGATCGTCAAACCCTTTTGCAATTATGTTACAGCCAGAAATTTACTTGCGTTCCATGAAAAAAAGCAAAGTGACCCCAAACCTTTGAACGTTAGTGTGTGTATATATATATGTACACGTATATGTGTGTGTGTGTATATATACACGCACTTTAAAAGTATATTTCCAATTCTTTCTTTTGCTTGTACCGTATTTTAGGTTGGATAGTGAAAACGATTGATTAATAATCTGTCCCCACAGGAGGGGAAAGTGTTTTTGTTTAAAGGCTCTAAGAGGTGCAGTAATCAAGGAAATAACTCTGAGGAGATACTCGGTGGTATCGGCCACAGTTTCGGTTCTAAAAAAAAAAAGTTTGTCTTGTGATGGAATCCACAGCAGCTCATACCTTCCATATTACCCGTGTACAGTCTCTGTACGTTACGCCAAGCGAATGAAACTCTCTATAATAAGACGATAACCAAATATATCCATCCTGCCCTCTCATCATAAACATTCTACAATAATCTAACAATCAATTATACCTCATCCCTCGTTATGTATGAACCGCGTCACTGGGTGCCTGAACTATTGAATTTAAACATCACTTTATGTTCAAAAGACGGACCCACGTACCCTTGAAATAAGGAGCCATGTACCCTTGAAATGTACCGACCCGCCTCCTGAATTTAGGACGCCAACCCAGACTGCAGTGAATAAACCACTTTCATCGTTCATGGAGTTTTCTTTTAATTGCACGGCTGCTTGAGCAACCTAATAATACAGAGCGAAATCGTCTTAATTATTTGTAGTCACTCCTGGAAGGTATAAGAGTTCATCGCCAACCGGTTTCGGAATTATTCAGCTCTTTCCGTGAGGTCATCGTCACGGGACCCGGCTCACCGGAGGTGTGCTAACGGAAAGCCTGTCTCTCGTAGGACGTGCCCCGTTTGGATGAGCGCTACGCCTGGCACCACCTGCTTTATGTAATTGGAAAAGTAAATTGCTTACTTACTATCCTATTGTTTAAGCTCGATATCTGGAACTTTAATTACGTGATCGTACGCGGCCATGGACCGGGTACCTGGCTAGTTCCTCAGTGATGTTTTACCAGGAAAGCTATTGGGTACACATTTTTGGCATGAAATAGGAAATATTTCTGTATTTGGCCATTTTTAACACAAGCGGACCCGATTGAAGCCCAATGAGGCTCAGGTCACATGCCTGTACATTGGTCACAATTAGCTAAATGGTTGCCTGGTAGACTGTGTATTACACAGGGAAAATCTTTTTGGTGGCCTGAATGGGTCTATCTGCCTTCAGATTGTACGCTTCTAAAACTTGAACTCAGGTGACTTTATGTTTAACAATAAATATTAACGCATACATGCATGCATACATACATACATACTCCTTCACATATACAAAGGAGTACGAGCTCGCCCGCCGGCCCACTCGTCAAAACAAGGTATTCATTAATCTTATCTCTATTCAAGTGCGCTGAGAGAATGAAGCTCTAGAAAGGAAACATTTGCAAACGAAATACCCCACTTAGGGTTTCCTGGTATTCTGACCATGTCAGTCCAGCGCGATAGCAAATGGATCTGTCTTCATGGAAACACTGATTATACGGGGACTTGTTAAGGCGGAAGAATGATATATAAACCATCTGTTGCTCGATGGATGGAAAACGTGGAGGAATGTGAGAGCCCGCTTTGTGTAAGTAGGGAAAGTGACGTTTCTGATACCATTATGTCCACCACAAAGCACTTCATAGGCTGATCTCACTTATGAGGTCGCTGCAGGTCTATAAACCACAAGAGATGTTCAAAGTATTAAATATAACAGGAGAGCGTCAACCATGGCTTTAAATAATGTCATAATGGAGCGGTCACGTCAAATATTATTTCAGACATGTCTCTTTCTAGGAAACAGAAGCTCTTCTGCCTCCATGTTCTCAGCAGAGCGACTCGCACCATTCCCTGACCCTGCACAGCAGCACATTCATGCACATTGCGAATGCAAGATGAGATTCTGAATGAAATACAGTGAAAGTGACCGCTTGACGTCCTAAGGTTTATTTATTTCCTCCCCAAAGTTTCCTCTTTCCCAAATGACATAATTCAGTTGTAGAGAAGTCATTTCCTGCATCAAGATCGGGGTTTTATGTTAAAAAAAAATAAATCCATCAATTCCTCTTATAAAGCATGGAAATAGTTTTTAATCGCTCAATATTGTTCTTGATGTCACTTGAGAAAGGCGTAAGATTGTGCTTTTATAAGCCTGGCTTCTAACTTCTAAAGCTCTCCATACCATCAAGGAGACCAGGGACCATCTGGGTTCATGTATAAGTTTGAGTTAAGTTCCTCTATACATCACATATCATGAGTGTGAATGTAAACATTTAATTTACGACTCGGCTTAATTTCTTGTTAAATTGAACCTTGAGCATTCGACGTTCCTCTTTTTCCTCCCTTGACACCATCCGTTTGACTCTTATAAACCCTACGTTCCGCTTTAGTCATTGCACCCGCCACGTAGATTGTAACTGATCGGAGTCACAAGCTGAAGCCTTCGTCCTCCGATCACCTGTATGTTTGTGTTTAAAATTCTACTGAATAACTATGTTCTAGAAGGGGATGCTGCATTTATTGACACTTTAATTTCTTGGGCTAATTAAAATAATAGACCGGTATATCCCACTGAATGGCTGATTCGGTAAGGTATTTGGGGCATAAGACTTAAAAATGAATTGCACTTTTTGGGTTTGGTCAAATAGTTGAATGATAAGGAGGCAGAAGGTTGTAGTTTACGGCGTACATTCACAGGAAGGACTTGTTTCTAGTGGGGTACCTCCCAGATCTAATATAATGAATTTTAACTTTACTGAGAGGGTGGTAGATAAGTGAAACAGCCTCCCATCAGAAGTGGTAAAGGTTACTACACTAAGGGCATTTAAACACGCACAGGGACATATTGCTCCTGAATCTAAGACGAGATCGGGGACTAATTAAGTCTTGCATCAGGAGATCGGGCAGACTAGATGGGACCAAACGGGTCTGAGCTGTTGTCAAATTCTAGGTTCTTTTACATTTAAAAAATCCAGACTCTGCTGCAATCATCTCTCATTCAGTTATACTTTGTATGAATTAAAAATATTGAAAAGGGGCTGGGAAATCTAATCGATCTTAACAAGGTTCTGAGGAAGGCTGGGGCTCTGCAAGAACCTTCTCGGACCCTTGCGGCCAGTATAGACAGTATGCTCCTAAACGTTTGTATGAAATGATTCAGGATGAAAAGGGTTAAAGGTAAAGTTTTTTCCCTTCGTTCTCTCCCTTGCTCTTCTGAACGTCCATTAGATGTTTTTTTTCTAGATGCTCCTTTTTATTTCTTCAGTGGAAACTATTTTTTTTAAAGCTTTATGAGTTTATCATCTGCAGTCACTCACTAGCAATAAAAATGTTACTGTGGATTTGTTTATAAAAGTAATAAAATTAAGGTTGTTCGTTATTTTTTATTTTTTTTTATTTGCGTTATTTCCACATGATCGGTGTATCGCGTCTTCCAAATCTGCCGGGGTGGGTAAGGCTATTTTGAATGCGTACAGCGGAGATTTTTCCATTGCTTAGTGGATAGCCTCATCTAATCCCTGGGTATATCTGCGGGGTGTGCAGAGACTGTCCTGCGGTAACTGCCACCAGCTGTATGCTCTGCCCTGCGCTGAACATGTTTCCCCCCCATATTAACTAATTATATTCCTGTCCATTTACAGATCAGAGCCCATCAGCATGCATCCCATAATTCTTAGCTGTTGGGGGGGGGGGGGGACTGTTTTAAAGTGGTATTACTGGTCTGACACTCAGTCCATTGGGCCATTATTTCTCCCCTGCCGGGACCAGCCTGGTAAGAGCCTGTCTCGGTGAAAGACTGAGGCTGCCTAGCGTAAGGAGGTCCTACCGGCTGTTCATCGCTTTATATTGCAGGATATAATTTAGACAACAGAGGAGGGGGTCCTGCTCAAGAAAATAATCGAGGCAATTTAAAAGGAAGCTACTGCCAATTGTATTGCTGATCAAAAATAAGTTTTCAAAAATATTGTGCCATGTTTTTCTTTTCTTTTTTTCCCCTAAGCATTTCTAGTTTTTGTATAGAATGGCTCAGTCTCTATCGTTCAGCTGGATGGTCTGACTTATGAAAGTCTATAGTGGAATGGACTTCGTTAGCATTGCCATAAAGCGCCAGATCAGTGTGGTGGTTGAGCAGGGGAAGATCACATGACTGGCAACACTGTCGATCTGCAGGTAAAGGAAGCTTATTGGAACAAAACGAGATAAAACCAAGTTGTTTTTTTTTTTGTCACTGCAGATGGGGGGGGGGGGTAATACCGTATACAGCGCTGGGGAGGGGGGGTTATGCCCACGTAAGCTCCAGCCCGGGCGTTTCTGTACAACCTCTGGCGAGCTGGATGGGCTTATGTGCCAGATCATGCTAATGGAAGGGTCATGTTTCTCTTACAAAAGGTCTGCAGGGGGATGACGGGAGGACATCTCTTCTCTGGAAAAGTTCCCTTCCAGCCGTAGCCACTGACCTTGGTGTTCAGGTCACTCTCGGAGTTATGGTAGACATGTTCCCGTCTCTGAGATATCTCTTACATAAAGTATGCCTCCTTTTTATAGAGTTACGAGACACTTGTCCTGTCCCGATGGTCTTTCCACGACATCACTTTACTGGTTTCGTTTTTTGGCTGTCACTCCAAATTTCCAAGTAATTCTAAGGCTGGAAATCAAATTGTACATTTTTAAAATGTTGAAGTACATGATGATGTCGCTAATTATTTAACTGTATTATGATTCTTCTTTGCCACGCATTTTACATTTCAAATGCACTATAGATAAGGCTGTGAATAGTTTGTACTATTTAACAATTATAAAAGCATAACTTTGTACTTCATGTAATAACATAAAGCAAAGATAATGAAAATCTGATGATACCTTACTACTTACTGATACTGTTGCCCTTTTAATAATTGCTAATTATTATTTAGTACTATGCATTATTTAAGGACTTATTGATTTTAGTCCTTAAAATCAATGCAAATAGTACAAACATTTATTTATTTATTTATTTTTAAACAAACAGCCATTTTTTATGTAGTAGTAAATAGGTAGGTTTGATTCACTACCAAAGCTTGCTCTGGATCCACTTAATGGTGCTCCATGGCTATTGTTGGATTGCAACTCCTATCATGCCCACCCAGTAGCCAGCTGAGATCAGCAGTTGTAGGACCTTGGCTTGCGTGACTGGTTGGTGTCCCAGTTTATGGCGTTGATTAATGTGGTTATTTTCTTGATGATGGAAAAAATATATTTTGAAACCATGCACATCCTTTTTGCAATTTTGAGGATGTTACATGGCATATCCAGCGTTAAGTAATATCTGCCCGTCATGCACAGCACAGCATTTTTTTTAGCTTGTCTGGTTAACACTTTTTTTTTTTCTGTATCCTTCTTATTCAGGGTCTTCTTTTGACCCCGTTCATTAAACAGCATTACAGCAACAGGTATTAAATGCATTCCCTACTGCCTAGGCTGGGGGGAAAAAAAGCTGAATTAAAAATGCGTTGGACATATTCCCCCATCAATTCCACCCGAACATGTCGCCAAACTGTAGCAATGGCCATAAAGCAGAGATTTAATATTCCGTTCTATGTATACACCCTGAACTTGTATATGGATATGTGCTAGACCACAAATATGGTCTCTAATAAAACCAAATCTAATGGCAGTAACGGATAAGTTCAGCCAGACATATCTCCTCCAGGGGTAATGTCAGTATAAGGTGACACTCATATACGTTAATGTACATGTAATGGCTGGAGTGTCCCTTTAAAGTAATGAAACAGAGGCTTTCAGATCAAGAAAGGCCTTGGGTTTTGTACCACCTCTATCCGGGATAGAGAGAGTGAATGAGAGTGTGAAAGAATGAGTGAATGTGGGCTTCGGACAACAAATTTCATTTTATAATTTAACCTTCCCGATTTTCATCTGAAACAAAGGGGCAGGGAACAGAATTCGGGGGGGGGGGGCAAAAAAACATTTTTGGGTTTGTTTGTTTTTTGGCCCATTTGCACATGTCTATTAAATATGAGAAACTTAACCCCTGCATTCTCTGACCATAAGTGAGAATAATCTGGGGAAAATGTGATAGGTATTTGTACCGGACCATTTGCTTTGTGCCGTCCCCATCATTTCTTCGGTTTCTCCCACTGATAATGTAATCATGCCGTATCCTTTATACTTTCACCAGCAGGTTAATGTTCATTCAGTCGCGTTTACATAGTTGTGGATTTCTGAGCATTTGAGACGCGCTGCCTTTTAATTGTCCCCATGTGGATGTCTAATGTTTTGAAACATAACCCTCCCTCGCATGAGTTTGTAACATATGGTTCCTATATGGCAGATGTTCCATTCCCAGTGAAACCGAAAGCACTTGTTTGCAACAAATGAACACTTACTGTGGTCATATTATGTTTAAAAGAATTTCTGAGCCATGTGTCCAACATTTTGGAGAACGCATGTTGCGGCCCCTTAGTAAAGGGTTGGACGGCTCAGGATTTCGAATGGTCGTTCTTCACGAGGCAGCCCTAGCAGCGATGGAAATAAATGTAATTCCTTCTCTTGCATGTTTATTCGCGGACTTTATATTTATTCTGAAGTTGCGCAAATGTATTAGGCTTATTTTTTTATAGTATTTATGTTCGTGGCTATTTTTTTTTCCTTCTACATATAGTGTATTGGATGCGTGCTCGAATATGTAAGCTCCCCGCGTTTACGTCTATTCGCTAAAGCCAGAGTTTGCAGGAGAGTTGCAGTTTCCGTTCCTAGATGTCACTATGAAGGGCCAACCTTGGTGAGCTTCTGCTTCGGGAAGGGCTTTGCCGGCCCTGTGTAATGTATAGGTAAATCATTATACAGGGTCAGCTCGGCCTCTTTGCCGTAGAGACCTGTCAGTGTTGGCCTTTCATAATAGTGAATGAGGGAATTGAAACCACGGCTGTCCTCACAACTCTGTTTAGTGAATACACCCCACCATGTGCCTATTAAAACGAACTGTAACTCGCAGCCAGTTGATAACTCGTTGAGGTTAATTAGAATCCTTCGTCGTTAGGAAGCCTTCTTGTTAAACCCTGAGCTTTGTGATACTTTCTGTAGACTCTCAATTAAACCCAATGCACAATTATGACGGCGTCTTAAAACAGAGCGCCTGACAGTCAGCGGGACCTCATTCACGAGATAACCACGTTAAGAGAGCAAAACTTCAGCCTCTATTGACATGCGTGACGGCTTCAAGCTACAAACTTACCAGCAGGGAAGGAGGAAAGATGACCGTTCCACATAGTCTGCCCGGATATAACGCTTTTAGAACGAAATGTCAAAAACCCTTCCTAGAAATAATTGTTTATAATGTTAAATTATTAGATCATTCATTCAATGCTCATGTGACAAAAATTCCAGCACCGGTAGGCTGTTGTCCTAGAAACGAATGTCTTCAGAGTTCTGTTTTATTTGAATGCGATTTAAACCTTCAGAGGAAAGAACAAAACGAAAGTATACGTTTCTTCAGTAGCAATTCTATAATTCCCTACAGCTCATAGGTAGCTCATGACACGTCCAATACGAAGAGTGACATCATTTGTCTGGTATACAGAGTAGACCTTGGTTGGCGTGGATGGAACCTTGGCAGAAACATAGTGTGGATGGGGTCAAAAGTGATAGAGGTCGAGACTCGTACCTGATTTAATCTTGTTGTCAATATTTCTCTTTCTATATCATCATACTGTATTTTCCGTAATACCGAGTATTAGTCGGGTTCTTGATCAGTGTGCATGTGACGCTAGATTTCCATGCTTAAAAGTCATATATAATCACTCTTGAGTCATATATTGTATGGGGAAATACAACTTGCCATAAGCTTTTCATTACATACAAACCAAACCATTATGTAATAGAGTCTCGTGATCCTGGGCTTTGGCAGCAACCACAGCTTGAAAAATCCAAATGTTCACAATTTGGGAAATTGTTCTGCTGAAACCAAGTGAAGCCACGACGTATTGTTGCTGGTGAAACAATTAATTTAAATCCTCACGGGTAAAAAGTGTTAGATGAAATATTATATCTAGTCATTTGTCTAGAACACCCAAAATGTGTGGGTTTTTTTGTTTGTGTTTTTTTGGTTTTTAAGAATTCCAAACCTGAACAAATATGAATTATTAGAAAATATTCAAAAATGTGACTAATCGGTAGAAACTAGAGAATCGTGTAAAACAGGGCTCGACAAATCCCGGGCAGAGGTCATCATGGCGGAATTTGGCGGTTGCTACCCGCTTTCAAACCTGTCTGTGTTCCATGGGAGTTACTGTATAAGAAGACAACGCTAGCCTTTCCTGATGCGTACGTTTTTCTATGTTTTGGCCAGTTCTAGATGTTGAGGGAGCCCAGGGTATAGCTACTGTTGGCACCTTAAATATGGATACTTTGGCAACTGGAGCTCAAGACCGACATAGAATTATTCAAGCTCTATTATTCCTGCTGTGTAGAACCAGAATTAAATAAATCAATTTAAAAAAAAAAAAAGTCATAGATATATATTTTTAATTTTTTTAATTTCAGATATTTAGTAAAACAGTGTTTCTCTAGAACTCTCAGATATCTTTACCTAAAAAAAAAAAAAAACAATAGTACCAGGAAGATTGCGCAACATGGTGTACAAATTCCATTCCCAGTTGACCTGCTCTGACATTCTGCAGAACACATTCAGCTTTGCTGGCGTTCAGCGATGCAGAACATCTGAATATTTATTATTGTCTCCAAATGAACGTTTATTCAGATCAGTCAGGGAATTGTTTGCTCGATTACATTTTGGATCTTTTTTTTTTTTTCTTTCTTTCTTTCTTAGGGGGGGTGAGCTCCATTGTTAAGCTATGGCAAGGAAACCTGCGCCAGCAACTTGAACTAGTCAGACTTATTTGTAACGATTAAACTAAGACGGGGCCTTAACTGTAAACGATTCAGGATTCAAATAATACTCGACATTCACAATGAAGTCATGAAGTCATGCCCTTATTGTTCAATAAAAGCACCATTGTATAAGTAGGTGGATGTATTCTTATCCTACACCTCATCAGATACGTATAATTTATGTAACAGACCAAGGCCGTTTTCTGCATGTACCAGTGTGTCTTAATGTCAATTTTGTATATTGTCGAATTTAATATTAGTGTTCAGGCTGTAGTATCTGCTGAAAATGCAATCAGGGCTTAAGTGGTCATTCATGGGCCAGGGTGACAGTCACAAGGCAACGCTGGCACTTTAAGGCCGGTGGCTGCCCAATGAGATAAGTGCAGCCCGACAGGGTGGGGAGCAGCCACGCCCCCTGTCTGCAGAAAGTAGAGCCTGATCCGAAGAAGCCGGGCTTCATTGGGAGATTCTCGGTCAAACCCTGGGAGTCACTAGATGTGTCTGCAGCTGCACGGGTTAAAATTAACCATTTATTGATGTTACTGTTATGTATGTCACATGATTTCTGCACCCGTGTCCGTTACCCAGGCTAAAAACAGCATGTACAGGAACAAACTCCCCAGTATGGTAAAACGAGAAATAAACTTGCTTTTTTTTGTTCTTGTAACAAGGGCTCTTCTTTTTACCTCCTGAACAATGGAAAGGAAACAAACCCACATGATCTCACCATTGAATGAAATGTGTTATTCATTTAGCAGTTTCCTTGTATTTTTTATGTTTGTTTTGGGGTTTTTTTAACTCTCCCTGGGCTTATGTGCTGTTTTAATATGGGGGCTTTTGGGTAAATTGTTTGCTATTAAAACATTCAATTTAGGGGTTGTTGGAAAATTGCCTTTGAGTAATGTTCCCCTGTTACCACTAGAATATTAATGGAAAATGCAGTGACTTGAATGTCTGGACTCAATTTAATGTTGGCTCAGCCCCAAAAATGTGTTACCCCATCAGCTGTCATTGTGAATGTAATACACTTGGGTGAAAAACCCCTCTGGACCAATGCAATATTTAGTTAATGTATCCCAATACCTTTTCAGATCTTGTTTAATGTGTTCATTCAGTTTCTTCTAGAATGTTGGCTGCCGGTCATGATTGTTGTAGTTCCATTACTGCTAAGAACTTTCCCATCGGGCCACAACAGTGTGTACTTGGCTCTTCTGCCACCCACTGTCCCTAAGAATTGATGATCTCTCTATGGTAGGGAATGCTGGGGTGATGGCCGGTGGCTTCACATAGGATGTAAAGTTGCCGTGTCAGCATTATCTAGCAATGGCAGGCCCTAGGGGTCGGATGCGGAGGCTGCTGGGTAAATGTGCTTCTCAGCTCCTCTTCCAGAGCATCACACGTCGGTAGCCACTGCTGGGTCATAATTTATAATTTATAATGGGTTTGTGTTAGATTGCAAGCTCTCAAAACCACTTAGGTCTCTTCTTCGGCCTGAACGAGATACTTAATAAATTCCAGAAGCTTGCAATCTGATATCATTCACTTTTTTACCAGATTGGCCCATTTTCTTTCCACGGCTAATGCAAGGCACCAGTCCGTGCCGCCATCTTTAAGTGTTGACTTCATATCGTAGGATAGCTCTATCTGCATCCAAACCGAGCGTATATGATGTTGGGAGTTGCAGCCCTTTCCCTGGGGTGGTCTGATCCCAGACGCTTGGTAGCCATGTTAATGAATTGGTTTAATGCCAGTTCTGCTGTGTGCTGCAAAGCTGCGCAATAATAATTTGATTGAGTTAACCGTAGAAGACCCGAGAGTGTTGAGTGATGAGTTACAGAACCGCGCACACTGCAGACAATCGCTGTGTTAAGATAAGTGACGCTGTTTTGAAACACAATGATCCAAGGTACTTTCCACGAGGTTCAGTACGATATACGAGCGTCTATTAGGAAGAAATAATGGCAGGCTTTGGTTTTTTTTCTAAGAAACCGAGCTCCGTGTGGTCCTGACACATAAATCTATCGCTTTTTGGCATCAATGGAGTTACTCAGGATGGGGAGGGGATGTTTGTAGGAAATTAAGAAATCCGAATACAACTTTTGGAAAATAAAAACTATTTCCCTGGATGAAGAAACTCCACTTCTAGGAATAGATAGATATAGATCTTATATATATTAGACCCATACGCATGCTTTTTGGTCTGGGGAATTTTGGGAATGGCTTTCACCCGCTCTGATAAATAATACATTATTATTATTATTTATTATCTTTTATTTATATAGCACCAACAATGTATGCAGTGTTTCTTACAATACATAAATTCAAGAAGTATGAAGATACTGAGACCAACTGATACATTCCTGCCAAAACCCCAAATCCTTTCCTAGAAATAATTCTTTAGTTATTTAAACGTTTTTGCCTCGTTGATACTTTGTACCGGGAACACCTAATTGTCATGTGACGCAAAAGCAGCCATTCATAGATTGTTTAACGCAGCTTCTGTGCTGACGAACGCACGGCTACGTTTTCCTTTTCTTAACATGCTAGAGAGTTTAGTAAATATTTTATCTAAGTAGCGAGCACCTCTAACCCTCCTGTCCTCTGGTTTACCTCTTAGCATTGAAACCGTCCTAAGGAGAAAAACTTTTGTGACCGCTGCTTCTTTGTGATTGGAGGCTACGGGTCAGATATTTTTCTCGATATACAGCATTTTTAATTATTCTCCCCCCCCCCCCCACAGTGAAAACCCTCGTCTGGGTGTTCTGGTCTCGGAACACTAAGCAAAAACAAATCTCTGCGCTCCGTAGCGTTCGCCAGACCAGCCTGACGTTGAATAATCGCGATCTCATGGATGTCTTAAAATCTATTCACTGCCAACAGTTAGAACAGAGTTTACCTCTTGACCTAATCGCGGCCGGCCTGTCGGCACCTGTTGGCACCTCAGAGGGAATATGCCCTTTTTCCTCCTCGCTGTAATCCCCGGTGTCCCTTTTTTTGCCATGCATGGGTACGTCACTATCTCAAGGGAACGAGATCAAAGCTGCCCGACGAGAGAACACGGCAGAAATAAACGGCCCTCAGCGAGGCTGTGCCCTGTGGAAATTTGTGTTTTGAAATGGTCACACAACACAGCCTAATCAGGTGCGTGCGACAAAGAAACAGCTCCGGGCAGTTATATATAGCATGGTGTGTACTCCATAACCGCACACTGTAACATGGCCTGTGCTGGTCGGCGGATCCTCATAGAGCATTGTTCTGAGCATGATGGTGGCTCCTTTTGGACAGTTTAATGTTCTTGGCAGCCCCATTAATAAGAATGCGTATTAAAGTATCCCTAACCCTCTGCGGGCACTTTAATATGTATTCTTCAAAACAAAAACAGGGGGGGGGGGGGAGTAAAACACTTAACTGACCGAGATGTTGCAGCCCTGCTGCTGCAGCTGCCTTCATGCTCCTCCCTGGTTCTTGCCACCGATTGGCTGCTTCTTTAATTTGCAAAAGTAACACCACCAAAAATATACAGGGAGACCACCGCTATAGTGTATGCTAAAGTGAATGTGATTGCTGGAGTCTCCTTGTAAAAATAAATAATAATATATATAAATTCATAAATAGGAGCCATTTATCTCTGTCACAGCCCCCCACTGTCAGGGCAACATGGATCAGAATTGAACCCCGTCACTGTTAACTTGTTGGCTGAAAAGGTTACTTGATAAATTTCTAGTAAATGCACCGTCATTAAAATAACATTAAAGAAAAGTCTGTTGCTTTTAATAGAATATCCATTCTTAACAGCGTTTTATCTGATGACAGGGCCTGCTATTAACCCTTTGAATACCAGAGGGGTGAGCACTGCCAATGTACATGTAGGAATTTAGCTTTAGACTTGTTCTGAGAATCGCTTCCCCGCATGCATGTGGCTGGCTTTTGTTGATGATGTTGCTCTGTTGCAGGGCATCCATCGCACTTTAAACCCCTGGCGCCTCCTATTGCACAGCCAGGTTTTGGCTAAATGATTCATTAGTCATTTTTGTTTCCCTAGAATAATCTCAGCCGGTGCGTGATTATATTGTCAGCAAATATCGGCCTCTTGAATATTTATGTTTTCAGCTTACTTGGAAAAATGGCACACCCCACAAATGCGTTTTTAATTATATGTGTATGTGAACACACGTAGAGATCAAGACATGTAAAACCTGTAATTGGGGTCCAGAAATAAGCAGTTGGTTAACCTGCCTGGCATAATTAAATAAATTATAAGGAATAGCGTTACCAGATTTAGAAGTGAAATAGTTCCATGCGGCAGGTAGGGTATTAAATATTTTCCGATTGTTCTGAGCTATATGAACTACATAGCAGTCATGTTAACGCATGGTTTAGTGTGATGAAATTAAATGCTAAATCGGTATATCCCAACAGGGATTGTGAAAATATATACATACACATTGTATATATCAGGACATAACAATCATTTGTTCCTTAGCAGGTCTAAAAATTACCTAGATGAACACGGTACACATATTACACCGTGTTGTGACTTCTTCAACAAAAATAAAGCCAAAATGGAGAAGCCATGTATGGAAAAACTAAGTACACCCTTACTGCTTCCATAGAAGTTAAGATGCTAAGTAGCTGAGCTTTTTGAAAGGAATTCAAGTGTCGTTGGTAAAAATATATATTTTTTACCTTTGCCTAAAATTAGAAAGCTTAAACTTGGGGGCAGTGGGCAGACCCCGGAGAAGAAAGCCAGGATGGCAGGGATAGGGAACCAATTTATGTCCATCGTACCCCAAGGGGTGCATCCCACAGCCTTTTTAATTTACACAAAGCTCTTTGGTTAAAGTGATGGAGATTTTTTATTTTTTTTTAAGGTGTTTATGGGATTTTTTTTTGTTTTTGTCTCTGTATTTCCATGCTACCTTCGTTGGTGCTATTAACCTATAAGCCAATGGCATCATCATCCATGAGTTTCGTGCAACGTCAATTCTCTCTTATGATGTGACATCAGCTATCTAATGAACTATGCAAAGTTATTGGGTACCATTGAGCCTTTTTAGTAGGAAGGAAATGTGAAGCGTTAAATCTGCTTGTTGGCCAAGGAACTTGAAATGGCTCCATTGGGTAATGGCCTTGGCATACTAAACTCAGATTACGGTTTGTTTTTTGGGGTGTTGTGACATTGTCAACAAGCAAAACATCTTTACTGGAATGTAAGGTCGTCTCCAACTAAAACTAAATAAATAGTATTTTTGTGCTTTGATTTTTAAAAAGCAATAATAATTGTTTCGTACAACGTTTCCAAAATACGTCCAGTTTGGTATTCAAAAATCTCCTGGTACAGATCTGGAAGAGAATTTTACTGCCAAAATCCCAAAACGTTTCAGTGGACTTTTCTGCTTGCGTACACATAAACAGCTGGCTAGGATTTGGGAACCAGAGTTTTATCTTGTTAGGAAACCGGAGGAGATGGCTCCACGGAGATCAATGAAAAATAATAATGTTAAATTGTAGCAGTGAATGGCATGACACCCTGAATCTACCCACTCATGAATGGACCCACTGATTTGCCCAGACATTGTCACACCACTTCAGGTGCCCAAATTGGGATACCTGTGTTAGGTGTTGTGGCCAGAGGTGGGTGCCGGTTCAAAGGCCCCAAAGAGCACATCACGGGAGCAATAGCACAGACCTCAATCTTACAGCTCCTTTAAGACGGGGATAATCCCTGATGCCCCCCAAAGCAGGTGGTTCAGCGAACAGGGACAGCGCCTGAATATAAATACTGCCCTACTTAAACCAGGACACATGGGAGGTATGCATTGTCCCTGCCATAAGCCTGAAACCAGTCACTGGTGAACTCCAAAAACATAGCGTGATATTAGGCATCTGAATGTGATCCGATTAGTGACCTCGTACCAGATATCGCTCGCTTTCCTGTGGGTTCTCTTATCAGCGAGCTTTTACTCGTAGTGCGACCGGACGTGGCTTACTGTTTCCCGGTTCTTGCCCCATTTTTGTTACATTCTAGAGCTTCTGAAAACATTGTTACCAGTGTTGCCTCACCATATCCATATATCTCACTTTCTTTTTGCCCGTTCCTCCTTTAAATAGCGCAAAGGGTTACCCTGGAACACAGAACTGTATTTACTTTTGAAGTCATCCTTGACGGAGACCAAGAATAAAATAAATCTCATTATTCTCCTTGTCTGTATAAAAAAATATATATATCTGAATTTATTTTCTTTTAACAGCACTGAGGACTTTTTCAGTTTGTCTTAAAAATATTCCATAACCATTTGCCAATTAAGTCAAAGCAGCATTAGCCGCTAGAAGTTGATTTGGGTTGAAGCATTCAGTACTTCTTCAGCCCAGTTAAGTCAGGTCTGCTTAGTGCAAGATGATATTCAGGGAGTCTGAATAATTGATAAAGTTTCCTTAGATTAAGTTTCCCCACCATTATTTAGCTGTCAACTCCATCCGTGACGTTACTTTTCCATGATCTTTTTTTTTTTTTTTTTTCCTTTTCTTTAGCATTTGATGGAAATTAAAATGTAGAATGATTTCCACAAAAAAACAATCTTGTACAAGTTTCCATTAGCCTCTGAGGGTCCTCTGAGCGATCGAATGCATGGCTTAATCACGTTGTTGTTGACGATAAAAAGTTGAGTGGCTTCAATTTAGTTGTCTCAGAAATTAGGCCAAGAAGGTGGAATTGCGTGAGTTTCGCGAAAAGGACAATCAGAGAAGAATGTAACCTGTCGTATGTGATGGACGCAATCCAGCTTTTTGTGGCCGTGGAGGACGATTCCGGTATAAATAATACTTAAAACCAGAAGCGATATTTCTTTATAAACAGAATGCCGAGGACGGTTTTACGTCGTAAAGATCTCAAAACATTTTAACGAATAACATCAACAGAAACAAATCGTTGCCAATACCTCTCAACGGCCTCTGAATTATGTATAATCACCGATTATATTTGAATTAAATGGCTCCCACGGAATCCGCAGCGCCGTGTAGTAAATCCGTGTAAGCAAACTGGATGTGTGGAGGACGTTGGTTGTAGGGAGATGGGAACCTGAAGTAATTAAGAGAAGAGTCACTTTCTCCCAGGGTTCCTTCTTCTCTGTTATTCACACGCACGTTGCTTGTGATTTACATTTTTCAGCTTTGTTACAAATGTCTTATCCTGCTTTATGAAGTAGGCTTATGCCCATTGTCCATGTACCGGTCACCTTTTGTAATTTTATCGGACAGGATTGTCCATTGAACTTTAAGCCCATAGTGTCCCCTTTGGCTGCTTGGCTCTTTGTCTTGTGGTTCGGTGGAACACGTGTTTGTCAAGCTAATGTTCCGCTGTCCCAGACAGATGCTGATGGGGTTTAATTCAAGCCCTGCCACCAGGGGAGAGGAATTAAGGCCCAAACTCGCTCTCTCTGTGCCCGCTTCACCTGGCAAGTGCTGCCTGCTTGGCGATGGCCACCGGTCAACGAAGCAAGCAATGCTTCTGTTTTGTGCATACAACGAGCAGACGGGCACAGAGATGCTTGTCTCGGAATGCTGTAATGTTGTTCGGTCACTTGCCGTATGATCGCTTTTAGCTTTGTTTTGCTATAAAGAGAGAGATCCTCCGTAATGCTTGTTATAAAATGCCCATTACTTCGTATTTTGTTATCATGGTTCATGACTTCAGAACCGCCGGCTGCAAGCGGTGAGGAGTCCAGCACACAGACTGCTGCCGAGCTCTTCGTTGGCCAGCCCTGTCTTAGGTACACAAGACGCATTTTAATGCTTGTTTAACCAAACCCGCATGTGTTTATAAGCCCTCATCATGTGTCTGATGGAACACCTGTTACCGCAGCTCATTTTCATTTTATTTTCCTTTGTTGTGTGCATTTGTCAGTGCGTTAGATGGAAAAACTTCTCGGTATTTAACTGGAAAAAGAAAACTGCTAAATTGTCTCGGTTATGGCAAATGGTAGTAAACACTAGAGCTCCACTTCCTTACCTGGAGGCTGCCTCCGTTCCCGTGTTGCCCTGGGTGAGTGTTCGCCCAAGCTGCCTCCTATCTCCGTTGAGAGATCTTATTGTTTCTGCCAAGAAGTGTGGAGGACAGAGGATACATGAATGGCTTAACACCTTAATAAGCACCGATTAAAGTTGGTTAAGGTCTGTGGCATCTGCTTAGTCCCCCATATTCAGGCCACTTTCTGAAACCCTATCTTTTATTATCCATGAAGAAAGAGCTCATTTATGTTGGAGACCCACCTTACGTGTTTCTTATGATTTTTATGATTATCACTCTATTCTCACCTTTAGCCGCGCGGTACTGAAGGGATCTCCAGCTCTATTTTGATGTTAAGTGCACCTGGGTCAATTTTACCCGGACGCATTTTATGGCATTGAAGTCTTTGCAGGCATTCTAAAGTTATTGAAGGTAAAACATCAGGCTTTTGTCTCTCGGTTCCCATACCTGTCTTTACAGAAATCAGGAAGCATTCATGTATACGCTTCTTTGCACTTGCTCCGCAGCACTCCCATGGAAATGAGAGGCGGCAGCAACAGCCAATCACTGGTGTCAGAACACGGATATTTTGCTGGCATTCGTGTGATTGGCTTCTGCTTCTCCTGCTAATTTCAGTGGGGATGCTACAGAGCATGTGCAGGTACATGAATGCAGGTACACTTCCTGCTTACACAAGAAGCAGTCGGGGGAGGAGTCAAATGAGAGAGATAATCTAATAATTAAGGAATTATGCACCGATTTACATTCCATGCAGAGTGCATTCTAACATGCATTAACAAATGAAAAATATAATGTTGGAAAGTTACTTTAAGCGGATGTTTAATAAGATGAGGGGAAGTACTACACCGTGATCTGTGGATAAGTGGGTGAACGATCAATAATAAACCATGGATATGGCTGAGCCTCAGCGCGTTACGTTTTATTATGTACTAAATTTCCACCTGTCCTGTGTTGGTAAGGATTTACTACGCCGTTATTCAGCAAACTTTGTGGGCGCTTTAAGGCTTTTTATGTTCTCTGTCATTTCATCTTTGCAAACAGGAACAGCGTTGGCATTTATTTAACACTCGTCACCTCCTCGGGGAGTTCATTTAAGGTCCGTGTCAGACGACGGTCTATAGTTTCTTTGTCTTTGGAGGACCAGGGGAATTAGATTTGTACCTGTGTT
Source organism: Sceloporus occidentalis (assembly GCA_023333645.1). Lineage (NCBI taxonomy): Eukaryota > Metazoa > Chordata > Lepidosauria > Squamata > Phrynosomatidae > Sceloporus > Sceloporus occidentalis. The sequence continues at coordinate 767,779 of JALMGF010000262.1, forward strand.
ATTTGTCAGCGTGGTTCTTGTCATGCCGGCTCCCGGCGCATCAGAACTCTTAAAGCAGCACATTTATTTTTGCTGCTAAAGGGACCGTTTTCACTGACTGGCCGACTAAAGAAGGCGGCAAACAGTACTTTAATATGCATTCTTCAGAAACAAACCAAAAAAAAGAAACTTTTTAGATAAAAGCTGCAGCCCAGCAGCTGATGTCCTCCCTTTTTGTTTGACATCTCTTGCCACTGCTTGGGTACTTGAAGCAGTCAGGTCGTGGCAGGCAAATGCTTCTAATGAAATCAAAGGGGGTGCTTGCTGCACATGTGCCGCCTGCCGGCCCCCGGACAGTGCTGCCCGTGTCACCGTATTCCTGAGCTGGTGACATGGACTTGTCAAGTCGCAGAATCCAGACACAACTTGAAACAAGTTTCACTGTAACGTTCGATCCGCCTCGTGTTTATTTTCAAAAAGAACGCCGCATGTTTTGTATATAAAACATTTCTAGAAACATCGCTTTCGGCTGTCCTCGGGGTACTTGGAATGAACTAATAGGTACGAAGTGAACATTCTCTCGCTGGTGGAATTGTGATTCTTACACATTCAAGGAATCGTGGCCTGGTTTCAGCGTAGCTGGATGTCCTGTGCTACGTTCATTCCCTCGCTTTTATAGCCTGTCTAAAATAGTCCATTGGGTCGTAGAAATGTGTGAATCAGGCGTTCTTCATAGTAAAGATGGCCCTTAACTTGTGCCACAAATCATTCACGCACATTCTACCCAATTTATAGGTCTGATATTAGGTGGCATCCTGGCACTTGGCTTCGGTGCCACTGTATACAAGCCAATGGCTTTGTGGGGGGGGTTATGGGCACCTTTGGCTTCATCTAATTGTCTATAGATTTTCTGATTGATATAAATCTGTATCAACAACCTTAACGGTGCCTCATTCATAGATTTACTCAAAATTCTCTCCCTTTAATTCAAACCTTTAAATATGTTGCCAATATTCACCAGTAATGGCTTGTAATAACCCCAAGTTTATATTTTGAGGTATTTATTAGTATTGCTGTAATGATTATGGCACAGAGACTGCAGAATATAATCGTAGCGCAACTTCTATTTTAAATTGCTATCATGTAATAGTCTATCAGGTGTGCAATAATCTGTTTTTAGCTGTGATTGACCGCTGTGGTGTATTGTGTGTGTTAGCGTGTGTACGTGTACGTTTTTTTGCGCAGGGCTTTCCTCACCTGTTGTTTCTGTAAGTCAAATTGTTATGCTGTATACTACTTGTCATGTCCTGTTTACACTTTGTACAGCGCTACCGAATATGATGGCGCTTTGTAAAAACAATAACTATAGTGCCAGAGCATAAAAACGCCGCACAAAATGTTAACTGCTTCCTCAAAAACCTTTTATTTTACCAACGCAAGCCAAGTATTTCCCACTGGTGTCCATAATCCCAAGTAACGGTCTCTTATTTCCCCGAAATACACCTTCCGCTTGTGGCCGCATTCCCACTCTTTTAACAACTTCTTTTGTTCAAAGAATATATATATATATACACACACACACACACACACACACACACATATATCTCTAGAGACAGCAGAGTTGTTTGTGTCCGAGGCTGATGGCAGCGGCAGACCAAACATCTGGTTGGATAAGTATAATAGGTGTTGCAGTCCTACTTTTAGCTTGGACTGCTTTAACCCCTTGTGGTGTTACTGTCTAGAGCTGCGTGTTATTGTTTGTGCCCCCTCCCCTGTGACTGATAACATATTTTGCTCTTACATTTTCCATCTTAAGTCGGCTTTAAGGACTGCGCTGAAGAGCATGTTGTGTGAGTGCTGAATGGAATTACAAGCAGTGGAAACTATGTAGCAAGAGGGCTTGATAAAGCAACAAGCTATGCAAACCTCAGCTGTTTTTCCATCCTCCAAAGCAAAGTTAATTAGCATAGGGAAAGTGACTAAGGCTGACGTCACCCGTCCAGCTGACGGTGTGCTCCTGGCTGCACTTCTGCAGCCCCTTTCAGAGGAGGAGCTGCTCCGCTTCCTTATAAACTCTCTTTACTGTAACGCTAGCCCAGCCTGGGATCTGGAGCCGCCGCCGTCTCCTCTCTAGCCCCTTTAACCCCACGAGTAACATGCATTTCAGAAACTTCAACTACAGCTTCGCCTCGCTGGTAGCCTGCGGGATTGGCGATGACTTCTTCTACGAGAGCGAAGCCAGGGTAAGCCTGCAGTGATTGCCGGCACCGTCCGTTCACGCTGGGCTCGGTCTTGCCATCTACTCAGTCATTCATCGCATGTTGCAGTATTACGTTTTTTTTGTTCATAAATGGCTGTTTTTGTAATGATTTCTAGCGGGATTTTGGATGATCTCACCGCCTGACTCTTGATTAGAATTAACATAAATATAAGTATATGACGGGGTTCATTAAACCGTTTCCCCGTTTACTAGTAGGGGTCTCACTATGTACTGCTGAGAGGGGATGCGATAGAAACATTTATATACTTTTAAAGGGATTTAACAAAATACAGAGAGGGTCAGAGGCTTAGATGTAATAGAGGGAAGTTTTTCTCTACCGAAAGGGTGTTAGATAAATGGAACAACCTCCCAGCAGAAGTGGTAGAGTCTAATGCAGTGATGGAATGTAAGCTTGCATTCAATCTGCATATGGCTCCTGGAGACCAACGACTGATTAACGTCTGAGCCTTTACAGCAGGAAGGAGTATATGAGACCGAATGGATGTTATCTGCCATCGTATTCTATGTTTCTAGTCCAAGTTCAGCGAGGTCGAGGCGGTTGGCAGCTTTAGTCGTCTCTGACGCTCCTGTCTGGGGTTTGGTCTCTTACATACGACTGACATTATGAAACAGTTCTTTATACTGTAATGGAAAGTTGGGATTTAACCCTCTGGCTGCTAAAAAGCAATAACACTGTGCATTAGTCCTATCGTTTTTATTACAGAGCAGATCTTGATAAGGTTTAGGGCTGTGCTCCTTCTGCTGTTTTGGGATTACTACTCCCATCACCCTCAGTGACCATATTGTAACCTCTAGAAGATAAACCCTTATCCCAGAGTGCTGAGATTACGGACAATAATGTGATCGCCTTTATAAATCTGATTTATCGTTATTGATTTACATGGCGCCGTCATATTCTGCAGCGCTGTACAACGGGTAGACAGGGCATAGAAAGTAGTGCATCACAAAACAATGGACTTGCAGAAACCAAAAGATGAGGACGGCTCCTCAAAAGAGCTTACAATCTATTCTACTGAATTGCTCCAGCGCCCCCAGGTAGACACGATGGTATTCACTGAAGTCACTTTATCAGATATATCGTGTACTTTGGGCTTCATTGTGATGCAAATTGAGATTAATGTACCTACAAATAATTAGGACGGGAACATAACCCCATTTAGTGACAGAGGAGTCTACAAAGTATAACAACGCTTTGCTCGCTGCTTCAACCGACAAGGAGTTAATTCTTTATTTAGTGTAAATGATACAAACATTGAAATAATTGGTAAATGATTGGATTTGTAAGCGGTCGGCGCCCTCTATGGTGCGAGTGAAGAATAAACCATTTATTTTCATTACAAGACGTATGATGAATTGGTTGGCTTTATTTGGGTATTTGGACCCAGTATGTATCAGCTTGTGTGCCAGCTCGCTTCTTTAATACATAGTTCCTTGGATTTGTTCACCCCAAGTGGTCCAAAGCAACATACAACACGAAAGTAGATTATGCATATTTATTCTCATAAGAATTGTAAGAGTGTGAGATTTATTATTATATACTTTAAACAATTTAGAGGTATATTTACTTAATTTAGCCTTTGCAAACAGCAACCCCCAACAGTAGAGACTGATACAATCACAAATAGTGTGTGTGTGTGTATGGATGCCTGGATGTGTGTGTGTGTGTGTGTGTGTGTGTGTATGGATGCATGTGTGTGTATGGATGCCTGTGTGTGTGTGTGTGTATTGATGTGTGTGTATGGATGTGTGTATGTATACATCAAGCCCAGAGTAATGGCTTCTTCAGATACCATATCGGTTACAAAGAATGGTCTGAAAATGAATAGGCGCTTCTTGGTCGGGGACGTTTTTCTTCTTTAGCTCCACATTCTTTCCACAGCAGAGAAGTGACAGCTGTTTCTCTTTCCAGAAGGAGAGTGGCAGGTGTGATAATGGAAAAGTATATTAAGTTATTGTGCAGACTGTACATATAATTCGTCATCGTATCCTTAAATCATCGGCATTTGGGTTACGAGTCGGTGATGAATGTTCTTTACTGCAGAATGATACAATCGTAAGAAAGGAGGAGGGAAAAAAGGCTTTCGCTTTCACATTGCGAGAAGCCCTTTGTGTTCCCCAGGGGTCCCGCGTGTGGCTTACTGTAAATTGTCGGTTACTTTATTGGGATCTCCAGTTAAATGAGAGTTTCAAAAAATAGCATTTTTACCAGAAAATAGAAACCATCTTTTTTTTTAAGGGTACTTTTTATGATGAGCAGTGTGGGAGATGAGGATGCTGCGCTTTAACGTTTTACGGGAAAAGTACTTTAATGTGTGAAATATGCATGGTTTTTAGAAGCGGTTTTCTTTGTTGTTTTTTTTTTTTTTTTACTAATAAGAAAAAAAACGTAGGAGAAAAAAAACTATTCTGGGGCAGCTGAAGGTGAGGATCAGGGCAATGGGTGGCTGAGGACTGATTAAGGTCCAAGTCTTCACATCAGGGAATAATGGTAGATTGGATGGGTGGGATGGTTCTTATCTGCTGTCGGGTTCCATGTCTCTATGTAACCGCTGCGGAGTTAGTGACCAGTCCTGTTTCTTATCTATGGAATGGAATGACTGCTTGTCCATGGAACGATGACTTAGTTGGTGGGCAGGAACCTCCACAGCCTCCAATGTGTTTGTAGATCGAGAAGTCTGTTGTTCTGTATGACCGGAGAGGCTTGATACGATTTTCTCAAACGTATATTATTTTCTGTTTCTTCCAGACCAAATTCGAGTCTCTATTCAGGGCCTTCGACAAAGACGCCACTTTTCAGTATTTTAAGAGCTTTAAAAGAGTGCGGATAAACTTCAGCAATCCCTTGTCTGCTGCCGAGGCCAGAATCCAGCTGCACAAGAGCGAATTTCTTGGGAAGGAGATCAAGCTGTATTTTGCTCAGGTTTGACTTCCTATTTATTGTCTTTTTTGCATATTTTCTTAAATATTATCTTAATACGATGCTTACTGGATTTAACCGCCAGACACCGACCATTAGAAATACCCATCTATCTTTAAGTTCTAGAAAACACAAATGATAAGAGAAGTCTAGAACTGCATGGTAGACTTAAAGAAAAATAAAACCTGCCACAATCTGGTCTGCCCCATTAGAGTTCACTCGCTGTGTTACAGAAATGGTGTTTGATACCTAAATGTTTTTCGGTAGTTTATCTTCACATAAAGGATTGAATGTTAGTGAGTCTATGAGTAAGACGCTCTTATTCCCGTTGTTTTCCTTTTCCTTTTGTTTCGTAGACGTTGCACATAGGAAGTCCGCATCTGGCGCCCCCAAAGCCGGAGAAGCAGTTTTTAATCTCTCCTCCTGCATCTCCTCCGGTGGGTTGGAAGCAGCAAGAAGATGCCACTCCAGTGATCAACTATGATCTCATCTACGCCATATCGAAACTTGGCCCAGGTAGGCAGAGCCACCCCTCTAAGAGACATACTATGTATGTAGCAGCAGTAAACGTGTTAAATTGATGGGATTATGGGGCCCCCTAGTGGCTTGTTGCCATACTGCAGTACTTAATCCACTGGGTGATCTCACTTAAAACAAACAACTCCCACTAGTCGCGGGTAATATCACAAGTTACCCACTGCTCCAGGCTTCAGATAATACATACCCAAACTATGAATGGAGACGTATATTCAGTTTTTCCTATGAAATGATTATTCCCCCTCTGTGGTGTGCAGGGCATATAAACGTTGACAGATCTGTATTTTTATTCCCTCATGTGAATCTTAAAATCAGTCTATTGTCCCGGACACCTCCGCTAAAGAAAAATACCGTATTGGCTCGAATATAGGCCGCACTTTTCCCCCCCACTAACCCCAGCGGGGTTAGGATACAGATCCCCCGCATCCTAATCCCCGATACGCTCAGACCGCCTCCCCTGCCAGCACTTTCCACGGGGGGGGGGGGGGTGCCGGCACAGGGGGTTGTCTAAGCGCATCGTGTGGATGGTCACCGGCTGCGGAGGTTGTTTACCCGCATCACCGCAGCCGGTGACCGTCCGCACGATGCGTTTTACCTCTGCCCCCAAGACTTACCAGAGCAGACTCCCGGGTGTCTTGCGGGGCCGGCAGGGGACATCTACGCAATACACGTATACAACTTCCGGTGTACAAGTTATATACGCGTATTGCGTAGATGTCCCCCGCCGGCACCGCAAGACACCCGGGAGTCTGCTCTGGTAAGTCTGGGGGGCAGAGTGGCAGTATATCTCGGGGGGGGGGGGGGGGGGCGGTGGTAGCATATCTCGGGGGGAGGAGGAGGACGGTGGCAGCATATCTCGGGGGGGGGGACAGTGGCAGCATATCTCGGGGGGAGGAGGAGGAAGGTGGCAGCATATCTCCGGGGGGAGACAGAGTGGCAGCATATCTCTGGGGGGGGAGAGACAGAGTGGCAGCATATCTCGGGGGGGGGAGAGACAGAGTGGCAGCATGTTTTTTTGGTGCTTTTTTTAAAGAAAAAAACTTTTTGTTTAAAAAAGCACCAAACTTTTAGGGTGCGGCCTATATACGGGGGCGGCCTATATCCGAGCCAATACGGTATATATTAAAATATTCCGTAACCCTCTGCGAGAACTTTAATATGCATTTTTCCCAAATAAATGGTTTGACTGATTGGCTTTATGAAGCAGTCAGTTAGTGGCAGGAAAGTGAGTGTATCGGTTTCGGGGAGATTATATTCGGCCGAACACACCTCCTGCACACCGCAACATGAAAATGTAAAAGGAACACACTTACGATGGCTGGAGTTCCTGCCATCGTAAAGGTTTAGGCGTTCAGCGGTACCGGGAATGATGTTTAGATTGAGTAGGTGGAACCGCAGATGGAACAGCACCTTTAACCCCAGACCTATGCTTCTCAATAGCCGTTGGCCTTTAGCATGGAGACTGACTGCCAGAAGGAAACTCCTACGGGTCGGGGATTCAGGAACACTAATCATTCGTACACAATTAATGACAAATGTTCCTAACCTGTCCTATGGTCGTGTTCTTTGCCAAGCGTCTGACTAGCTACAAAACACAAAGTATCTAACCGGTTCACCCCAAGTAACCCAAGCAAGTTCTTCATTAAACCAGAATAACCTTTCCTGATAACTGCACACACCTTCATCTCCTCTGAGTTCTCCACTCCACACTTCATATTTTGGTGGTGTAAACATGATATGTCTTCGAGGAGACCACTGTGTTGGAGAATTAGTGAGGAGACTCACGTCTTTGTGCGATTCACAATGTTCCTCCAGACGTTTGACCCACCGGCTTCCTCTCGGAATGGTTGGTGGTGGATACAGTATGTCGTGGGTCACATCTGTCTGCATTCTGCACAACGTAGCTTTTAAAACGCCTTTGCCTTTAGGAGTCAGATACTCAGCTTAATAAATGACTGTGTGCCAGCGATGGTTTTAGTCTGTGAAAAGCAGAACATTTTAGCCAATTCTTACAGAAATAGCTGCTGCAATTAGACGCGTCGGGCCAAGTTTCCATTGTTTCCAGACTAGATCATTTTATTTTCTGCAACACCCCCCCCCCCATGTTCCGTTAAAAGACTGACAAACATCACGTATTTTTCCGCCATCCTTGTGCTAATGTGGGAACTGTTGGCAGGCTGTATTTCCAGTTCTTTGCTTACTCACTACAGACGATCTCTGAACGTTCTAAAAAAGATCTCTCGATGAAAGGAAAAATTACGATTTTAGTGGAGAAGTGGGAGAGGGCAAATTTTATTGGCGGGGGACTACCTTTTCCAATCTCCAAAATGTGACTCGGATTAAAGCTAGAAGAATTGCTGTTAAAAGGATTAACCGTTTGTGCATGGAGAGATTTGATACAATTATTTCTCCCCCTTATGCACAGTTTGCCCCCCTACCCCCTCCTATCAAGGGTCTCAAGCAGAATATAAAGGGAGTTTTGGTAAATTTCTTCCTGAATCGTCTCTCTTCCTGTAAAAAAAAAAAAAATTAAGTAATTTTGTGCATCCAGAAACTTCCCGCGGGAAATGACCACAGAATGTTTCCTTCTAATGCGGAGGTGTCGGGGTGGCGGATGCTGTTCCAGGTGTGCTCCTGTCTCCTGCATGTGATGCCGCTTTGTGATATACAGCAGATGCTATGTTTCAGAGTTTGGCAGAGACCTCTACTATCGAGATTACATGTTGTGTGCCGTCAGATTAATGCGACGTCCTGCTATGTGTGTTTGGTTCAAAACAGGCTCGCAATGTAGCATAATCAGAGACAAATATCACGCTCTAGTTGCATTTCTACAGAGGATCTGTGTCTGTGGGTTTAATACCTTAATTATTATCGGTAGCATCTGACAGCGTCCGCTTTCCAAACAATAGTTGGATTTGAGGAGCAAGCTGGTCTGTAGCGTTATAAACCCCCTAAATGTGTAAGGGACAGGATGAGGACACCCGGCCATCACACCTTTTTATGAGCTTGTTGGACAGACCATTCCAGAACCCATGGGCATTAATATTAGGGACCTATAACGGCCTCCAATTTCATGAACGACCCGTTCTACCGCTGATGTCTGTGTATGGAGACGGCTGCCTATGGGCTGATTTTATACGCCTGTTAGCAATGGATGCGACTAAAGCACCTAAACTCAATTTTTTGGTCATATCGTGTATTAAGGCACCTGAGGTCCTTCCTTCAAATGCTGCTGACAAGTAACAAGAAATGTCTGAGGCTTTCAGATACTGGATGCCTGAGCGTCTTATTAATATTTATGTCCAGTCAGGTGGGGGTGTGGAGCAGTGGAAAAGTGTAGATTCCCCCCCCCCTTCCCTTTAAAATACCATGTAAAGGGTATAATGGAAATGTTCTTTCATTGTGTCAGTGGGATCTGTAAATTGAATCTGTTCTATATATATATATATATATTTTTTTTTTTATTTTTATTTTCTTTTACAGGCGAACAGTATGAATTGCACGCCGCAACAGACACCACGCCAAGCGTTGTGGTCCACGTCTGCGAGAGCGATCCTGAAAATGAACTAGAGTTGGTGGAAGATGAAGACGGCATGTGCGGACCTAAACCCAAAATCCTCCAGACCAGAAGACCAGACTACATGCCCGTCCATCTGAGCTGAAGCGGAGCTCTCGGCAGCTTGTAGGGACGTGTCGTGTTTGATGAGCTATTTTACTGTCCGAGGGACAGGTGTCGCAGTTTTGGGACAGCAGCGGTAGCTGCTGAATTCTAATGCGACTCGGCAGAATAAAGCCAGGGTGTCACCCGTTTGCTTTTATTCCACGCCGGTCGTCGTTCTAGATTTCGGAATAGTTTGAGTTTTCTCCGACCCTCCCGTTCAGATGACTTGGCGCGGGGGGGAGAGGGCCGATAACGCTTGGGAGGCTTTTGTTTTGTTTCCTTTTCCCTTTGAAACGGTTGATCTGCAGGACCCGGAGGACTCTTCGATCGGTCATTCTTAGTAATCTACGCCTAAACTCGTTAGTTTATCGCATCTTTGTACCTCGCTGCAAATATGTATCTCACGTTGGACATCTCTCAGCTTTGGGATTGGAATCCTTTTTTATTTTATTGTATAATCAACCTTTAGGGAAATTCATTGATTTTATTGTATTTTTTTTTTCTTTGCATGGAAACTAAGGATTTTGTAATTAATTTTTTCCCTTGGTAATTACACTTCCTGAACATTTAGATGATTCTTCCTTTGCCCTGAGGTCTACAAGCAGGGACTATATTCCGAGTGATCTTTAACCTTTACAAAACACAACAAGGGAACCTGGATTACAATTTTCATGTTTTTTGTTTTTTTTGCAAAAAAACAATGTAATATTTATATTACAGGCTGCACAAATCCATTTACCTTCCTGTTGGTATAGCTTTCGGTATGGTATACTTCTATTTGGTTACAGTATGTTCTACGGATGATCAAAAGCCATGTTCTCTCGTTTTTATGCTCTACTTGGTGAACAGCTTTTTAGCAACTGAATCTAGATTCCATACGTTCTGTGATTTGTTTAAGGTTTACAGCATCCCCTCACTTTCCATGGTTAACAGGCATGAGCGAATTTTAAAAGGATGTGCAAAGCATGCTGGGAGATGTAGTCTGCCATAGCTCGAGTGTAGTATCGTTCCTTTATGATTTACGGTGATAGGGGGTTTGTCGAGTCATTTTCTAGCCGTGTGGTTACAGTTATCATCACCTTCTGCTTACAAAGGGGTTCGAACTGCTCAGTGTTACAAGACAAGACCCATCTCTTTCAGCCAAGCCTTTAAAGTCCGCTTTCAAACTGGAAGTATGAACTTCTCTTTTCAGTTTTATATGTGTATTATTTCACATAATAAAATCTCTTTGTATTAGCATGTCTAATCTGTGGCTTTATTCGACAATATCGTACACACTTGTTTTTTTTTTTAATAATTGATTTATATAGCTCCATCATATTCCGTAGCGCTGTACAATGGGACGTACTAAGTAGTATACTGTATAACATAACAATTTGGACCTTACAGGAACAACCGGTACAGAGGGCCCACTTCAACGAGCTTAGACAATATCTCCCTCTCTCTGTCTCTCTCTCTCTCTGATGTAAGACTGAAGATTGAGAGACAGATAAGTATCCGTAAGGGGCATCTAACGACAAGACCGGTGATGAGGATCTGATGTAGGAATTATTATTTATTGATTTATACAGCACCATGGGTTGTGTTCTCCATAGATCATGATGTTGGAGGTTTGGGAGTTAATTATTTCCCTCTGGATCGCCTGCCTTATCACCGTCCCTTTTTAAAGAGGAGCTTTTCCTTCTCATTACTCCCTTTATCATAACAAAATGAATTTAGTAAAGCTGCCTGTACTTTTTTGTTTGTCAATCAATGTAATTGTTAGGAGGAGTTTAGTTCTAAACCATCACCTTATGAATGTTAAGCTCCGTGGCAGCGTGTGGCAGGCCCAGTGCTTTGGATTTTTAATAAATATATACATTGGCTATTCTTATCTATACGTTCCATTACATAGAAACATAGAACGTGACGGCAGATAAGAACCAGTAGGCCCATCCAGTCTGCCCAACTTCTGAGTACTTTCCTTTAGTACAGGGGCGTCCAAGTTTTTTCTGCAGTGGGCCGCACTCATTTTTCACTGAGAGAAAATATGGCCTTTAATAAAATATGCAGATTAAAATAAATTAAATGACACAAAACCTTTACTTTTCCTCTCACTGATTTCTGGGCCTAGAAAGTTTTGTGACTACAAATGCAGGATTCTGGATAAGTAAAAATAAAATAGTTCTATTTATTTTAGCGATGCACTAAAATGAAAATTCTGGACCAAAACCGAAAATTCAGGGTTCACTTAGCCGAAACTGAAAATGACCCCCCACACATTTTAATAAAAGTAAGTCACACACCAAAATTGTACAAACAATTATTATTATGATTGTAAACAGCAATCTCAGGCATACCCAGATTCCAGCATGTACTGGTTGGCTGGGCATTGTCTTTTTTGTCCAATTTTAGTGTGTAACCACGCTTTTATTAAAAGTAACACACCACAATTGGACAAAAAAAAATCAACAATATGACTTGGCATGATAGGAGTGTGATTGCTAACAGCAAACACACTCTTTTTATACCCAGGCAACCAGTAAATGCTGGAACCTAGGCATGATGGGACTGTGATTGCTGTTAGCTACCACACTCCTATCATCCCAAGTCAGCCAGTACATGCTGGTACAGGGTGGCTGTAAGTGCAGACCCCATACTGCTGGCAGCATCAATACACAAGGGGGCAGCTAGCCGCACCTCGAGGTCCCGCGGGCCGCATGTTGGACGCCCCTGCTTTAGTACCTGCCCTTATCCTGTATCTAGCTTGGCCTTATGCCTATCCCATGCTTGCTTAAATGACTTTACTGTATTAACATCTACCACTTCTGGAAGGCTATTGCATGCGTCCACTACCCTTTCCGTAAAGTAATATTTTCTGATGTTACCATTAAACCTTTGCTATTTCTCCTTTTAAATAAACTCTCTTCCTTTATCTTGTTGATTCCCTTTAAGTATTTAAATGTTTCTATCATATCCCCCCTGTCCCGTCTTTTTTCCAGGCTATATAGGTTAAGATCCTTTAACCTGTCCTGGTAAGGTTTATCTTGTAGCCCTAGTTAGGTAATTATAGAATTTAAGAAAACTGACAGCCCCACGTTAGGGTTTTGAGGTTACAGTAAGAGTTACCTTGGTAAATATGCAGCATTTGCCATGGAAATTTATGAAATGTTCCTACTGATTGCATCACGTTTGTTATTTATGTAATCACTATGGCAACCAATGGAATATTCCGATTAATTGTACCATTCTTGGACACACACAGCTCTTGTTGTCCTTTTAAAGGAATGCATCTCTTTCTGATATTAAATGTCACAACATTCTGATTGGATTCTCTGGAGGTAAGGAGTGAGCAGCGGTTTTGTGTATGTGTGATTAAAATGTTGGCTGTATAACAAGTTGGCAACATATACAAAGCAAACTTTGAAAATGAATTAAGCATGGGGGCCCGGGTGTAATGCTTAAGACCCATGGAGTTTTAGTCCTGCTCCCCCTGATTCAGCGTCCTGTTTTCGTATCTACAAAAAAGTTCATTCTTAATATTCCTGCCAAATAATGTACGATAGCTAATCGTTTGAGCCTTTAACATGTTTTGCAAGGTGTATTTATACAATAAAACCAGCAGGTGGCGCTAGAGTGCTGCGCTTTAGAGTAATCTCACAGCGAATATGTTACATTTTATGTTTTATATAAGACTCTGTTATCAGCTGCTTCATATGCAGCTATGCGATATTTTTTTCTAAAAAAGATATAAATAACGTATAAAGACAATGTTTCCATTCAAGAGGCGTATTATAGAGTTCAAGCGTAGACACCTAAAAGAGACGCAACATTTCCAGAGGAAAATACAATCTCAAGTTTTTATTTTTCTTCTATTTCAATAATAATGTGAAATTCTTTTGTTAATGCTACATTTTGTTTACTGCAGTTGTGTTAAGCTACATAACTTCCTGCTGACCTTGATTGACAAGGTGATATATACACGGGGTAATATTAGGGCATCCTTCAAATTCATAATATATGAAACAATACATTTTGCATTTTACTGCATGCAAATCAGTGCAGGTATTTTTAATCTGCATTGCGTCTGTGTTGGGATAATCCGTGATAAATTTCAAAAATATACCTTTCCCCAAATATTGCATTTTGTTGTTCAGTATAATAAATAAATTTCTATATTGGTGATTCTTGAGAACATGCAGTTAAGATGACTGCTTCCATGGTATACACAGAAGGTGAGAATATTGATAAGTGCATATTGCTTACGTTAATTGGTAAACACAACTACATTTTTTAAAGTAAGTATTTGATCCCTTATCAATCAGCAAGATGTCTGGCTCCCAGGTGTCTTTTATGCAGGTAAAGAGTTGATTAGGAGCACTCTGTTAAAAGTAGTGCTCCTAATCTCAGCTTCTTACCTGTGTAAAATACACCTGTCCACAGAAGCAACCAGCAAGGATGCCAGGGACAAGATTGTAGACCTACACAAGGCTGGAATGGGCTACAAGACCATCGCCAAGCAGCTTGGTGAGAAGGTGACAACAGGAGGAAACACAAAATAACTGTCAATTATAATGGATAGACTGTCAGAATACACACACATTCTCTACCATTACAAATGCTATGCCCATATCTTTCATTTATGTCTATCTCTCCTATTTTTTTCATCTCTCACCTTTCTCTTTACCCCTCTTCTTTCTCTTACTCTCTACCCCTTCTGTTTGATCCCCTTGTCATTAGCTCTCGTCCTCTCTCTTTATCTCTCCCCCTTTTCTTTGATACTGTCTTTCTCATTATCTCTCCTTTTTCTTTATCCACTCTTCCATTTATCTTTTTCTTTTCTCCTGTCTCACTTCATCTCTCCCTTTACACCCTATCTCCCACTTGCCTCATTATCTCTCCCACTTCTCATTATCTCTCGTTTTTGTCTCTCTCCTCCTCTTTGTCTCTAGCTTTCTCCCATTTCTCTCCTCCATTTCATTATCTCTCCCCTTTTTCCAATTTCCTTCTTTCATTATCTTACCTTATTTCTCATTATGTAGCCTTCTCACTTCCCCCTTCTCTTTATCTGTCCCCCTTCTCTCTATCGCTCATCCTTCTCTATACTCCTCACTAGCTCTCCTTCTTCTCACTATCTCTCCCATTCACTTAGCTTTCTTAAGTCCTGTCTTGCTGCTCTGCCTTGATGAGCGCAGCTTTAGTGATTAGCGCCAAGATATGATGTTATCTCCTGGCGCGCTCTATTTTCTCCTTTCTCCTTATCTTTCTCAGCTTTGTCTCTTGACTCTCCTTTCCCTCTCCCCTCCTTCCCCGCTACTTAACCAAACATTTTAGCCATCACTAGTATAACCAGACCTGCCGCCACACCCTTGACCATGGTCCTAGGCACAAAATCTCAAAGTGTGTCCAAAAACTGACTCAGCAAAAAAGGGGGAAACCTTTTTTCCCTTAACTTTCAAGCCTATGATAGCTGTGTGGTCACTTTAACTATTCACGTGGCCCAATTTGCAACCTAAATGCATTTGCCCACCGTCCAGCTAAATGCTCTAGAGATCCCCATGCGCAGCATTCAGCGGAGCCAGAGCCGGATCTGACGAGGTGAGATGTATTCAGTTATGTGTCAGTTACTTAGTGTCACTCCCAGTTATATTCTATCTTCTTCACGTTAGGTTTCCTTGCTTTATCATGTTAGCAGGTAGGTCTGTAGAGGTAAGAGGAATATATTAACATGTGAGTCAGAGCGTGTACTTAAAATATGTTTCTGGCACACGTAACGTGCAGGCCCTGTAGCACGCCAGCCCCACTTGCATCATTTGTAATCCAATTCACCTGCAGGCGAGTTGAGCCGATTCTGAGTATTTAAGGGCAGCATTTTTAAGGAGAGCCAGGAAGAGAAGGAGAATAGAACGCTTTCTAACATAATAAATGCACAGGAATCCATGCAAAGATGTGTATTTTAAATAAGAAAGCATCTGGAGTGTTTAAATCGGTGTCAGGTAGTAGGTTTAATCACCGGCTGTAGATAAGATGGCCTTCTTGATGCCTTTTCAGTCCTAAAGGTCATTGAATAATTATCACTGCAGTGCATGTACATTGTGACAGGGCCGGCCTTAGGGGTGTGCGACCTGTGCGGCTGCAACAGGGGCGCCTGCCTGGGACTTAAATTAAAGCATAGTTTTTTTTGTTTTACTTTGTTTTTTTTTTAACATCCTCCATATTAAATGAAGTTGTTTTAACTTTATTTAACGTGGAGGATGTTAAATAAAGTTAAAACAAACAAACAAAAAAAACCCGATGTTTCAATTTAAGTCCTGGGCAGACCGGGCGCCGATCGGTCGCTCATGAAGTTTTCAGCGACCGCTCGGCGCCCCTCACTCTCCGTGACTCCGTTGCGGTGCCGGCGTTTACAGCTGTGAAGGCGCACCGCGGCAGATCGGGAAGACGGACGCCTCCCGCTCCCACCGCAGGACTCCGGCAACGAGGTAAGTAAGGATAGGGAGAAGGAGCAGAGGGGGGGGTAGGGAGAAGGGGCAGAGGGGGGGAGGCAGGGAGAAGGGGATGGAATGGGATGGGAGGGCGCCAGAGGAGTAGTCCAGACAGGGCGCCAGAACACGTAAGGCCGGCGCTGCATTCTTATACTAGTTCCCTTGATCAATTGTCTACAATGGAAATAAAAATAAATAAACCTGTGGCATGTGTTCACTAAAAACCTTTATTTCAATCAAACGCTTTTATTCATATCAGATGAGATAATGGAATTAAATAATCAATACAGCAATAATAGCGCCTCAAGCAAATGATACGTCTACTTCTACTTAAATATGCCTAGTAACAGCAAAAAAGATTGCCCCGAAAAACCTGTTTCTGTCCCTGCAAAGTGCTGCCGGGGAGTATGTAGGATGCATATAAAACAGACTATTCAATTTATTAATTATGTCAAGTCCTATGAGATCTCCACCCTGATTAATGAATTGGATTATGTCTGAGTGCATCTGCATTCTACATACTGGCAGGCTGCACTTGGCACAGTCTTTCTGCACTATGAAAAACACGTGCTCCTCCGGCAAGGCTGCGGCTCCTCCGGGGGCTCCTCCTGCTAGGCGGCTCCTGCTGCTCCTCCTGCTAGGTGGCTCCTGCTGCTGACCAGTTTGTGTAGCCATTGCCTCTCTGTCTCCAACTGCTGATTTCCAGCACAGGCAAAGTTTCTTATAAACGTCTGTAATGGCAGACGCAACATGAGTGCAAACCCTTACACTGCATCTGCATGTGCATATGTCTGCATATGTCATCAAAATAGGACGGCGCCGGGAAGGCACTTCTACTAATTTTATTTGTGCAGAGAATAATTTTATTTGAGACAGTGATAAAAGGTGAAAAATTTAATCTTTGAGTGAGTCACTGCATGCATTTTCACCGCACGGACGATGAGCAAGTTAAAACAGGCCCTGCCACTTTCCCCATCCCCTAGCTACTTGCCTGGCAGTGGATGTGTTCAGCCGACATATCATATAATTACCACCCGTCAGCTACAGGGCTGGCTCAGTTAACGCTCTAACAAAAGCCCTGAGAGCATGCGGCAGAAAACGCTCCTATTGATTTCAATGGGAGCATTATTCTGCCACTGATTGGCTGCTTCAAGTTTACTGTGTGAAATATGTATAAATTATTATCTTATCTGGAATATCATATACCATTTATATTTTATTACGGTCCAATGTATGCAACATTTGCCTGCATAATCTACATTCATTGAATATGGTATATAAATATATTGTATATAGGCAATGATGGAATGACATTTAAAACAGGTTTTTTTCTGGTCTCTGCGTATAAAAATATACCTCCACGCACCAAGTATTCTTATGTAAGTAAATGAAACAAGATGACAGCTGTGATAAAAGCGTCGAGATTTCAGATACGAAAATCAATGGAAACCAGTTCTAGGACTTAATGAATTTTCCATTTAATTAAAGAGATTGTAGGACGGGGATGACAAGTAGGAGAATGGCCTACAGACCACCGCGGTCCTCCTCTTACACAAAAACACGGATATTAATCATGGCCGGAGTGATACCGATGGATAATAACTTATTCGGTTCTGGCTGTAAGTTATTATCAATGGGTCAATGGGTCCAAGTCTGCTGTTAAAGGTGCCGTTCCACCTGTTCTACTGAATTCGACATGTTTGTAACTAAACGCATTATTAGAAAGATCATTCCCAGTGCCGTTGAATGCCCAAAACCTTTCTAGAAATATACATTTTTTTCCATTTATAACTTCTGCCTAGAATAGTTTATATCAATAGCCCCACGACGGCGAGATAGCTACTCATTCCCAAATAAAAATCTCATTAAAGGGGTGACTTAGCTTTTCCCAAAGATTAATCTTTAAAATTGTTATTATTTTTCTCTTAGGGTGATCTAGCTCTCCTTGACACACGGTATATAATACAGCCCTCAAAGTAAATTATTTTAGTATGGAAATGCATTGTGTTTTTCTCCAAGCGCTTGACCTCCCTGGCTACACCCTTGGCAGAGATCATGTCTCCCTTCGTAATACCTGTCTGCTGATTCTTAAGGCAGGTATTCCAAGTCAGCTCCTTAATAGCTTCCAGACGACTGCCAAGACGAGCTCAGGAAAGCGCCGTGTCTCCATTTAATGACTGGTACGCCAGATCCACCGCGGACCCGACCGAGAAGCCTCGAGACAGTAAACTGCTAGACTTCTCAGAATTCTCTCCTTTACTGGGATAGGTGAGCGCGTCGTTAACCCTGTAATGTCTACCTGAGTATATCAACCTCGGAATATCTGGGGAGGCGGAAGGATTGCCATATTGCTTTGTGTCGTAATAAAATACATATCTTGCCATTAGCGGAAATATGGTGGCTCGTTCCCTTCGCCTACGCCCTTAGCTTGACCATATATTTAAATGCTTTATCATCCACAAGTAGAATTTTAACTATTTATGTTTCCATTACATAATCAGGCTATTGTTATGCGTTTCACTCCTCGTTATGTCCTGGTTCCATTGTACATCGCAGTGGAATATGATGATGTCATATATATGTCATACCTATCAGATATTTAGGACTTTGTGTTTGTTCTATGGAGCTGAAATGTAACTGTATTTTTATATCATTTTGTGGATTCTCAGCTGATTGTTTTTTGCTTTTATAATTTCCGTGTGACATCTACTTGATATATTTACGTAACCGTAGGCTATATTTATATTTTAACAATCAATACATCATGCTGGACCAATTCAGCCTTTTTTTGCAGAAAGAATTTTCTGTTTGTATGTATAGTTAATTTACTTAGCTTAACTCTTTCATGTCACTCACAACTCGGTTAGCTTGGAGATCCGACTGGTCCTAACCCAATGTTAGAAGGGTTTCCAGCTCGGTGTCTGCCAAATCACTAGCCTCTCTATTGAGCCAACATTGTAAAAAAAAGTTTGCTCTTCTATGGATGTATTGCAAATTCAATTAGAAAGTTATGCTAAAGGGGTTTAAACGTATTGTTTATGGGACGCATACATAGGACAATACCTAAAGAATAAAACGGACTGGTAGGAGTTGGTCTTTAAGCCCAGGGTGACACTATAGCCGTTGTGCCTGGCAATGTCTGAAATGTAAGTGGAATTATAGCTGCCCATTTGGTGACTTTTATCTCTCCTCTGATGGCGTTGCACAAATTCACTGATCTTCTTAGGTCTCGTTTAATGGTCGTACCGCTGATTGGAACGACAGTGCCATTAGGTTCTGCCTAATGTGGAATTTTCTATATATAATGAGCAGCAAGCGTTACGTACTCCAGTGAGGGCGGTATGGCAGATTTCCAGTTTTGTTGAATGGCACATTCCAGGATATATGTCCAGGTGGAGACACTCGGTATGAGCCGAACCATGCACGGCACACTCCGGGTAAATATTGACACATATACGCTAACTGTATTTGCTCTGATGAGTTCATAGCATTTAGGGATATTTACAGATCGTTTAGAAGTGATCGCATTGTGTGTTGGATGAACAGAAGATCTGCTCGGATATCTTCATTGCGAGCCCTGCTGGGGGCGTCCTACTCACAGCGTCCGCTTTCACTCCAGCCTGTCCATTTTACACGAACTCCAGACCATTGTGCACCATGCAATCTTATGCACGACTTTATCTCCCCTCTTCATTGCTATATGTCATTCTATCTTTTATTTCGTTACATTCTTACAGTGTACACCCACTGTTTTCCCTTTTTCCACCTCTACACATCACCCATTGACCGTTCATATTCCTTTTCCTTCCTTCGTGTGCAGAATCATAGCATTCAGACAGTTTCTCGATGATGGTTATGGTGGCTTAAACAATAATCCTTGAGCAGGTGGAATTATTACCGATGTATATAGCGCCATCATATCCCGCACCTCTGTACAAAGAGTAAACAGGACATGACAAATACTGCATCCAGGGGAGGGCTGGTACCATTTGGCCCCGGGGAGGCAAGTGGTCCGCAAGCTCCCCTCAAGGCCAAAACACGCACACTCACTCCGACTCACTCTTTTATCGATCTGGTCGTGCCTCACGCATGGGTTGAAGGCTGACGCTCATGTACAGAGGGGTCATGTAACATCAGTAGATCGTAAAAGGGTATGCGTTTGTATTCATCAGGTACGAAGTTAGATTTTCTGGAACACAGACCTCGATTGATTCTTACTACATCCAAAAGTGGTATAGTGGGATCGCTTAGCGGGACAGCATGACAATACCTGAGAATCGGGACTGTTGGGAGGTATGCGGGGTAAAGTTGCGTGCCAAGTAATAACTTGGGTCAAACATCTTCAACTTAACTATGGGTCTTCAGAGTTTGCAGGAGAGTTGTGGTTTGAACCCATTGAAATCATAATGTTTATAGCCTGAAAGATCCTTTATAAAGCATATCTCAATCTGTGATGTTTCCTGATAGCCTTGACTGAACTATTATACCTCCCATATACCTTTTGTCATAGGATATTTCAGATTTTTTGGCCCACGTGGCTGCCCCACTGTCCTGCTTTTGTGGGTATTGTGGCATCATGGTTCAGTTGGGAAGGTCTTCTGATCCAATATAACTGGCCCAGGGAGCTGGTTCATCACAGACCTCCATGTTCAGCTCCCACACATCACCTCACAATGCTTTGCAGCTAAACGCCGCGTGGTGGCTCTTCGTTTGAGGTGACCAGGTAGTCCTGCCATGGCACTTCCCACTTTAGGCACCAAACCTCGTTACCTATAGCCGTTCACCCCAATGCAGATGTCTTGAACTGGACACCTGAGATGTTGGGGGTTATGGACCATACATAATGGAGTACCAGCTCACCCCTTTATTTGCTGTGGGTGGCATTCATATATGTGTTTATTTTTTCGTGACTCTGTTAGTCTCTGTATCGCTGCTCAGTGTTAACAATAACATTTGATGTCACTTCCTGTTATAAAACCAACAATCTTCCCCTTCGGACTGAGCTTGGGGCAACCCAGGGTTCTGCAAACAGTTCCTCTAACTATGGAACGTTACTAATGATTTCTCCTGACCTTGTTCTCTGTTTCTCTTTATAGGAAGATTTCTAAAGAGATCAGGCCTTTCCATGGCATCTGTCAGTGATAATGAGACATTGTATGGTGAGTTGTATGGAAAATGTGTCAGCTGCACGGCGGTCCTTTCTCCGACGTCACCAGCCAGTAGTACAGAAGAAGAAGGCCCGGAGAAATTAGTCTATGTTCTGCTTTTGATGGGATGTTTTGCCTTTTTCACATTTTTCGTGATGCTACGCAGAATTTCCTCCAAGAATACGGAACACTCTGCCGATCCTTACCACATGTATATAGCCACTGAGTGGACGGATCCGAAATATACTCTGATCAAGCTGAAAGAAAGAACTTCAATTGCTCTATGCTCTGTCAACCAGGCCGCTCTAGAAGCCTATCCTGAAGCAGGAGCTTCTGGGTTTCAACCATGAAATAGAATGTTTCTTTTTAATGAAATGAAATTTTTCTTCTTAATTAAATGGAATGTTTCTTTTAATGAAATGGAATGTTTCTCTAGTTTTTTGGGTTTTTTTTGGGGGGGGGTTGAATATTGCAGGTTTCTTAGAACATTCTGCACATTGGATTCTAATCTGATAGGACATGTCCTGAAAAACAAGACTCATATTTCTTGACTTTAAATTCTTTGAATATTGATGCAAAGAACACAAAGTTCGGCATGTTAGCTGTAGATAGACTGCACACCTCATCACCCCGAAGCAGTATATGGGCTGAAACAAAATTAAATCCAGTGATTTACATAACAAAAGTATTGACATAAACTGCAATTAATAAAAGAGTTTGTTGAGATGACAAATGCTGTTTGGCCATTTAATAGAATTTTAGCTGTAATTCCAACACACACACGATAACACACACTAACATACTTACACACTAACTAACATACACATAGAAACATACTTACTCACACATACTAACATACACACACACTAGCATATTTAAACACACACATAGAAACATACTTACACACACACATAGAAACATACTTACACACTCACATCCTTACTTACACACATCTTAGTGTCAGGAAAAAGGCATTGAGGTCTGGGTTTGTCACGTTTGGCGGGACTGCGGGGACCTCCTTTACACCAGTGTTCTTAGACTGACCTGCTGGGAATGCTGGTGTTCCAGTACATCAAGGGCTATATGGTTAGAGATCTCTCAAAACAGAATAGATTCTTACCATATATTAATGTATTTTAATATATTTGGTTACATTACAATGATTCTTTGGAGCTGCATTGGAGTAACATTTACCAATTTTTTTCTTCATTCAAAAGCCCCTACCGTCATTGCAGCGGGGCCCCTAGGTCTTAGACCCCCCCCCCCTAGGCTTCTTACAGCAGAATTGGGTCCTTTGACACTTGCCCTAATTTGCTGTTAATGGTGTCTCTTTCATAAAGAAGAAGTTAACGTACCACTAACTGTGTTTCTTTGCTCCATAAGTGTGCATCAATATCACACATTTAATTCAAAGACACAGCAATTTAAAGGGGGGCATTAACATAGCTAATGGGGGGAGGGGCAGGACTTTGAATTAAGCCACTGATTTAAACTGCTACTGAAATGTTATCTTCCAGTATAAAAAGGCTTTAGAGAAAGCAGTTTGTAATTTAGAAAATGCAAGCTGCTTTTTTTTGGCAACTGGTGCCGAACTGGTTGCCGATGGCCACTCATTGGTCAACGGATTGAATGCCTCAGTGTTCAGCTAGATTGATAGAGTGGATATAAACTAGATCTCCTCTACTGATTTTGAGTTAAAACGAGCATTTCTCACCGATGGAGAAGTGAGAGGACATCACCCATTTCACTTCATCTGCCGGTCCATAGACTGAGGCACCTTCCCCATCCCACGTCCCGACATCCAAGTAGCAGATACTATAAAGGGGAATATAAAATAGGACTTTAAAACCCAGAGAGAATGTGCTTCCATGTTTGTTTTATATAAGTTACATGAGATGGAAGGTATTTCTGGAATGAGAAGGCCTCGCTATCGTATCCCGATTCAAATCAAGTGCTATTAGGGATATTTATTTGGTAAACGATTGCAGAAGCATTCGAGATATTTTCTTTGTTGAGCTTGTCGGTATTAAAGGGAAATTATAGCAGGATTAATGCAGACGTAATAATCTTCATGAATTCTGTCTTCGGCATTGGATTAAGTATCAAAACTATGGTTCACCCTGACTGGTATGAGCTATAATTCATTTATAGAGCGCTGGAAGTTTCTGCATGCGGATCCCCAAGGAAAGAAGCCAAAGGATCTAGACATAACACAGGAATTGTATACACACAAATGTGTACAAAAAATAATAAGTGGACATAATAAGTTGAATAAAAAAATAAATTATATGCATAGTATTATCTAAATAAAAAAACTGTTTATCAGTGCTGTGCTTTCTGTATCTTTGATAGAATGTGTCTTCACAGATATCTCTAAGATGTTGAATTGTGTTGGGTTATTTGGTTAGGTTGATGGTTGTCTCTTTATGAGCTTTATGGCATTAGGGTGACCAGCATACCTGAGAACTTTCAAAATGAGCTGACCTGAAGACTGTGGTGAGCATGGAGCGTACTGTAGTGTGCATTGAGCGTACTGTGGTGAGCATAGAGCATACTGTGGTGAGCATGGAGCGTACTGTGGTGTGCATGGAGCATACTGTGGTGTGCATTGAGCGTACTGTGGTGAGCATAGAGCATACTGTGGTGTGCATGGAGCATACTGTGGTGAGCATAGAGCATACTGTGGTGTGCATGGAGCATACTGTGGTGTGCATGGAGCATACTGCGGTGAGCATGGAGCATACTGTGGTGAGCATAGAGCATACTGTGGTGTGCATGGAGCATACTGTGGTGTGCATGGAGTATACTGTGGTGAGCATGGAGCATACTGTGGTGAGCATGGAGCATACTGTGGTGAGCATGGAGCGTATTGTGGTGAGCATGGAGCATACTGTGGTGAGCATGGAGCATACTGTGGTGTGCATTGAGCGTACTGTGGTGAGCATAGAGCATACTGTGGTGAGCATAGAGCATACTGTGGTGTGCATGGAGCATACTGTGGTGAGCATAGAGCATACTGTGGTGTGCGTGGAGCATACTGTGGTGAGCATGGAGCGTACTGTGGTGTGCATGGAGCATACTGTGGTGTGCATTGAGCGTACTGTGGTGAGCATAGAGCATACTGTGGTGTGCATGGAGCATACTGTGGTGAGCATAGAGCATACTGTGGTGTGCATGGAGCATACTGGGGTGTGCATGGAGCATACTGCGGTGAGCATGGAGCATACTGCGGTGAGCATAGAGCATACTGTGGTGTGCATGGAGCATACTGTGGTGAGCATAGAGCATACTGTGGTGTGCATGGAGCATACTGTGGTGTGCATGGAGCATACTGCGGTGAGCATGGAGCATACTGTGGTGAGCATAGAGCATACTGTGGTGTGCATGGAGCATACTGTGGTGTGCATGGAGCATACTGCGGTGAGCATGGAGCATACTGCGGTGAGCATAGAGCGTACTGTGGTGTGCATGGAGCGTACTGTGGTGTGCATGGAGCGTACTGTGGTGTGCATGGAGCATACTGTGGTGAGCATGGAGCATACTGTGGTGAGCATGGAGCGTACTGTGGTGTGCATGGAGCGTACTGTGGTGTGCATGGAGCGTACTGTGGTGTGCATGGAGCGTACTGTGGTGTGCATGGAGCGTACTGTGGTATGCTCCCTACTTTTAGTAGACAGAGCTGTAGGAGATAAATGAGACGGAAGGACCCCAATAACTACAGAACGCCTGCACAGATTTGAATGTAGTAAAATACACGTGGGTCCAATCAGGCCACAAGGAGACAACTAGGCCATTTGGCTCTGACTCAAGTGCCTTCACTTCTGACAAGGCAAACTCAGCCAACAGTTGGGTTTGAGCCTGGCATTAATCCACATTGTCTCCCCCAGCTCTGGAGCATGTTCTTTGTCCCTAGCTTTTTGGGGAAAATTCATTATTTCCTACATGTATTTGGTGTTTGTTCCTCATTCCTGGTGTTCTCGCTTATTCCACGCAAACCTGGTGACTCCACTAGGATTGTGGCCAGACCTCTGCGAAGCTCAGCATTAGGCTGAATTCTCCCAACTTGCTTATGCTCTTACTGTCAAACCTTATCTTATGTATCAATGCTGTCTTACATGTTTGTCTTTTTAACTTTGTTTTGGTGGATGAACATAATCAAGAATATTGCCGTGCTGGTTAATGAGGATGTAGGGTGTTTGGAAGTTCATGACACTTTTTAGTAAGCCAACATCATCATAGAGCAAGATATAGAGTCTCAACTTTCAAGGGCTCGGGGAGTTTAGCTTAGTAACAACCATCATTATTATTAATCTTCAGACACTTTTATTTCTATCGCAGGGTGAAGAAGCTGGTATCCGGCATGTGCTGGCGATTCAAACTACAGACCAGTAATCACTGGGGAGGAAATGATTTAAATGGTTGTTGGAAGCTCTTTAGGAACATATTGCACAATGACAATAAATGTAATTTTTAGGAAAGACAGTTAATATTGAGAAATGTATGGGGTCAGTTTACTAAACACAGATGCATATATTATTATATTATTATAATATTATTATATTCTGCTGCCATCTTTGCGATGGTTTATTTAGCACAAAGCAAGCTCCATAAAGACATGGTTGGTTGAGTTTGGTGGGAAGATCTTGACCGGCCTCACAGAGCCCCGACCTCAACCCGACCTAGTGTGTCTCGAAGACCAAGATGACAGCACATTGTATCACTTTAGACAAATACGCTTTTGTAACTAACAAGGTTTAAAACAAACTGTTTCCTCGTCTTATCTATCTGTTGGTGGAGAGAGAAAAAAAATTGTGTCAACAGGGATAATATATGATTGTTGGCAGCTGGGCTGTAACAATAGCTAAAAACTTTTATCACGATCGCTCTTATCTTTAGGCAGTTTTGTTGGTGTGTACAGAATCGAAATGGTCAGCCTGACCTTGTCCCCCAAGCTGATTATGAAAGAACCTGTGCGTTCTGTGCTCATAATATTCCTGCAGGTATTAATAGCTGGGAGAAAAAACACCTCATATATGATATGAACAGGTAATGTTTCCAAGGTATCGTTGGCGAATTAATTGAATCACCTGTTTTAAAGCAGGGATATTGCCCTTAATATACTGTGAGCAATATCATCAGCTCAATGTAGAGAATGAAGGAGTCGGCCTCATACCGGGTGATCCCAAAAATCTGCCCCTTCACTCTTAGCCTCTGAGATTGGGGCAAAAACCCTGAGAGTTCCCAGGTTGCCTATCTGTAGGATATTTAATTAGGAGGAATCTGTTCCTCAACACCCCCATATCCTATGAGGGGTCCCTTAAACCAATGGGGGACACAAGCAGCTGCTTATATATCAGGACCACCCTCGGTGAAAGACATAAATAATAAAGATTATTCAAGGAGGGGTCCCTGTTAGTAGGACAACAAAAGGGGATGCACTTGAGAAACATTTAGGTTCTTCAAGGGATTAAGTAAGAAGACTGGTGGCTAATGTGAGAAAATAGTACTTTACAGAAAGGGTAGTACATACATGGAATAGACCACTAGGGGAAGGGGTACAGAAAAACAGTAAAATGATTCAAGAAAGCTTGAGCTGTGTATAAATCCTAAAGAATGAATAAGTAAAACGTGATTCAGGGGCAGACTAAATGGGGTAATTGGATCTTTCCTGCCATCGTTATCAATATATCCATGACGGGTCATTAATATAAATATAAACCCATGGAAGTGATGGGTGCAGCAGAAATAAACTAATAACGCCGGTCAGACCTTCCATGCGGACATATATTTCTTCCAATCCTAATTCCAGTCACTTAATTACTTGATCTCATCTTAGATTCAGGAGCCGTATGCCTTTCCCATGCATGGTTAAGTTCTCTCATTGTATTAACCTCTACCACTACTCCTAGGAGGATGTTCCACTTATCTACTACGCTCCGAGTAAAGTTTAAAAAAAGTGTCATTTTGTAGGCAGTAACTTTTAATCTATACATTGTGTTATTTAATAGACATATTAAACAGATGTTGTATATTTTGATTTTTTTTTTAAATGTACCCAAAAACAAGTAAATCTTGTTCTCTCTGATGGGTTTTGGGGCTGGTCCGCTGTCTGCAAAGAGAAAATGCGTCTAAAATACTGGAATATACCAGCGGTGAATACTATTTATGTGAATAGTGTGATAAATATAATAAAACGCAAGTACATGTATATGTTTAGCGAATCTCAAGGCTACGGTGTCTTTATGGGACAATTAAACACACAAGAATGAGACACCTTGTATTTAACTACAAAAATTTACATTTAACTGAAAAAAGTAGTAAAGGGGATGCAGAAGACCCATGTAGGCAGGGGATGGCAGGGCCAAAAAAAGGAGAGTACTGGGGTAATTATATCCGCACAGTCTGGGCTGGACTGGTGATAATAGGGTGACCGGCACTTTAAGGCCAGCGGCCACCTGGTGATGAAAGTGTGGCCAATGGCTCATTATACTCACATAGCGAGCCGCCGGCCGCCAACTGCAGGACTTGATTTGCCGCTGGATCAGCAGAGGGGGTGAGTGTGCGTGCCCAGTGTGCCCGATAGCCAGTCCAGTCCTGCCTCATTGATAAATGGGACAGCATCACAGTTTAAAGGGAGAGTCTATATACTTTCTTCTTCCGACGGATCCATTTACTTAAATAATAAGTACCCCAACCTCTCCTTGTTCTAGCGTCTGTAGGAACGCGTAGGAGGAAAGGATTCAGCCGGCTTGGCTCCCGCTCATGCTGCAGCCCGTGCTGGCTTACCGAGCGGTGATACGAGCCAAGGGACTGGAGGCAGCCAGGAGATAGAACCTCAATGTGAAATAAACATAACAGGCATTACTGTCCCTTTAAGAGAACCCACTTCATTAACCCAATGTATTTAAATCACAAACAAATCAGATGGCGCGGGTTTAATCCAACAGTCATGTCTTAAGATCCGCGAGCTGTAGGCATGACTTCACTATACCGATATTTATACGGAGGAAATGACACAAAATAATGTCATTTATGAGGTCATAGTTTATATTGTCGGCAGAGCTGTCCCGCAGGGAGTTAAGCAGCATTTCAAAGATATGGAATGTTGTGGAACGTCTTACAAATTGGACCCTAATTTTATGACCCGTAATTTCGAAAGCCCAAGGTGTATCAGGCACTCCCTACCATCATATAATCCATTATTACAGCGGATAGAATAATACACGCAGCTTGTAACTAAATAGAAATTACATTTTGCTGAATGAAATATATTCACTGTTGTGTCCGGGGTTGGGCAATTAATTGTTCCGTCTCCAGACGGTTACTTGAGGGTGATGAGAGTTCACATAACAGTTTTAGCGCTACCGATGATCACCTGTTCAGTCAACGGCCAGTGAGAGTGGAGTCTGGGCTACCAAAATGAAATCATAGCTTACATAATGGTCTGTAAGATGAAAATCAAACCATCGTGTTAAGCAGTGAATTGCATGTTCCAGATTGCAGGGCTTTGTTTGCATTGATAGAGCTTTTGCCACAAACCTAGTGCCATATTGTATTATATTGGTGAACGGGACCACCCCAGCACAGTGGTACCTGCTGCAGGTTACCGTACTTTGGTGGTGCAGGTGATCCATGGACCCCAGAGGAGCAACTACCTTATACTTTCTCGGCATTGCTTGGCAAACTTGGTACCGCTGGCAGCTATGGATCCCACTGCCGCTTCTCCTAGAAGTAAATTATTTATTTTTAAGTATATATTAAGTATATACAAAGCAATTTAATATGTATTCTTCACGGAGCTATTACTTGGACCCTGTTTGAGAGATTGTGTCTGAGGGTGGCCATGGGCAGTGTTTTATTAAGAAAGCTAAAATGATTGGTTTAGTAGAGAAAAAGCAGAGGGGAGGAGAGAGAGAGGACAAAGAGAAATAAGAAAGAAATGAGAGACAAGTTGAGAGAATAAAGAGAGAGAGAAGAAAAAAGAGAAAGGAGAAGGGAAAGGACAGAAACAGGAAGAGAGAAAAGAAAGAAGAGAAAGAGGAGAGAGGGCAGTAAGTGGTGAAAGATCATAAGATGAGAGAAAAATAGAGAGGACTCTGCAAAGGCTGCTCAAACTCATATCACATGGCCACTAGCCCATCATTCCCAGGGAGATAAATCCAGGACCTGTGTTTGACATATCTTGGCACGCCACTTCACTCAGATCTGTAGAGGCGGAAATCATGGGGGAAGCAGAAACAGCGGTACTGAGGTTCCTTTCTAACCAAGGGGCCTGGGGTACTTAGGTACTCCTGCCGGGAGCAGCTTCCAAAGAACTAGCCTTCCGAATTCTGCAGAGCCTCTGGTGCTGACCATTCCCATAAAATCCAGATCACAAGAAGGGCATCAGGGACCATTCCAGGGGGCTTGATTCTAAGATATTGTTAACAAATTATAACATTTCTGGCCCATCCAAGTAAACAAATTCTGAAAAAATGTTCAGATACCTTATTATTATTAATTGTTTTATATAGCGCCATCAAATTCCGTAGCGCTGTACAATAGGTAGACAGGACATAACAAGTAGCATGTAATATAACAAAATGACTTATTACCAAACGACTGACACATTTTTACTCTATAGATAATTTTTTTTCTGTACAAAATATGTTAACAGCAGTTAAAAGCAGCACGTCATCAAAAGCACAATATTTACATTTTTACGTTTTAAGACCTTTTCGGCATACAGCAGCGTAACTATTTTTAGCTGAAATCATTTTATGTCCACCACCGAATGCGTAGGATCATTTATTTATAAAAGGAACCTGAGCGGGGAGCCCGGATGATAGCAACTTCCAGGGGATGGAATATATCATGGTTTACGTGACATCTTTTACTTTTTATGGAAAAGTAGAAAATCCCAAATTGCATCCTCATCTCACCCAGGATCCCCAGGCATGCGTCTGCACTGTCTCTGGATCACGGAAAGCCTTCAGAGCCGTGTGTTCTGGGTGTGGAATGCGTGTTGTGATTAGCATGTTCACTCCCTCACTCGCAGCTCTTTAAACATTTTGCAGAGATTGGGATGGAATAAGTTCCTGGGGATGTAAGGATGCAGTAACATTCCCCCTTTATAACCCAAGGCACTCTTCTCATATAAACTCTTTGGTGGAGGCGTTGAAAAAGGTACGTTCTATAATAAAATAGCTTTTCAAGATCAGAAATATCACAATTTTAATTTGAAATATTTACTATATTACCATATTTTTTTATTTTTTTTTTATTTAGCATTATTATTATTATTTTTTTTTTAAGTAGTTTTAATGGTGTTATTTCCAGTTCTGCGGAATTTTGCGGGGAAAAATATGCGGGTTTCTTCTGTGTTCCCAAGTAAGGTGCTCAGTGTTTGTTTGGTTTGGAACAAAGTTGTAAACATTTAGGTTATTTTGTCCAGGAAAATATATATTTTTTGGAATGTTGCATATGTGCATCGCTTTCCTTTATCGTTATAAAGAAATATAATACATATATTATAAATATATATATTATATTAGATAACATGCCAGCTTTAATAGTATTGTTTAAGCCATGCTTCTTTGCTCCGAGGGGCCGCTGTTAATGCATACATAGGGTCTTTTCCTTTATATATAACCAACATGTTACATTGAGCCATTGACTCAACATACTAGACGCTGCAGCAGCCCTCCTGGCGCCACTAGACCCCAATACGCCATATCCGGCTTTGCCTACTACAGCTTGCAATCTAACGGTAATAACTAATATTTTACATTTAAGAGAAAATGCATACCTTGTAAATAAATCTGTATGGTGTAGTATGCAATAAGCAGCTCAATACACTTTTATTTAAAAAAAAAAAAACTTTATCTTGGTTTTTTTTATTAAAAGTTATTAAAATTTGACTGCAGGTCTGACCCCCTTTGGCCCGTCTAGTCTGCTTCTTCTTGCTGTAAAGACTCAGACCTTAATCAGTCCTTGGTCTTCATTCAGGATCCATATGCCTACTCCATGCATGTTTAAATTCCCGCACTGTAGCCTCTACCACTTCTGCAGGGAGGCTATTCCACTTATGTACCAACCTCTCGGCAAAGTACAACTTCTCTACATTACATCTAAGCCTCTGACCCACTAGTTTTAGATTATGATCTCTTGTTCTAACAATTCTCGTCCTTTGAAATAAACGCCCCTCCTGTTCTTTGGTAAATCCCTTATTTAAATGTTTCTATCGCCTCCTCTCTCTCTCTCTTCTCTCCCCCAAGCCAAACATATCGAGATCCCTTTGTCTTTAATGATAACACCTGATGAGCTGCCCCTTGGCTACACCGGTGGTCACACATTAAACATATTCAGCACACGCATTAAATGGCACACACGTGTTATCTGACATAGCTTCCCTTCTGTCTGCTACAATGAAAGTTTGATGTCGTCTAAGTAATCGGGAGGCGCTCGTCGTGCATGTTCAGTGTCATTGATTCCCCGACCGCTGAATACGGAATCTTACCTCTTCCCATTCCGACCACGACCGAAGATGATGCCATAGATCCCCAAAATGACAGATAAAGTAAGGCAGCTGCCTCGACCGAGGGGCCACCATGTGTTGGAACCCGACGGCTGCAATGGAAGCCTCCCCAACGAGTGGGCAATACGCACAAAAGGTCTACGTGGACATTGGCGTTCTAAAGGGGCTTCTTGCCCGGGGCGCTATTTGGTTGGGGTCCTGCCATGACCGTAAGCTATTCTTGGTGTTAATGGTTGAATTTATTTATGTTAAAAGTTGTGTCAGCGACAATTTCCCTTAAAGCAACCCAATAACACCTCTGCTTGCATAGTGTCTGGCGCTGTCAATCTGCATTAAAATACCTGGAGCTTTGCTGTAGGTGTCCCACCCTCCCAGAGTATGAGGGGATTAGGTTACCGCCGTCTTTTCTGTTAAAGTTCAAACCGAGAACCTGATCCGCACATCTTCTACGGATTAAACTGCGTTAATAGCCGCGCAGACTCTCAAATCCTCAGAAACATTCCTAAACGACATGGTGAATAGCCAGTACTCAAAAGGGCCTCTAATCCTCATTTCATAAATGGAATGTCGTCGATGTATTGGTCGGGAGAGCGCACCGAGTCTATCTGTATTTACCTTAAAGTGTTATCATTTTTATCGGTTCTAGTTGTTGCAGAATATAATGCTTTCAGGCAGCTGTATATTAGTCATTTATAGGAGTTCTCGCTCTGTTATAAGCCTAATATACTATACAAACAGCCTGACTCTTTATCATGCTGCCTGTGGGAATCAGTAGAATGGCTCTGTCTCGATCACCCAGCTAGACTCTCTGACTAATGAAAGTCTATGAAGGAACAGACTACATTAGCATTACCATAAAGCATCAGCTCAGTGTGGTGTGTGAGGAGGGAAATTTACCCCAAATATCACATGACTGACAGCAATGGCCGCCTCCAGGTCTGCAGATAATCGAGTTTATTGGAACAAAAAGACATAAAACCAGGTTTTAGTCAACGCCAACCTACATTTATTACTACTATACATCGGGGGTTATTACTGTATACAGCGCTGAGGATTATATTACTGTATACAGCGCTGGGGGTTATATTACTGTATACAGCGCTGGGGTTATATTACTGTATACAGCGCTGGGGGTTATATTACTGTATACAGCGCTGAAGGTTATATTACTGTATACAGCACTGGGGGGTTATATTATTGTATACAGCGCTGAGGGTTTTATTACTGTATACAGCGCTGGGGGGTTATTACTGTATACATCGGGGGTTATTACTGTATACAGCGCTGGGGTTATATTACTGTAACCAGCAAAATTCGGGGCGCATGTGTACATAGAAAAAAGAAATAATCTTATAGTGTAATATTGTCAAGAACAAGAAGCTATGTAAAAGGTGTGAAATGCACTCACAAACAGTGCCAGCACAACAGGCTCGTCTGAGGTATGAAGACTGTTCTTTATTCTTTAAAATCTCTAAGAGCATAAAATAAAGAAAACAACCATATGGTGCAGTATCTTCCTTAATAGTATATGCGCAAGTTAAAAAAAGCACTTACAGGATGGTTGAATTCAAGTCGCTATTCAAACTAAATGTCCATTGTAGTGGATCAGGAACATGCAGATTAAAAAACTTCTCAACGCGTTTCGCCGCTCACTGGGCTTCCTCAGGAGAAATAAATATCAATTGATGTCATCCGCTATGATAATCCGCAATCGTGGTGAGTAAAAATAGAATCATTCTATTTTTACTCACGGCGAAACGCGTTGAGAAGTTTTTTAATCTGCATGTTCCTGATCCACTACAATGGACATTTAGTTTGAATAGCGACTTGAATTCAACCATCCTGTAAGTGCTTTTTTTAACTTGCGCATATACTATTAAGGAAGATACTGCACCATATGGTTGTTTTCTTTATTTTATGCTCTTAGAGATTTTAAAGAATAAAGAACAGTCTTCATACCTCAGACGAGCCTGTTGTGCTGGCACTGTTTGTGAGTGCATTTCACACCTTTTACATAGCTTCTTGTTCTTGACAATATTACACTATAAGATTATTTCTTTTTTCTATGTACACATGCGCCCCGAATTTTGCTGGTTACGTGTTTGAACGCCGAGAGGAGTGTTCTGGTTGGGCTGCGGCAGTGATACATTAGAGAAGTAATTTTTGGTTCCTATTCTTTTACCATCACCTTACACGTGTTTTTTGGGTGTTTTTAGTTTTTCGTTTTTCAGTTTATATTACTGTATACAGCGCTGGGGGTTATATTACTGTATACAGCACTGGGGGGGTATATTACAGTATACAGCACTGGGGGGTATATTACTGTATACAGCGCTGGGGGTTATATTACTGTATACAGCGCTGGGGGTTATTACTGTATACAGCGCTCTAATTGAGATAGTTTTGTGATACGTTAGCACAGTTCACGTTTACTATTTTAGTCTCCATTTAAGATAATAATAGGGTTCTCTCCAAACAACGGAAACATTCAAATTGCTACAGCGTGAATAGCAGGTATGTGGTTGGTAAATCACACCGGATGGCATGCAGAGTGTCAGCTCAGTGGCCCCAGTTGGCCCTAGCCATAAATCTAACCTTTGGAAGGTACGAGAACATTCGATTCACCAAAAGCTGCCGCCGCAGACGTCTTTCTGAAAACCAGATGTGGTTTTGTAACGAAATGCCTGAAAATTAAAATAAATTGGGAGATGAGACAATTATTTTTTTTTTTTTTAAACCTGTTAAAAGTATGAATCAAACTAATTAACTGAATCAGACTAATGAACCAAATGATAATATGCAGCATATAGGAGAAGAGTTCTTGTCTCAAGGTCACGGGTAATTGATATTATTTATATCAGACAAGCAGAGCCGTCCTTAGGTGTTCCGGCGCCCTGTGCGAACTACTCCTCTGGCACCCCCCCTCTGCCCCTTCAAACTACCCCCCCTCTGCCCCTTCAAACTACCCCGCTCTGCCCCTTCAAACACAGGCCGCACACCCCAAAGGCCGGCCCTGCAGACAAGTAGGACAAATACTGCACATATTATTAGGACTGGCATGTGAACTAATGCTAATAAAAGGGATGGATATGACATATATTACATGTAGTATTAATAAATACACACATATATATATATATATATATATATATCTCAACTCCTTTGGAAAAGAATGGACTTCTCAGCTATTCTGTCAGCACAATTTGTTATTTTGGAAAAAAAAATATTTTTTGCATGCTATATAGATATTATATATTGAGTTTTGTTTTTTATATAACTTGGATTCAGTAGTTGGAGGTGACTGTTCAACGTGCCACATAAAGATCCGTAAGTAATACCTGCATACACATATTTTAATTCAAAATCTACTTTAAGCTATCTTTCCCATAGCCTTTTAGGTGAAAAAGATTTTGGAAGTAAGTCAGGGTTCGTGTCTCGGTGCTACCAAGAGAGGCTTAGGTCGGCTTGGAGTTAAGCTATGTTTCTATGTGTTTTATTTTTTTAGTGAAAATTTAGCTCACAAAAGTAAACATCACTGTCCACACAACACATGCTTATTGTATAGATGTCTTTACAAACATATTATGTTAAACCTAAAGGTGTAGATAGACACTTCTATTTCTACTATACGCATTGTTCTGACTTTATGGAACCGGAGAACCCTGTGATGCCCTCATGCCGAGCAAAAAATGGGCATCAGGGGCAGAAAGAGGAACAGAGGGTCTCAATGTGGGACTGTCCTTCCTGAATATTTTGTGCGTACATCCATGTCAAGTGTCCAAATCGGGACACCTTTTCTGGGTTAGAGGATACCTACCTTTATCCACCCAATGCATCGGTAGGTGGCCACGTGTGTTGTAATAACACAGACGCCTATCAATTCCACAGCAAGTGGGGCAGGTCAGGGGAGACCAGAGGATGCCCCAAACCTGCCCACGATCCCTACTGCCTGCAAAACTGGGCGGCTCGAGTGGTGGACAACAAAAGAAGTGTCTTAAAATTGACAGGATGGTTGTGTGGTATGGTGTTATATCCCTCCTATGAGTAAAACCATGATTCTTTCTGTTGATTGGGAGTATGTTGCATATTAGTCATGTATGAGCCATTTTTTACCCTAAATCCCCTCTGAACATCATATGTATCAAAGCGAGTAAAGTAGGTAGTTGTGTAGCATATGGCCATGAGCTCAACAGCCCACCCTGCTACCTTGCGGTGGCAAATCTATGGATTTCCAAGACGCACAGCCATGAGATCCTGTTTGGCTTGGCAATGCTACACCGCCTATTCAACTATAACCTGATGGACCATTGGGGGGGGGGGGACAGAAGATTTGGACATTCTGTGCTAGAGACCTCATATTTCAATTATCAGAGTTTCTAGAGGAAGCGTCAGGGTCTCGGGTGAGAGGCGACACAATCACTAGGAAGCTCAACTGGTGAGTGTGACGGGAGCGAATATCTAACGTGATATTCTTCTCATCTCATCATCACATCAGACCTGATCTCCAGCCAATTCACCGCCAAATGAATACACCCTTAATCCTTATTCCTAAATTAAACAGGTGTTCATGTATAAGATATGCATCCCCATGACCAATAAAGATCTCTTAATGCAGGTCTGTCACTTTTCCCAAAACCCATATTTTACCATTCAGTCTACTAAATAAACACATAAAAAGCGGGCCAGATTAAAACAAGAAATACATATTATTAAATATCTATTAAAACCCACCCAACTTTAACTAGTATCTGCATGATTATCCCTTCTCATTATGTTATCCCTCCTGGAATGTTATTAAGGTTGCTGATTGTTGTTGATTGACTTAGGTAGCCTTTGTAAATTTATGACATACGTGCGACAGATCTCAAAGTTCCTCGAATGAAAGGGTGCTTATTTTAATACATATATTGATGAAAAAAGGACTAGTATCAGGTGTAGATATATATTTTTTCTAAAATACCCCAATTGCACTTTATATTTAACCCCCAGAGGTTAATGAGAGCTCTCTAATTCCTACCAACTTTTGGTTACCAATGAAGACAATTTAGTGAATAGTGTATCAGGGTTTCTAAAGGTAATTTACACATATAATTATATAAGAATATCTTTAATCCAGCATTAGGAGATTTCCGGTTCACTGAAATAGATTTAAAAATATATATAATCTCTAATATATATATTTGTCTTGAAATACGCAGCTAATTCCAAGTAAACAGTCCTTGAGCTCATGCATGACGCTTTAGTTTTTGAGTATATGCTATTGGTTTCTGGCCAATAAATATAAAATGGAAAAGTATCAGGTTTTTAGAGTCGAGCTTCCAAATTTGTTTTTGCATTGACCTTGATGGGGTTCTAGGCAGGCCTGAGTAGGCCACCTGGCACACTTGGCGAGTCAGCATGCCCTACTCACACGATCTGCTGGATATGCCCAGCCGCACACTATATGAGCATAAAAAAATAACGTGCCGCCAGCATTAAGTGCCAGGGCCACTTCGTCATCGCCAGTCTGGCCCTGGTACTAAGGACCGTAGGAGCCAAATGAGGCCAATTACTAAGACTTAGTGAGTCGGACCAACAGTTTAACTATGACCAAAGGGGAATACTTTTGGCTTAGGGCTTGTGGTTAGTGGGTTCCCCGGGGGTAGGACTTTATACGCAACTTTGTGGCCAGTTAATTTATGTAACTCAACAAGGCTTTTAGAAGAAGAAGAAGATCTTTTGATCTGCACTATTTACTTTATAAACACATTTTCTGCTCTTTCTATTATTGTGAGATATGTTGATAGCAAAAGTTAACAGAATTACTTAATTACTTTTTGTTACAAAACAGTAGAAGGGTTTTCCAGTTTAAACGCGCTAATCTTTTATGACCCGGTCTGTGTTTCCTCCTTTGTGCTGTATCTACAGACACACAGAGCTCTTACAAAACATTCATACATCATGCTTGCGTTTGAGAACAAAATGAGATCTTCCGTTCCAGGAACATTTTGTATGCAATGAATGTCAAGTCTCCCTTTGTTATTGGAAGGGTTAGCAGAAGTATTATTATTAAACACTCATCCACATCTACCAGACAGGCCAGAAGGCTTGTTTTTCCCTCAGAAATCTCATGGTGCTGCCACAACCACAGGGGATTCTGGGTAGGCGCATGCAAATAAGGTCAACAATGATCACCTTTTGTTGACCTTTGTTGACCGAATTTCTGGGGCTTTCCACCTTTGGTTGAACAGAGTGTTGGAGAACTTAGTGTCTGTTGATCCCAACGTTGCTATCATCATCATAACTGGGACAGTAATGGGAAAGGGGGACTTCCACGGCCAATGATATTTTGCAATAACAATTATCCAATATTGTCATGAGAAATGAAGAAAAGAGGATTTTTTTGCCATTTTAGAAAGTTGTGATATTAAGTTGTTGTGACCTTCATAACTCCAAACCCACATTGAACTAATTACATAGGGTAAAATTAATTTGGCCCTCCTTAAAGGATCTAGGCACAAAATAATCTTAGGTAATTCTTAGTATAAGAAATAATGTGTATTAAAACCTACATTATATGTATTCGATGAGGAAAGGTTATTCCTGGAACACGTTCCTACCGAGTTCTACTGAACCCTGCAGCTCATCAGAGGTTTACATTTTGCAGAGACCAGTCAAGTTTGCTGTTCAACATCTACCTGAATTGGGTAGATTATTTTTGTATTATTTCTAGAATGGCTGAATTCCACCTGTCCTATCTCTGTGGGGGGGGGGGGGGTTTAGGGTCTGGTCACTAAGCACTCGAGCAGTCAGTCAATTTAAGGATTAGATTGGACTCCAGTTGCGTGCCCTAACATCCTAACACAGTGCAAGTTGGTTTTAGTGAATTTTTAAGCTGGACTTTCGTCCAACTCATGTGAGTTCGCTGCTACAAACTGACGTTGTTAGCCAACTGCAAGCCCTCGTAGGTTAGTGAATAGATCTGCCTCTCAGGACTGCAATTCTCTGTAATACTCCATATTCTATAATAGTTTGCTGGAGCCCATTTCCCCCCCCCTTGATGTTGGAGCTCAGAATGTTTGCTGGGTATGAGGGTATCGTAGTGTTCTATAGAGTTGCTTAGTAAATGTTCATTTTTCAATGTCATGAATGCCTTGCTTCACATCCACGTAGAAACTGGAAATGAACGACCTTGAACATCTCAGACATAATTCGCTGTCCGCGGGACACGTAGAAGAGCACATGAAAAACTGAAGGAAATCTCTGTCTCCGTTAACACGGCACAATAATTGCTTTTATAACGTGTACCCTGCCAATGAAAGGGTCACTTGTTATTATTTCCCTATTCGAACAACCAGGCTTCTGTTAACACAATTTAAGGACTCCTAGACCTTGCCTCTGGCAACTAATGAACAAAACCCGGAATATGGATGTGGTTTCTTTTGTCTGTTAAAGAAATAGTTTAAAGAAATACTATGTAGAAGATTGACTTAATATCTACAGTGAAGGAAAAAATGATTTGATCCCCTGCTGATTGCCCACTGGCAAAGCCAATCATTTTAATGGTAGGTTTATTTGAACAGAGAGACAGAATAATGCATGTCAAATAAGTTGATTTGCATTTCACTCAGTGAAATAAGTATTTGACCCCCTTTGCACAACATGGCTTAGTACTTGTAACTTATTTGAAGGGATTCTGGGTAGGCGCATGCAAATAATTACTGATATAGAGGCAAAAGGTGATCATTGTTGACCTTATTTGCATGCGCCTACCCAGAATACCTTGTGGTTGTGGAAGCACCATGAGATTTCTGAGGGAAAAATAAGCCTTCTGGCCTGTCTGGTGTCTGTAGATGAGTGTTTAATAATACTTCTACTACTCCTTAATTTTAAGTGGAAGGGTTTCCATCACCTTTACCCACAATAACATATGTAATGGTATTTATCGTGCTACCCCAAGCCTCAAGTATTAAGCTGGTATAACAACTTCATGTTGATGAGTTTCATCAAGGACAAAACACATGAGTGTTGACCTGGCTATTGTACCTCTTACCTGAGTTTTGTCTAAAGGCAATGGATAATTACCTTCAAGGGATCCATGTATAAAGTGGATATAGAGGCAAAAGGTGATCATTGTTGACCTTATTTGCATGCACCTACCCAGAATCCCTTGTGGTTGTGGCAGCACCATGAGATTTCTGAGGGAAAAACAAGCCTTCTGGTGTCTGTAGGTGGGTTTAATAATGCTTCTACTACCATATATATATATATATATAAACATACACAAAAGGAATAAGAGCAATGACTTTTTTTGTTAGTTGCTTACAGAGGTGGGTCAACCTGCAATGGACAAGAAAGAGCCACACCATAAGAAAAGCCCTTACAATGACCTCTATGGATGCTTCTGAGGACCTTAAAGCTAAACCTGAGATGGCATTTGAGCCGGCTCCTTCTTTCCCAGCAAGCCACCTTTCACTCGCGCTCCTACCACTGTGCATTATTTTGCTTCTATATTTTAATGTACATTGTTTTACTTTGCTGCCAAGTTTCTCCTCTACATACTTGACATCTGTTTTCAACCTCAACTCTCATTATTCACAGATAGCATTTGGATTTGAACATGATGGCTCAGCATGATGGGGAAATTGACCACTGGAAGGTTACCTATAGCCAAAAGTTAACTAATTCGCATGTTGCTGCATAGGTAGAGGCCAATAATAATAATAATGGACACCTATATTCCAAAGTTTACATTTTCAAACCTTTTATTTGTATTCACAGGATACACATCTGAAGGCATTTGAAGAAAATGAATTATATAGCAGAGGCAAATGTGACGGAGGTAAACTCGCTGCTGTTGACCTATGCACAGAAGTACACCCCTAGGCCAAGTAATACCACGGTTATCCCACCAGCAGATCAAATGGAAGTCTTCTACATCCTTCTCCTTTTGGGATTCTTTGGCTTTTTTACCTTTGGAATAATGATGAGTTATATACGCTCCAAAAAACGTGAACACTCGAGTGACCCCTACCACACTTACATTGCAAAAGACTGGAATAAAGGCCAAACATTACCTAGCACCATGAGGAGCGTGTCGTCTTGCTACTTAGTAGAGAACACGTTTGCGGTGGAACAGCCTACCAGTCACATTCCATCCACCAGCTCCAACTGACTTTACACAGCTTCAAAACCTCCTATGCGCCTTCCATAAGCGTAGTTGCCCCCTAGGGCATCTTAAACAAAGAATTATAGTAAAGCCATAGGCAACAACCCAAAGGAACCGGAACTGAGAACAAGGCTAATTATCAAGAGGTCATGCCAGGTAAAGAAACCAGTTCCTTATAATGACTACCTGGCAAAGATGGCACCTTAGCTACATCAATGTCTTTTCCTGCAGCCGACCTTCTTAGCGTGAAGGAGACTTTAGCATACAAGGGACATCAGAGCTCAAACCGAAGCCCATGAGTGATGACTAAAAACCGACCATTATGATATCTTTTGGCAAGACACATATCCACAAACTCCCACTTCAATGCCCTAAAAAGTTGGTAACTCGGAATGGTAAAACGCTGTCAAGATACAATGGCCCTTGTTGACTTGGACTTCGTGGGATTGTCATGTATAATGTACCATATAAGTACAAACTGGAATGCATATGGAAAAGACATTGTCAATTGTTAATGTATGAACAATCAGCTTTGAGATATGATGTGATATATCCCCTTTATTATATCATACCGATTTCAAGGTATTAGTTGCTTGCATTTGTTAGTTCTTAACAGTATCAGATATTCTGTCATACGTTACAAGGTATTAAAATGAATTATAAAGGATCTCATCCATTCATATATTTGTCAAGGTATCGCCATGAGAGTGGTTATTGTAAGTACGGATTCCATGAGTACAGAAGAATGTCCAGACACTCTAATCTAAGAGTGGATGGGGCAAGTTCCCAGACCAGGAACTGAATCACATTGTAGGTGACACTTTTCACAAGTTAAAATATTCATAGTGCTTCCCCTTTGCGGAGAAGAACGTTGGCAAAGCGGGACCAAAAAAAGGTGAAATTAGGTGGGGTAAGAGACGCCTGGGCAGACCTACCATTAAGTGCCCTTTCCTTTGACCGACACAGCGTCGAGACTATGTAATCATATGAAATCTGCATCATGGAGAATCTGGCCAGGGTTAAGGACATTCTGTAGATCCTTTTGTGTGGATCTGCTAGACTTTTGAAAATAATCATAGACTCTTACATTGTAACATAAATCATTGATTTCTTTCGCTCCAAGATCTCAGTTGAGCGGTTGATATGTTCATCACGTCTCAGGCAACTTGAATGAACCGGTTTCACACATCTTGTATGAGCTTGGTGGCATCATCTCAACTGCTTGTTACGAAATTATTGGATGTGTGAAGAAGTTTGTTGGCTTGGAAACTTTATCTGAATCAAGTGCGCCACGTGCTGGATCTTAGCTCAGCACCTTGGTCGGTTATCTGTCTATTTAGAATGAAAAGGCATCCCTAATAAAATACCCCCTTCCAATACAGTGATCACAAAAGTCCGAGGTATCGTGCTCCCAATAGGGCCACAGGGGACACTGGGGTCCAATTACAGTTGCCACATAAAACACCGAGTGGCCCAGCTATCCAGTCAAGGGGTGAGCCGGCTGGAGGATTCCCAGAATCTCCCGTAAAGCTCACGGCGTTAAGGAATGAATCAGGATTTTTTTGACCTTTGATGTTTCTGCATCAGCGAAAAGTCTCATCTAATAACCTAATAAGCTGCTGGCTGTACATACAGGTTGAATAACACCGGCGAGGATGTAGGGAAACGGGTTGTGTGACATCGAATTCAACGCAGTCAAGTTTACAACAATGTGACACAGGATCGGACTGAAGCAATGCAGATACAACTAGTTTAGACAGAACTTGGAGAGCTGAATCTCCCACTTGGCTTAGAATACAATTAACATTTTAAAAGATCACAGTGTCAATCAGTCAACAGACGGGGAGGCAAAGCAAGATAAAACTAATCCGCGAGGACTAGAAAAAGAAGAAATGTCATCACTATGATGTCAAAGGGAATATGTTTTGTTAAAAGCGCATAGTGTACAGTATATCAATGATGTATTTGAATCAATACGTTGAATCTTCGGCGGTGGGTTTAATATTTCAAGAGTCTCAGGGTCAGCTCATTTAAAAAGTTCCCAAGTATGGCAAGGAAACACTTTGCTAAATTTAACTAATCTTAATGTTCCTCTCACCCTCTCTTCTATCTCGCCTCGCCGACTGTCTTTCAGGAATTGCATCATGGATGGCGTCCCAGTGCCTGAAGCGCAACATCTCCAAGGCTGAGGTTATGGTGATCCTGCCATCCCCTCCGTCCATAAATCGCGACATCTCTATCACTGTTGACCACTTCACCATCCAACCAACAGACCAAGTTCACTGCCTTGGTGTCACACTTCATCCCATTCAGTCCAAAATCCTGCTGCATTCACCTTAATTACATTTCCCAAATTTGCCCATTCCTCACGCAAGAAACAACCAAAATACTAATTGTGATATCCCACCTGGATTATTGTAACTCCCTCCTTACTGGTCTCCCCCTCTCCTGCCTTCCACCGCTCCAATCCGTCCTCAACACTGCAGCTCGGCTCTTCTTTCTCTTTCTCTGTTCCTTTTCTGTTGCTCCTCTTTGCCAATCACTCCAATGGCTCCCCATACCCTCCAGAATCAGAACTTCTTACCATGACCTTCGCTTGCTTTGGGACAAGCAGAGGGGCTGCCACCCCCTTGGATCTGGCAACCTAGGCAAGAATATTCCACTGGATCCAATCCAATGCCCAATAGTTGGCAAAGTGTTTTTTCTTAAAATACTGATTTTTACTGACGTGCGTGTCTGGAGCAGCAGAATCCGCTGAGACGGAGTGCAGACAATGATAAATTGTTTTAGGAGGAGGAGGAGGGTATATTTCTGTGTGAGATGATTTAACAAATTTAAGTGCAAAATGAAGTCATAAATGAATGGAGGGGTTTACCCTTTCCTCACCCCATGCTCAGTGGGGAAGGAGGTAATTAAATCAGCCTGATTTACCCAAATTTACCCCCATCCCCTGTTCGGAATAAAATTACCTAGTAAAATTAGTGACTTTTACAATGCACTTTTCTCCCCTTTTTTCCACTTAAAGGTAAGTACAACCCAGCTAACATACTCTTTTACCCAATAACCTGAGCTTTATTTCACGTTCCCAGTAGCCCCAGGCTGTTGAGTTTTTGACAATGTTAAAAAATGGAATATTTCATTCATTTTTGATGGTCAAAAAATACACAGA
Organism: Sceloporus occidentalis; assembly: GCA_023333645.1. Taxonomy (NCBI): domain Eukaryota; kingdom Metazoa; phylum Chordata; class Lepidosauria; order Squamata; family Phrynosomatidae; genus Sceloporus; species Sceloporus occidentalis. The sequence continues at coordinate 811,598 of JALMGF010000262.1, forward strand.
CCCCCCCCCCACATTACCAAAACATCTCCACATCTACAAAACACCCCCAACATCTGGAGCACCTCTTTATATTTTTACTGTTTTTGTTTTTTTAAAAGAAGATTGTAATGCAGGGTGTTATCTTTTCACTGAAAATGTATTCGTCTTTTCAGCACATTCCCTTCCATTTCATACAAAGCTCCGGAATGTGACTTTTGCCACATTAACTCTTAAAAGATACTTTTTGCTAACATTCTCCCATAATGAAGAATTATGTGTGCCCTTACAAGAACGTACAATTTACTTTCTACTCTGCCAATTGCGGGGCCGTACCTGGGATACTGAGCATACCTGGGAACTCTCCGTGTTTTGCCCGGAGACTCCAGGTGAAGCGCCGCTCCTTCAGTTCTCCGGGTCAACACCTGAATCCTCCCGGTCGTGGGAGCAGGGTCTTGACAGGCCCCACTTCTCGCCCATTTCCCCTTTAAATGGGGGTGTTTCCCGCAATATCAGCGGGCCCGCCCCCGATGTCAGCAGGACCGCCCACTGACATCAGTGGGCAGTCCTGGCTGCGTCCCACAAGGGTAGGCTCCAGGTACCCGGAGCCCAGAAGTTCCTAGGTATGGTGACCTCAGGTTGCGGGAGTGGTGGCAAAATCGGGACTGTCCTGCACAAATCGGGACAGCTGGGAGGCATGCATACATGTGGCAAGTGCTCACATTCACATTAGTTAGGCTGCAGGAGACGGTGATTTTCCCATGGAAACCAGTTACGTTAATGGGGTCATAGTAACGATGATGCCTAACAACAACTCTCCGATGTATATACCTTACACAACACAGCTAAACAAAACACAATTGTGTACTTAAACAATGCATCCAATTCTAACACATAGTGGAGTTCTTTCATGTAAAGAATATGTGCAAGAAAAAACGGACATAGCCTTTAGACAACGTTCTTCTTATTGTTTGAAGGAGAGACCTCCGAGGCCCCAAAAGCTCATGTAACTTTACTATAACTTGTTCTCGTGACCTGCCTCTGACATTGGAGCCCATCACCGACTGTGTGACATGTAACACATTGTGCAATATCATCACAGAAATGTTTCTGCTGCAAATTAAATGCGTATCTTCTTTGAACACAGCCCTAGGCCTGACCCAAGGCAGCAACCCCAGCTGCCCCCCCTCCCCTCCATGGCCACCGTCCTCACTACAGAGCCCCAAGATACGATCGTACCCAGGGAATGAGACTCTCGAAATATTAACCCTTTAAGCTCTCATGAAAACCTTGACTTTCCGTGATTTAAACATACACCTAATTGAGTCACCTGAAGTCAAGCAGGGATATCAACCATAACATACAGGTAGCAAGAGCACCAATCACAGCAGTGTAGAACAGGAAATTGGGGCGAAAACCCTGAGACTCTGGGGTTTGATGTTTAGCCCGGAGACTGCGGGTGAAGCGATGCTTCGTCAGGTGACTGCGGGGAAACTCCAGGTCACGGGAGCAGCGCTGTGACTAGAGGTGTAAAAACTGCGGAAAGTTTTAAGCCGTGGAAAAAAACAGGTGTTTTTCCAGAAAAAATGTAAACTGATTTTGTTACATCGGGAACGTGAATGCAGTGCATATAAAAGTATCGAGTTTTCAATAAAAGTAAAGCTTCATCGGTAAATACATTTGCTTTTTAAAACGTTATTTTTTGTTGCAAATGGAACAGCACGGTCTGTATACGTTAAGAACATTTCAGCTGTACGTGAGAACTGGGGGGGTTATCTTTCCCTCGAATGCAACAAAATAAATGAAGAAACCATCAACACAAAAAAAAAAAGATCTCCTCTAATCCTTCTCCATGGATTGGACGGGGAAAGCGATCGCAATCGCCCAATGAGATTTGCGCCTTCGCACCGATTGTAAATGAGAAAGTGAAGTACCTGGCGTTATTTGTGAGTCTTTCATCAAGGTCTTCGTGTAATATAACTTAAATTTACAATTTATCATTGTAAAAGAACATATTCTGCACTCCATTTTATTTTTATTTTCCAGAAAAAAAAAAAGTTTTTTTTCCAATTTTTCTGTTTTTTATTCCAGACCTTCCCACCGCTAGTTTTGACACGCCCGCTCCCCCGCCCACTCCCTGCCCACTACCTTCCCACTCCCCGCCCCATTTCCTGCCTACTCCCCATCCCACTCCACGTCATCGGCGGGACCTCTTATCCGCATTCTGCAAGGGGGGCTCCAGATAGCCGGAGCCAGATAGTTCCCAGGTACGGCTCCCGTTAAAGGTTCCCCGCAGCCTCCGCTGAGAAGAGGGGCACCGGGGGACTGGATCGCCATAGAGGGTGACCTGCTGCCTCCCTGACCCGCACCCTAGGCCAGAAAGCACTACAAGTGCTGTCAAATGGCTTCACGTACCCCGTTTCTATGGGGATCCCTGCTGGGCTGAAAGGAACTAAGGGAGTAACAAACCCTACTTATATCGTGCGAGTCCTCTGTAATATATAGGGAAACGTATCATATTACACGCTCGCTTATGTTGTTTGAGTCCTCTCTAATATATTATAACTATGATGATTTATTGTTTTTATAGCACCATCATATTCCGCAGCGCTGTACAACACAGGGAAAGGTACTCTGTGTAACTACTAACTTCATACAAACTCTAAAGGCAAAACTGTATCAAAAGAGGAAAATAGGAAGGTGGAAACGTGAATTATTTTGGTTTATGTGGGGGGCTGGCAATGATCTGCGGTGGTCCTGCACACACAACCGAGGAATACATCCATCAGCACGCAGCCCGATACACAAACATCTGCGCGAGATGAGCTCTAATCCAAGCGGATTATTCTCTTTGTTCTGTGGATTGCAAAGAACCGGAATGACACAGATTGATGGGAGTTGTAGCGCACAACAGCCCCAGATCCCGCGTGTCCGTCCCTTTAATTGACACCCTATTGTGCTATTATTCACGCAATTCCACTTCTACGCAGACATTCTCCTTTGTAGTCACCGTAGGTTTTTGTGTAAAGGTTCAGACCGGCCGAGTCCTTCAACAATGGTTGTGATTACCTGATTTTTGTGTGTCGCTCATTTATGGTAACACAATATCTCTAACGTATTCGTTAAAGAGCCCGAGAAAAAAATGTGGAATGTGATACAGGCAGCTAAAGCAATTAAACAACTTTTCACACAATGACGAGTTTTTCCCCAAAAAAGAGAAAAAATACTCCAAAAAAAGGATTCATTAAAATACAGCCAATGGGGTACATTAAAGGGACGCTTCAGACTTCATATGCACGTTAATGAAAGCTGCGTGGTCCCTTTAAATTGTAACTCCGAAGCTACCAAAGGAAATAGCTCTGCACTAGTGACATCATGTGACATCATAGCCATTTAAATGCTCTCTCTGTATTCAGTCTAAGGAAGGGGTAACAAGCTGGGTGAAGGTCAGGGCTGTTAATAGTCACAGTTATGTTTGATCTCCAATAAATTGTCTGGATCAACATATGAGGAAGCCAAATTTAGTCTCATCTATGCTAGCAGTTAGGTGACCGAGCCTCGTGTCTCGCGTCTCGCCAGAGGGTCACATAAATAAAATACAGGAGAAAAGTTTATTTCAAAGGAGGGTCAGAGGCTTAGATGACAGATAAGAAAAGTTTACTTTACCGAGAGGGTAGTAGATAAGTGGAACAGCTTTCCTGCAGATGTGGTAGAGGCTAATAAAGTTAGGGCATTTAGACACACATGGGATAAGCAAATGGCTCCCGAATTTAAAACCGCGTTACTTTGAGGTTTTTACAACAGGAAAAAAAACCATCAAATTCAGTTTGTGTTACTTCTGTTTGGAAACGCATATATTTACAAGGGGAAAAAAAGCCTTAAAATGGTGAATCGTTTATTGTCCATTATTTCTGGGGTCAGGTGAGCAAGATAACTGCGGGAAATTTGTATAAATTCTTCATTTATTTGCCAGTTTTCCTCTAGGATTTAATAAAAAAAAACAAATAACTGAATACAGGCTGTTTTTTTCTGAAGTCTTAAACTAAATATTAAAAATGTTCATTAATAAAAGTGATTTTTGGCTCAGTTTCTGCTGCATTAACCTCCTTCACTTCCTTTTACATACATCTCACTTTATTTAAACATGTCGGGGTAGAAATGCAAATATAACCCTATTGTAAGTGATCATTAGAACATGTAATTATATAACTTTGTGAAAACATATCGATAAGAGCATTTAACTCGCTCCGGGCAACGCTATCTGTACGCCAGAATACGTCCATGCGCTGGTTACGGTACACCAGCTAATGAGTTAATAATTAAAGCCACTTAATGCATAGAATGAATAGCATGCAGACAGGTCTGTGGGTGAGCATTATTCAGCGCGTCGGCCTTATCCGTAAAACCCAACACATCCATCACCCGGACAATGAGTCAGATTAGTAGGTAAACCCGACCTGTTTGCCCCCCATATCTCCGTTATTCAAGAAATTAAAAGCCAGTAAATTATTGCCAATGTAGCTTAAATCCCTAGTTTATTAAATGTAATGCGAATGTGTACACATACTGATTTACACACACTATATATATATATATATATATATATATATATATATATATACACACACACATATATAATACATACAGTATACACACACAGACACACATTATATATATATATATATATATATATATACATACAGTATATACACACACACACATTATATATATACATACAGTATACACACACACACAGACACACATTATATATATATATATATATATATATATATATATATATATATATATATAAAACACTTTCAAAAAGATGGTCAGCACTCCAGGTCTTTAAATAGACAATTTCATTTTATTCAAAGTCAACGTTTCAGTCATTACTGACTTTCATCAGGACATGAAACTGCTGGTTACTAGCACCGGGCTTGGAATATTTGGAATGGTGTGCAATGGACTCTGTGAGTAAATATATATATATATATACACACACACACACACATTATATATATACATACAGTATACACACACACAGACACACATTATATATATATATATATATATATATATATATATATATACACACACACACATTATATATATACATACAGTATACACACACACAGACACACATTATATATATATATATATATATATATACACACACACACATTATATATATACATACAGTATACACACACACAGACACACATTATATATATACATAATACACACATACAGTATATACACCCCTCACATTTTTGTAAATATGAGCGATAACACCAAATTTTACACACCTGCTCCCCATTCACACCTGAGACCTTGTAACACTAACGAGTCACATGACACCGGGGAGAGGAAATGGCTAATTGGGTCCAATTTAGACATTTCCGCTTAGGGGTGTACTCACTTTTGTTGTACACTCACTACTTTACATTGTAGCAGAGTGTCATTTCTTCAGTGTTATCACATGAAAAGATATAATAAAATATTAAGGGTGCACTCACTTTTGTGAGATAGTATACATACATACATACAGTATATATATATATACACACACACACACACACCCCACTCCAGCCACATCTAACCCCGTGGTCCCTTCCATGATCTTGTACATGTAGGCTGATGTAACGGGGGCTTCATTGATTAACATAACAGGAGGGTTTAATTGTTGGCTAGGACATAATGCATTGGGATCTTTACTGTGCGCATGCAGCAGCCCCGGGGAATGTATAATGTAATCAAACTGCATTTCTCAGTGAAAGGCTGCTTTCTGATCTTAAAGAATCAGTAAAACACACAGCATTTTATTATTATTATTATTATTATCCTTTATTTATATAGCGCCAACAGTTTACGCAGCGCTTAATACAATACATAAATTCAAGGGATATGACAAGACAAGAATTGACAGACTAAGACAAACCGATACATTTGGTGGAGAGAGCCCTGCTCGCAAGCTTACAATCTAGAGGGAAAATGGGGTGATAAACATAAGGCATAGAGAAAGGGTGAGAGGTATTGTGGGGGTATCAATGACAAGGAAGTTCTAGCAGCTAAGATGGTGCGGCTTCTCTGAAGAAGTGGGTTTTTAGATGTTTCTTGAAAGTTGGGAGGGAGGGTGAATGCGGAAGGTTCCTTGGGAGCAGATTCCAGAGATATGGGGCAGCTCGAGTGAAATCTTGTAGACGGGAAAAGGAAGAGGTGATGAGTGAGGAGGAGAGCCTTAGCCCATGGGAGGAACGTAGGGATCGAGTAGGAGAGTATTTGCTAATGAGGTCAGAAATGTACGGAGGAGCAGTATTATGGATGGCCTTATATGTCAGTACCAGGATCTTAAATTTAATTCTAAAGGTAATTGGGAGCCAGTGGAGGGTTTCACAGAGGGGGGAAGCAGAAGAGGAGCGACGTGCAAGGAAGATGAGCCTAGCAGCCGCATTAAGGATAGACTGTAGAGGAGAGAGTCGAGACAGTGGAGTGCCAACCAGAAGAGTGTTGCAGTAGTCAAGACGGGAAATGATAAGGGAATGAACCAGGGTTTTTGTGGATTCTTGGGTGAGGAATGGGCGGATACGAGAGATGTTTTTTAGGTGCAAGCGGCAGGATCTGGCGAGGGACTGAATGTGAGGGATGAAGGAGAGGTTTGAGTCAAGGATGACCCCAAGGCATCGGGCCTGGTTAGTAGGAGAGATAGTCGTGTTGTTAATGGTGATAGAGAATTCAGGTAGTGGAGTGGAGATGGAGGGAGGGAAGATAATGAGTTCAGTTTTAGAAAGATTAAGTTTCAGGTAGTGTTGTGACATCCATGAAGAAATAACAGACAAGCAATTGGTAATACGGGACAGGAGAGATGGAGAGAGATCAGGAGAAGACAGGTAGATTTGGGTATCATCTGCATATAGGTGATACTGGAGGCCAAATGAGTTGATTAGTTTGCCAAGAGATGAAGTATAAAGAGAGAACAGCAGAGGGTCAAGGACTGAACCTTGGGGGACACCAACCGAAAGTGGAAGGGGCGATGATGTCTTGCCAGAGAAGTTGACAGAGAAGGAACGGTTAGACAGATATGAGGAGATCCAGGAGAGAGCTGTATCTTGAATGCCTATAGAAGCAAGTGAGTCTAGAAGAAGGTGGTGATCAACAGTATCGAAAGCAGCAGAGAGATCCAGTAGAATTAGAATAGAGTAGTGACCTTTTGCTTTGGCAGAGAGCAAGTCATTGGAGACTTTTGTTAGAGCTGTTTCAGTAGAGTGAAGGGGTTTGAAACCAGACTGTAGAGGGTCAAGGAGGGAATTAGAGGAGAGGAAGTTAATGAGGCGGTTGTACACAATCCGTTCAAGCAGCTTAGAGGTAAAAGGAAGCAGAGAGATAGGGCGGTAGTTAGACAAACAGACGGGATCTGAGGAAGGATTCTTTAGAATTGGTGTGATTAGCGCATGCTTGAAGGCAGATGGTACAGTTCCAGATGATAGAGAAAGATTAAATAGGTGGGTAAGTGATGGACCAAGGGATGGATATAGAGACTTTGTAAGGTGTGAAGGGATGGGGTCAAGGGGACAGGTTGTTGGGTGAGAGGAAGAAAGAAGAGTGGCTATCTCTTCTTCGGTTGTAGGGGAAAAGGCAGTTAGTATAGTAGGAGTGGAGAGAGTGGTGTTGAGTGGTGTAGGAGGGAGTTGTAAGGAAGAGAGGTCTTTTCTAATATGTCACTAATACATTACATTGCTGCTCCTTTTAGAAAAACTTCAATATTCCCCCCCCGATGACTTGTTCATGCGCTGCTTTTTAAGGTAAGCCACGAGGATTGGTGGGAGTGGTTATAAGTTAGCCACACCCATTTCTGAGTCCTCGGTTGCGATGTGCTGCATTTATTTATTGCGAGATGCGTGTACGGGATGTCTGGTTATCTGTTTACCGGAATGTCTGCGTTATAAATAGGGTGTGTTTTGGTCTGCGTTATATAACCGCGCGGACACAATTTACATCACCCGTCACCAAAATAAAAGCCGGTCCCCAACGTATAAAACAAAAAATATAAATCTCCAACTGTCTCTGATGCAAAAATTGTGTCGTGTATTTTTGGGGAGAATTCTAAATTTTAAAAGGCTTTTTTTTATAGGGATTATAGCCTATTTTTTAATAGAAACATAAAATGTTATTTTTATATCACTGTTCTTTTATATTTTGTCTTTCAGCCAAGATGGTTATAAATACATTTATTATAAATTATCCGGAAAGATTAATGAGTCGCAATACGTAGGGCGCGGAGGAAAGGAGATATAGAGGAGATGTAATAAAACACTTAAATAGTGAAAGGGATTTTTACAAAGTGCAGGAGGGGAGTTTATTTTAAATAAGGAGAAATGTTAGAACATGAGATGATCATCTAAAACGAGAGGATTAGATGGAATGTAAGGATGATTTACTTTGCTGAGAGGGTTATCTATCTAGGTGGAGCAGCCTCCCAGCAGAAGTGGCAGAAGCCCAAGGCTGGGTATGAGGACGCAGCCCTGGCACTTTAATGCCAGAGGCCACCAAATGAAGTGCAGCCAACGGCTGGATAGATGAGGCCACAAATTATTTTTTTTATGCTTGTGCGGTGTGCGTTTGGGGGTCTCCAGCCAGTGCTATGCAATGGAGAAACTGGACGTGGCAAGTAGTGCTTCATATAATAACCTGACTTTACAGAAAAAAGCGAGGAAGGACCTGCTTACAATCTAGAGTCATGACTCTGATTTACAATGTCTGTCTTTACAGACACTTTCCACCCCCAACATTAAATATATTATTATAAATGATGTAATATACAACATATAAAATATGTATTTATAACATAGAAAAATATACATTCCATGAGAAATAAAGATTTAATTTGGTTCATTATCATTTCAAAATAAAAAAGCTTTCCCATTACTTAAAGGTGAATCACCGTCATTTCCGTCTTCGGCTACAAATGGTGTCCAATGTCCCATGTATTACACACTCAGACGCATTCTAACGCCATACATCTTCATGTACACTAACCTACATGTTTGGGTCTATTCACCAAGAGGTCAAGTGGTAAGTCAAGTTAATGTTCACTCCGACTGACAAAACTAGCCAGACTCTCTTGCAGAGGGCATGCGGCTGTCTGCGGCTACAATTTGTTGCAAGTTGCAGGTAAGGGAATGCAAGTTCAATCTCGCAAAATTTACCCTCACTCCATTAAAACATAAAAAAACCGAAATGGACCCCTATTAACCTAACCTTAGGAAGTTTATGCCTCTACTTGGGGACAGGGGGTTAAATCATATGAGAAATCCTTAAGGGTGGCACAGACCCTTTGCCGTTCCATCCCCTTACTGCCATCCCTTTGGGATGGAGTGGTTAAAGAACGTCCCTTGGGGCAACTTCAAGCCCTCAGCCACTTTCTGCCCATAGAAAACTGTATGCATGTGTAAGTGTATGGCATTGGAGTGACTGTGTGTGCGTATGTGTGTATGTGTAAGTATGGTAGTAGATTGTGTGTGTATGTGTAAGTATGGTAGTAGATTGTGTGTATGTGTAAGTATGGTAGTAGATTGTGTGTGTATGTGTGTATGTGTAAGTATGGTAGTAGATTGTGTGTGTATGTGTAAGTATGGTAGTAGATTGTGTATGTGTAAGTATGGTAGTAGATAGTGTGTGTGTTTATGTGTAAGTATGGTAGTAGATAGTGTGTGTGTGTATGTGTAAGTATGGTAGTAGATTGTGTGTGTGTATGTGTAAGTATGGTAGTAGATAGTGTGTGTGTGTGTATGTGTAAGTATGGTAGTAGATTGTGTGTGTGTATGTGTAAGTATGGTAGTAGATTGTGTGTGTGTGTATGTGTAAGTATGGTAGTAGATTGTGTGTGTGTATGTGTAAGTATGGTATTAGATTGTGTGCGTATGTGTGTATGTCATTATTACCCCACTATTTATGCCTTAGAACGGTGTTTATTCGCTGAGTACGCACTGAATTTCTGCTTTTTCCCCCTACTTATTGGTCTTTATTATTCTAGCAGCAACCCGGGAATCTGAATTTTTATGCCTTTTATGCTTTTTAGGTTGTGCGCTCCTCTGTTTTTCTATAAAATAAGTTAAATCCCAATCTAATGAATAGGAACTATTCCAATATTAAACCATTAACAGTCCCGCAATCATGCTCCGAGTAGACTGCGGCACCCAAATATTTCTATTACTAGCCGACCTTAAAGCAGGGATTGCCACTTAGTAAGATTCACCCCCTGCCGGGGGTAGCCATATTCCTTCAAATGAGTGCAGAATGAAAGAACCCCTCCAAGAATGTGTCCTCCTCCCCCAAAGACAAAACGCAGAGACTCAAAGCTACTCCCAGTTACGGGCAGGTGACAGCATTCTTTGTACACGCAGGTCGCATGTCTGAGATTTATTAACTTGAGAATAACACAAAAGGTTCAGATTACTTGTTTAAAATTCTATGATTTGGTTAAAGGGCCACCCCGGACTGCTGCCGCCATCCTGTGAACACGGCGTGGAGAGGAGAGCGAGCAGGTACGGCGTTCGGAGATACTTACGGATCATAGGGCAGATGGGCTCTTTGGGGCAGTTGAGGTGTTTGAAGCCCGGGAATCCATTGTGTAAATTGATGCATACAGCAAGTGTATGGGGTGGGTATATTGAAGTTTTTTTTTGGGGGGGGGGTGAGGTGGAACAAACGTTGGTTTGCGGCATTTATAGTGTATGTGTACAGAACGTACAGTGCTATACGTGAAAGAATAAACATGTATATTTTAGAGCTTCTTGATCCAAGGAGAAATCTGATTGCCTTTGGGGGTAATAAAGGATTTTTTTTCTCCCCTAGATTAATTGGGGGGTTTTCTTGCCTTCTTTTGGATCTTTGGATCAAACACAGAAAGGATAGGTAAAAGGGTTGAAATTGACAAACTTCTGTCTTTTTTTTTTTTTACCCTAAATTACTGTTACTACTATGTTATTACTACTATGTTACTACTATGTTATTATTACTATGTTACTAATATGTTACTATTACTATGTTACTACTATGTTACTATGAGACCTTACATGTTGTTGGCTTGTAAGGTAAATGTAAAGGAGTAGTTATGGGAAGTCACCCCCCCCCCCCCCGTGCTGCTGGTATAGGGCACAGTTGGTGCATCTGAGATGTGCTTCACTAAACGAGCAGTGAGACAAATACAGACTGCTTCACTGATCCTTCAATGACGGACATTACAGCCCCTTAGAGGGTAAATAACATCCTCGTGAAGGTAGGAATGGGATCCTATGAAGTATTTTCTTCATTTTCACCTTCTTGTTCATGAGAATTCATGCAGATTTTACAGCTAATTCTTCCATATTACCTATTCTGGTACTTAGTTTATGGAAAATATACACATTATACAATAGATTGTAAGATCAGGACCCTCTTCTCCTTTTGTACCACTAAGTGTTAACCCCTTCTTTACTGTGGGTACCTTGTACCCCAAAATCTTAAACTTTTTTCATGTTTTTACAATATGTTTAGCTGGGATTCCCATTTTACATTTTTAAATGTATAGCCAAAAATTATTATGTATAATATATTAAAATATGCGGGGAAAAAACACATTTTTGCATGATTTTACTATGATAATTGTCACTAAAGTTGCGTGGATCAAAATACCCCAAAATGTATAGTGTCTTGAGTTTGCAAATACCTTAAACGTAAGAATTCATATATCTTTGTGGCAATTATAGGGCAAATATTAGATGGCATACATTTTTGGATCAATTGTATTACAAAAAATATGTAAATAACCCACAAATATTTCTGAAACGTAGATAACCTGGGGTAATTCACTGGGGCATTTAGGTTCTGGTCATGCTGCCATTTAGCTACCAATTTCTGCCATTATTATTATTATTATTATTATTTATTTCCACAAAGACTTTTGCACACTATTCATCTTATTGCGCACACAGCGCACAACATAGGATAGGCACACCAAAAGAGATAAATTATATAATACACTAGACTAACACAATTTAGATTAAAAAAAGTACGCCAGAATTTTCACCCGGCTTTGTGGACTACAACTGCCGTCAGCCCCAGCCCGGCTGAGGGTGATGAGAGTTGTAGTCCACAGGTCATCAGTGCATTTGTTTAAAAAAAAAAAGAAGAAGAAGAAAAATCAGTATGCTTATAAAATGTGGGTTTAGGTTTTGTTTATATACCAAAGCTACAGGTACAGACAGCCGCAACACTTTAAATGCCCAATTAGAGCACTTTTGTTTTAGTGGCTGGAGGTACCAGGGCATGTGAGCCATCACATGTGACGGAATAAGTCATTTCTAAACCCATTTTTAGCTGTTTCCATAAAAATCGCTGTGCCCTTTAGGACTGTAGAACCCTGAGATCCCGTCGTACCCAGCAAATATTAACTGCCGTGGACAACCGAATGATGTTCTATGGACCTTCACAAACCTCGTCACAGATACTTTGCCTATCCCTGGCTCCTTGGAAAAAAGGGGAGAAAAAAAGAGGCACCGCCCTTCCTTTTATATTTTTTATATAGTACCCCTATGTTTCTAAGGTGCAAATATAAATTAAACTTTGGAATGATCCCTCAAAAAAGCTATATTCTCACAGAAATAACCGTACCCTGTGCCATGTTTATACATCAAGCCATACTAAACACTAAATACCGTATTGGCTCGAATATAGGCCGCACTTCTTTCCCCCACTTCAAGTCTTTAAAGTGGGGGTGCGGCCTATATTCGGGGTCTAGCGCCCGACGCCCGGGACATACAGTCCCGGGCGCCGGGCAGGGTTAGGATACAGATCCCCCACAGCGGTGCAGGGGACCTGCATCCTACTCCCCGATACGCTTAGACAGCCTCCCCTGCCAGCACTTTCCACGGGGGGGGGGGGGGGTGCCGGCACGGGAGGTTGTCTAAGCGCATCGTGCGGATGGTCACCGGCTGCGGAGGTTGTTTACCCGCATCGCCGCAGCCGGTGACCGTCCGCACGATGCGTTTTACCTCTGCCCCCAAGACTTACCAGAGGAGACTCCCGGGTGTCTTGCGGGGCCCATCTACGCAATACGCGTATACAACTTCCGGTGCCGGCACATCAGCTGAGTGCCGGCACCGGAAGTTGTATACGCGTATTGCGTAGATGTTCCCCGCCGGCCCCGCAAGACACCCGGGAGTCTCCTCTGGTAAGTCGGGGGGGCAGAGTGGCAGCATATCTCGGGGGGGGGGGAGACAGAGTGGCAGCATATCTTGGGGGGGGGACAGAGTGGCAGCATATCTTGGGGGGGGGGGAGACAGAGTGGCAGCATGTTTTTTTGGTGCTTTCTTAAAGAAAAAAACTTTTTCTTTAAAAAAGCACCAAACTTTTAGGGGGCGGCCTATATCCGAGCCAATACCGTATATTTCACGGTACGGTAGCTTTTTGATATAAAAACCTTATTTTTGTGAATCTTTTCTCTCCTAGGATCAGTACATGCCACTAAACTTGGAATGTAGGATGGATCCTCTCCGGATTAGCACCACGCAGAAACCCGCTACTACTGCCAGCTGGAGCGCGTCAGAGACCAACGCCGCATGGTACATCTTCACCGTGGTTGGATTCTTTGGGTTCATTATCTTCTCGCTCATGGTCATCAGCCTCCTTAATCCCGATGAAAATCAAGATCTCTATGGTGAATACCTAGACAAAGATGCAAAGAAAAGAAAATCCTCCTATAAAACAGCTCCAAAATACGGGGTTTCTTATGAGAACACTTCGGCATTAATTCAAGAAAAAGACGATAGGAAAACCGACAAAGACGTCCAAAAAAATACAGATAAAATAGAGGACAAAACCGAAAGTGCGAAGACGCACAGGGATTTTACGGTGGTCGTGGCTACGATATCTTAATTATTATGTATTTTTAAAGAAAACATGATTACAGAGATAAGTCTACCCTCGCCATAAGGGCCGATGTGAAGTACCCGATCTCTGGGCATGATGTCATAATGTAGTCATGAACCAGCACCCAGCTCGTAAAGTTATTACTTATTACGTGTGTTAAGTGTTTCATCAGGGGTACATAATTGGGACCTATTCCTCTAGACATTCAGGGACAATTTTGACATGTTCCACCGACGCTAGGAGTCAATTTTTTAAGGAGGAGATGGATAAAAAAAAAATATGGAAGGAGAGAAGTAAAAATGATGGGATATTTTTGGGGGGTGCACTCGGGAAGGTAGAGATTGGGGAAATAAAAGTTCTAGGACTCCAGAAAGGGGGACTCCCAGAAATATTCCTGTATTATGGGGTCTCTCCAACAGGTTGTCAATGCCATGACTAGGCAGGGATGATGGAAGCTATAGTCTGGAGACTACATTTTATGCAGGAAATGCAAATCTGCACCTTACTGAACCAATTTTCTAAATAAAATAAAAATATAATAATATAAAAATATAAGCAAAAAAAACACTGATCGGATATAAATATTTTTGTATATTGACTTGTCCCTGAGTTTCCTGCTGCACAGACCAACAATCTAATCCTCGATATTGTTCATAATGCACTTATCTGGTTATTCTATTGAATAATAATATACATTGTATCTTATTTCTTCTGCATTCTGGAAGAAGAAGAACTGCTTTCTTATGGAACAATTTGTTTGACTGTATATTTATTTTTCTGAATGACTTCCTTTTTATTAAATACTCCCCCCCCCCCAGCTCACAACTTCCCCATGCAAATAATGTTTCTGCGGCCAGTTACAATTATTAAGTCATTTAATACAGCGCGACACTTTATAGAAAGGGTTTTCTTCTGCGCCATATTCTGGGGAACTACTCCAGAGGCTTAGACAGTTCGAGGGTAAATGGAGCGATAACAAAGCCCAATGGGTCCATTAAGTTGTGACCCACCGAGGAGTCTGATTTTCTAGAGAGTGATCTGGTAGTTGATGCCCCTGGACCTGCTGCCCTGGTTCTAGAATGTGGTGATGTCTGCAGTTATTCTAATCTCCCAATCTCCTTCCTATCTATTCTGATAGAAGCGAGAACCTTCAACATTAAACTTCACCTTTACCCATAAATGACCGACGACTTCCACCTAGTGGCAATAATGCAGAGAAACTGCACCATGTCTATCACTGCCGGACATAATACAGATGGGGCAGGTGTAACGGAGAAGCCTTCCTGCCCCAATGAATCCTCTCCCTAGACTCAGCAACCACTGCAGGCAGCTTCAATAAGATGCAAAGAAAGAAGATTTAAAGGCAGCCGTCATTCTCAAGGCATAAGAGAGGCAAACGCTGCTGTCGCTCTCATGACTGATGTACCCTCGATGTCCGGGCCAGGCCCACCCAACCAATTTAACTACCCAGATGTCCAGACCCAAGGCTCTGAGCACCACCACCACTACCCCCAAATTAAAAAAATGCCGTCAGGCCTAGCCCTACTCGGCACTCAAGTCATGGCCCACTCCGGCCCATTGTGGCCCCCGTGGGCATCTTTATTGAAAATGTACATTGCAGGGTTGAATTAACATTCTCACTGCCCAGAATGGTGCATTTATTTCATATCTGTTTGGCAACTGGGATGGTTTCATTTAATTGTGCGGGATCTTTAGATTAATATTTGCCGTTCAAATTGCCATGACAACCAGGTTTAGAGTAAAACACAATTCCTCACCCTCAGGAACAGTCTGGGGATTAAAAACTGGACCCGGCCCTTTAAGGTCAGCAGTCAGTAAGTGATGTTCATGCAGCCACCTGCTACACCCTTACACCTTCCAAGCTGATTGTATCCCGCAGGCGGGGGCCACACCAAAAGGTTCTATCGGGTAGCCCGGTAGCCGGTCCAGGTCGGCCCCTGATTCCCAAAATGGGTTGTAGCAAGTTGGGTTATTAGGGCACTTTAAGGAGAAAGTTCTAGATTCTCCAGCACTCCGCTGCCCCGTTTGTTGGTCACCAAGGCAGGAATCAAATCCTAATAATCACAGCCATCAAAGTCCTTACATAGAAAATGATAAAAGTAACTAAATTTTTATTTTTTAGCTTATTATAGGTCTGATGGCAAAACAACCCTAAAAATATACCCGCATTCTACCTGGAACATCTATACATCTTTTACAAGCTTCCTTATCCAAAGGGCAAATCAGGCCACCTTACGCCTCAGAAGGTATATAGATAGGTGAGAATCCATAGCTGTCACCACTCTCTAATTTGCAAGACAGTCCCTACATCTGCCTTTACATTGCTTCCCTTTCCTTTATTTGAGTTCATACATTTCACACACCCTGCAGCATGTGGTATGTATAACGTTACCAAAGGCAATCAATTACTAAGCTATACGTTCCACATACTGCAAAGCAGTTGCAGAATTACGTGTTGGGACGACCATATTTTTAACCAAAAATGATTGTGAAACATATGCTTCAGGCTTTACAAAATCATTGCTGCCCCCAATCATGCACTTTTTATAAGAAATCACCATATTGGCACTTATCTTTACTGGAAACAAGAATTAAATGTAGTGATCAGATTTCTGGATGTGTTGACAGAAAGATAATTATATATTATATTAAAAAAAACCACTTTCTCTAAAACTCTCCAGCAGTAATCGCTTCCCATGGGCCGTACGTAATGGGTCCCACCCGATGCGTTGTGTTGATTTCTCCAAGAACAGATTTGCATCTCAGGCCTCACCAATATTTAAATTCTATGCCCCGCTTTAGTTAATATGTATTTAAAAATGCATTATTTAGGTGAACGTGGAATCTATACTACACTGAGTATTAACACCCACCAAATAACTGGGCAGGAACTGGATGAAGAAGGATCCAAGATGGCAGACCATGGAGTTATAATTCCAGCCGTGTATTGAATGCCAATAAATCCTCATGCAGGTAGCACAAGTCGTAAATGTTTCTATAGGTACTTTATTACCTAAAACTAGGGTAGAACACACAAGGTATTACTCTTTTGTTACAAGTATCTACAACTACTGCTGCTGTATGAAAAACAAAATGGCGGTCCGGTTACCTTCCTTTACTGACTCCTCTCCCACACATCCAAAGAGGTTGGCTGCAGAAGGATCACATTTCCTTAAGGTAATTACAGTTACTAGTTTAGGTTTGCCGTCCCTTTTAATATACAGATCTCTGCATTTTTGTGTGCGATAGCCATGGATACAAAGTTGCTGAAAATATTTAAGTGTTATTGCCCTACGGTGGACGCATACATGAGAGGAAAAGAGTTAAACTACTAAGTAGTTAATGAGAGTTAGTTGTTGTGGCAGAGGTTGGGATCATCCAAAAACAGCGGGACAACAAATAGGTGAGAGTAGGTCCAATAACAAGTACTGGATAGAAAATAATGGCTTTATCTCCATTTGTGATTGTATTTCCTTCATAAGGTCATCCAGCCGTTTTTTGGTTTAAATTATAGGCCATCATGCAGGTTCCCAGGTCCTTCCTCGCTAGAGATTTTTCAGTAAGGACCTTCTGATCGATTGAAGCCTGTTGGCTCCTTCATATTACTAGGCAGGGGGATTTATTCACTAAAGTGAGAGTTTGCAGGAGAGCTGTGGTTTTGACCTCGCTATGCATTATAAAGGGCCATCAATGCTAGAATGTGTGAGAGGGCCCTGCATAATGAATAGCTCAAGGTGTGAGACAAAGTTCAGGAATTCTCATTGATTTAAATATGTCTTGTACAGGGACAAGCAAGATATTCTTGGAGCAGAGGCTCACTGGAGTTGGACCTTCATAATGTAATGCAGTGAAACTGCTACTCTCCTGCCAATGCTTTGTTTAGTTAAAAAATCCCTATGACCTATTAAACATCGTGCAAGGGATGGAGGTTACCTCGTAAATTAGCAACTTTGGGCAGAATGATTAGTTGCCAAAAATAACTACTGTTAACCCAAAATTCCACACCTGTGTTTCTGTGGTCCTTGTTAATGAAGAAAACAAAAACAAGCATGTGGTTAGAAATCAGACCTCGTGCTCCGCCAGTCCCACAGTTGCCCACCAGAGGGCGCTGATACACCTTTGCCACGTTTTCATAAATTTGTAACAATTTATGACCAAATCCAGATTTTCTTTCCTTCTTGTTTTTTTTTTTAGGAACATATGAGGTTGGGATATAACATGGGAGCGCTGAACCAAACCCGAATGGATCCTTCGGCTCTTAGCTGCTTAGAACAGGTTCCGCCAGACTTTTCCAATGAGACCAGCCCCAGCCCCAGCTATCAGCTGCACGTGTCACTCGAACATTGGGTTTACATCTTTGGACTCATTGGAATTTTCATTTTGTTGAAATCGCTACTGACCATCATCACCATGGTAGAAGACAAGCCGGATGACAGCGAGGTCGTTATGGCCAAATGTGCGACGTTAATGTCCAACACGATTCCTCCCCAGATCATGGAGAAACTCATGGAGCACAATGAGAGTTTTCTGATCACACCCCTCAATTCACCCACGTTATGTCATTCCCTGAATGCCTTCACGAGCTCTCCGGATTTTCCCAGCGGGAGTCTACGCTATCCTCAGTCTAAGCTCGTCAATGGAGATCAAGTGCATGAAAGGCAATGTCCGTTCTCCAGCACAAAATCTCTAGTGTGACGGTCTCCACGTTCAAGATTTATATGTTTTTGCGGGGGGGGGGGGGTTCAGCACAAAGTGGTGAAGTTTAAAACACAAACACACAGTTTCTTATATTTCTTTTTTTTTGTTTTGTTTCGTTTTTTTCGCCTATTTTTTCATGGCAGGCACCAATCCTATTATTGTCACGGCAGAGGAAGACGGTCCTCTGGTGCTCCCTATAGAACAATGTATCGTACGCTCAACGTGAAACAAAAAAGGAATTGTTCGGGATGAAGAAGTATCGCACATGATTAAAAATGCATAAAAAAATCAATACATTTGGTGGTTGCTGTTTTCAAAAAGCGTATTTAAAGGGACAGGACATAACCGCGCTAGCTGAGCATGAGAACTAGTGTTTATCCTCAATCCCATTTGTCTGGTTTATTCACTAAATCAGTCGTTTGCAGGGGAGCTGAACGTTTTAACTTGCTCCGCCGCAGTGAGTTTCTGCTCTAAGAGGCCATGGTTACAAAACAAATAAAACTCTGCGATGTACAGGGGGAATTTTAGTTCTGCGGCCACGAGATGTCACTGAGGTTCGTTATTTGTAATGGGTGGACATGTAGATGATTAAAAATGTCTCATCTCGACTAAACTCGCCTGCTAGGTGGGGGGTGATTTGGTTGGGGGGGGCGATAAGACGTTGAGGATAATATCATCTGTCGGTCTGAAGGTTAAGATGTAACTGAAGACTTGGGGATGAGATGTCATACCAGAAGCTCAAAGGGTATATATATATATATATATATATATATACTAAGCATGCTGGGAATTGTAGTCCATAGCTTCTGAAGATACGCTGCTAATCAGTCTCTCTTAGCCAAACCAGTCGCAGTTGGCTTAATCATCAAAGTTACTCCTCGTTGCTCCATGTCATCCTTCCAATTCCCTTTCTCACCTATTTGATTTCCCCACATCCATCGCCACCCATATTTTGCTTTCCCCCCCATCTTTACTCTTTACATCCTTACCCCAATGTGCCGCACCGTGTAAACATTTCACCTTTGGAGAACTCGTTTGCGATCAGTACTTCTTACACCAACATCGTTCCATTGATTAATGTATCTTACCTCGCAAAGACATGCTTCTTCCCCAACTATTCATATCACCTTTGTCTCCTGTCCAAATTACTGTTCTGTATTTTTTGCCACGCTTTAGAGCTACTCGCGCTTATCCGTTTCCTTACGATTGCCACTTGAATGTAAACATTGAGATCCAACTAGGAGAGATTTCCCGATCCAGATATGCCATATGCCTACCCCATGCATGATTAACTCCCCTCAATGTATTCACCTCTACCACTTCTGCTGGGAGGCTGTTCCACTTATCTACCACCCTCTGGGTACAGAAAAACTTCCTTACATTTAATCTCAACATCTGACCCCCTAGGACCTGTTATCCTAACAGGTCTCTTCCTTATATATATACTTCCCTGTTGTACTTGGTTAAATCCCTTTATGTATTTAAATGATGTAAGCCGAAACCACAACTCTCCTACAAACTCTCCTGCAAGCTCTCCTCTCTTTAGTAAATAAACCTCAAAGTCATAATTCAACAGCGGTGGCGGTGACAATGAAGTGATATTATGTGTGCCAAAAAAATTAACTCCTTCTTATCCCTTAGTCAGACAGCTAGACTTTCTTTGCCTTTTATATGATGAGATAAACACAATTCGGTTGAGAAAAAGGTTGCTGTGACTTACGTTGAATGACGTCTGTGTTGGACAAGTAAGGGGAAAAAAAAAGCTTTAGATAAGGGTTCCATAGGGGAAAACCAGAGGTCACATGCCATATACATTCATTCTGATGCTCTGACTGCTATATTTGTGTTACCGTTGCCATCATCCTAGATTTGGATTAGATAAGGGGGGGGAACACACATTTTTTTTCATTATTAAAGTAAAATTACGTTTTCAGAAATATTGTGCCATTTTCTTTTTTTGAAACAGTTTTTACCCCATCATATAATGTCTTCAGACAACTGCGTATTAGCCATTTGTATAGCTGTTATTCGAACCAAGCTAGACAAACACTGATTCCTTATCATGCTGCCTGCGCTAAACAATAGAATGGCTCAGTCATAATCACCCAGCTGGACACTCTTACTAATGAAAGTCTATGCAGGGACAGACTTCATTAGCATTGCCATAAAGCATCAGCTCAGTGTGGTGTTTGAGCAGGAAAGTCACCCAAAATATCACATGACTGACAGCAATGGCCGCCTCCAGGTCTGCAGATAAAAGGAGTTGATTGGAACAAAATTAGATTTTTATTAACATTAACCTACTTTAGTATATACAGCGCTGGTTTATAAGCTCATGTTGAAAAAAACATTTCCATGAGACTTCCCCTTTAAGATAATAATTTTTTTTATTATTAATATAAAAATATTAATTTTACTTTTGTATAACCAATAATTAATATTGAATTAGTAATAATTGATAGCGTAACGATTTCTGCACCATGAATTTTCAGGTTTTAGTCAACGCCGACCCACATTACTGTATACAGCGCTGGATTTTATGTTCAAGAAGAACCCATGGGACGTCCTCTTTAATTCCTATGACGTGTGCTTTAAAACATTTATCATCACTGGAAGACCAATATCACTACCAGAGCCCAAGCAGTTCAATTATTATTATTATTATTATTATTTATTATTATTATTATCTTTTATTTATATAGCGCCAACAATTTACGCAGCGCTTGATTCTTTATATAAGAGCACTGAATTTAAAAAAATTAATTAAAAAAACGTATTTTATTGACACAATCTAAAAGTAGGGACTGGGATTGTGTGTGCTTTATTAAGTTATATGCTCCTTCCTTACTTATCCAGCCCAAAACCAAACTGGATAAAGAATCCGGGTTCCAACAGTCCTTCAATGCTGTTACATTAACCCCTTAATGACAAAGCCCGTACATGTACGGGCTCAAAATCCATTGTTTTCAATGGGTTTAGGGACCGCCCATTGTCCTTAAGGGGTTAATAAATACTTTGCTTTTATCCCCAACTGGGATCTTAACCAATTTGCTGTTATTTGGTTGATTTTGGGATTATTGGCTCCATAAAGATTTGGCGACCCACGCGTGAGATCCGTCATAAGCAGATGCCTAAAATCTTTAATTACTAATCATATCCACGTAAATGACATTTATAGTGGATAAATTTTAGTGCTTCCGTATCTATGGCGACGCCGGTGTGGTATATGACCTGGCAACGGGGTTTTCCATCACGACGCATTGAGTTTTGCTCTCGGTCCAGTCATTGGCAATGTACCTCTGGTACGGGTCTTCGTATTTCTCATCTGAGCTTTGAATCCTTTTTGACCTGACGGTGCTCACCAGGATGGCGACAACGATGAATGAAAACATCCCGATCATTACCATGAGATACAAGATAACGTAGTCGAAGTTCTCGGTGTTGACGGTCTCCTGCAGCTGGTCGTTCTCGGCCGTCACGTTGTTACGCCAACTATTCATGTAATTTTCAAAGATTTTCTGGAAGGCGTTCTCCAGAGTAAGCGTTAAGTTTTTATCCAGCGACATCTTCGGATGTTTCTCTAAAACAACAATATAATGATATATTTTACGTATATAGAAGTCTATGGAGTAAGGGACTTCATTAGCATTGCCGTAAAGCATTCGCTCAGTGTGGTGAATAAAGGGACTTTATGGTCGTGTTGAAAAGGTTTTTTCCATGAGACTTCCCTTTTAAGTTAATATTTTTGACTTTTTATGTATCGAACGTTTAATTTTACTTTAGTAGAACCAATAATCAATACTTAATAAGTAATTATTGATCAACTTCTTTGCCATGGGTTTTCATGAGGAAGACCATCCGTGGCCGTGAAGGGTCAACAAAATCCTAGATATTTTTTTTTCTTTGGAAACAGAGCTTTATACCATTTACTTAACTGGGAGAAGATGTTTGTCTTTTGCTGCCCGTTCTAAAGGGTTAACCCTTTATGTGTCTTGTATGCCAAAAATGTCACACACATCTCTACATAAATAGCTGGGGGCACTAAAAACAGTTTTAATCCATTTTATGTTCCACCTGTGTAAAAAAAAATGTTTGTTTTGGAGCCGTTCTAAATACCTGGGCAACATGCGATAAAAATATTTTTCTCTGATCCGTGAATTGAACGTGTTTTATGGTAAAAATTGGAATTTCTTTAATTATGCATTATGAAGGGCCGATCCCGATGCGTTTCACCTGCGAGAAACTCTGAGCTGACCCTGCACAATGTATAATAAAATCCTTAATACTGCTCAGTCTTTACTTACACGAGAAACTCAACAGCATTCGCATTTTGCGTAATGAAATATGTTTTTAATGTCACAGCAACTTTCCTAGAACTCAATGTTTTTAATCCTGTTTAATTAACCCTTACAGACAATGATTACTTTTTATGAGCATTCCCCCTCTTGACTAATGTCCATTTAAAGCCAGTACATATAAAAAAAGACAATGCCTCATGCTAAAAGATGATGTCATAACCCGAAACTACGTTATAATTACTTCTGTAACAAATCAAGTATATTTTTGTAATTATTTTGCTCATTTATGATGTAAATTAAATATTTTCTGTACTTACAACAAAGGGAAAGACCATAAACCCTCTTTCTGTCCGTTCCCCGCTTCATCCATCTGAGCGATAATCACACGATGCTTGGCTCTATATAAACCGCAGAACCTAATCTAATCTACTACGTAAAGTCAAATATTGGTACAGAATTCTAACTATTATTCTCGGCTCTGTGCGGCAGCCCAACGGAATTTTCTGTTTCATGTTTACAACTTCGGAACAATCGTCCTTTTGAAAATTATAATTGAAGGTCAGAGTATTTCCAGAGGGATCATATTATTTGGTTTATTCTTGCTAGTCTCTAATTTTCTTGGCTGTTTAAATATCCAATTAGAGATACTGGATTTGAAGTCCTTTTGTGGCAAAACCTTTGGTTTTTTGTTTTTTTTTCTGCTGGAGTTAGAAGGATGAGGTCTAGTTAACGATACAGATTCCGGGCACCCCAGGCAGATCCCCATTAGCCGTTAGGGTATACTAAAGATTCTGTACCATTCTAGAAGCATGGTTAAGAAGGATCGGTACAAAGGAGCAACAGTTGCCATGTTCTGCATGATCCACATTATCTCTGCCCTGTTGTTAAGTTGCTGCTTGTTGCTGATTGGTTCAGACAGCTGTTGTAAAGGTGGGCGAGGAGAAATTACTAGATAGAGAGAAATCTAACTGCAGTATGAAAAGGCATGGAACTGATTGATGGTCCAATCCCAAATGTCTCCCCATCTGATGCCATCTAGTGGACATTGTGAAGATTGCATGAATATATAAACGGTATCTGTAAAAATGTTTTTTTTTGTATCTCATTTAAATCCAGTGTTTTTCACTATTTAAAGATAATTATTATAATTAATGTATTCAGCATTGCCCTTTCTAACTACTGGATTCTAATACCAAATCTTCGCTTGGGCAAAATTTACATATTAAAAAAAAAACATTTTAATACCAGAAACACCTTGGTGTAAAATAATGATTACAGTAATTCTATAAATTCAGCGACACACATCTTTTTACGTCATCAGCAGCCATATATAATTTTTCAGCATACTGCAATGTGAAAAGTAGCCAGAGCTGTTACTGTATGTGATGCTTTTTCATACCCGCTAATAGTCCCAGTTTTCGCAGACTAGTCTTGATTTTCAGGGATTATCCCGCTGTCCCATGCTTTGCCTGCAGTAGGGATCATGGGCCAGTTGGGGAGATCCTCTGATCTCCTCTGATCTCCTCTGATCTGTCCCATGGAGCTGTCAAATCAATAAAGCAAGGCACAGACCTCCATTGCAGTTTGTGTGTCCTTCTAGCAACGCTCTAAAACTGATTTTTTATATAGTTTTTTACTGCATTTATAGTCACAGTTTCAAACCCATTCCATATACAACGCTGAGTTGACCATCAGTGTAATTGAGAAGACAACTTCTGACCTCGATATATTATTCCTGTATACAGTCTGTATTATGCAGCTCTTGTGTTTTCATGGATTAAACAGCTGACTCCTTCTTTTGAAAGCCTGGGATTCACAATCGTAGACTTTGAGAAGTGTCTGCTGTTTGAGTCCTCCACTGCTTCATATAACCTCGACTTTACTGCGATCACCAGCAGGGAAACAACAAAGAATGAGAACATAGCGATGATAATCATGATAAATATGACTGCCCCAACCAGATCCTCCTGCCCCAGCCTTCTCTGCAGCCTCGTCTCATTTTGCGTCATGTTCTGCTGAGCCTCTTCAAAAAGGTTCTCAAGCAACACCTTAAGTATGTTTTCCATTGAAGATGAAGTGTGGTTGGTGTCTTCCGGAAACCCAAGTAAAAACATTCTCTGTAAGAAATATATAAAATTGTAGATGAACAAATTTTGGAAATCTGAGTCATAATCTAGCTGTCATATTGAATTAGTTACAATTGTGTGAAAAAGAAAGAACACCCTCTTTGAATTCTATGGTTCTACATATCAGAATATAACAACAATCATCTGTTCCTTAGCAGGTCAAAGAAATTAGGTAAATACAACCTGAACAACAACACATGACATATTACACCATATCATGATTTATTCAACAAAAATAAAGCCAAAATGGAGAAGCCATGTGTGAAAAACGAAGTACACCAGTCAAGGGCATTTAATAAGCAGCACCCGTCTGCTACTTAGCATCTTAATTCTTATGGAAGCAGTACTTAGTTTTTCCACACATGGTTTACAACGCAGTTCTTCCTTTTTCCCATTTACACCTATATTTACAGAGTGATCTCTCCAGTGAACAAATTAGGTATAATATGTGGCCATCGAGGGCCATATTCACCAACTTTAACCAGGTGACAATGTATTAAGTATGCATTATGCTCCAAGCCACAGCATGCTCAGGGACAAAAGTCTGGCTTAATCCCTGATGCAATTCTTTATTTTTTTTACCTGTAGCTCCACATGGAGGCATCTAGAATAAGGAGAAGATATGTCACAGATTTCATTTTAACCAGCACTGTATTCTTTTTGCAATGAGGGCCCTGGAGGGCATTACCCACTCTGTATTATTACTTTGCCTATTTTCCAGATGAGTTTTGGGGTAATTTGGTCAGCGGAAATGTAGATACCTTGATTTAGGTATTAAAACATAGTAACATAGTAACATAGTTCATAAGGTTGAAAAAAGACCAAAGTCCATCAAGTTCAACCTATATACATATTGTGTCCCTACTGTGTTGATCCAGAGGAAGGCAAAAAACCCTTATGAAGCAGATGCCAATTGCCCCATACCAGGGGGAAAATTCCTTCCCGACTCCAAATATGGCAATCAGAATAAATCCCTGGATCAACGTTCTGTCCCTATTAATCTAATATCCATAACTTGTAATATTATTGCTTTCAAGAAACACGTCCAGGCTCCTTTTGAACTCTTTTATTGAGTTTACCATAACCACTTCCTCTGGCAGAGAGTTCCATAATCTCACCGCTCTTACTGTAAAGAACCCCCGTCTGTGCTGGTGTAGAAACCTTCTTTCCTCCAACCGTAGAGGATGTCCCCTTGTTATAGATACAGTCCTGGGTATAAATAGATCCTGGGAGTGATCTCTGTACTGTCCCCTTATATATTTATACATAGTTATTAAATCCCCCCTAAACCGTCTTTTTTCCAAACTAAATAACCCTAATTCTGATAATCTTTCTGGGTACTGTCCTCCCATTCCCCTTATTACTCTGGTTGCCTGTCTTTGAACCCTCTCCAGCTCCACTATATCTTTCTTGTACACTGGTGCCCAGTACTGTACACAGTATTCCATGTGTGGTCTGACTAGTGACTTGTACAGTGGTAGAATGATTTCCTTGTCGTGGGCATCTATGCCCCTTTTGATGCACCCCATGATTTTATTTGCCTTAGCAGCAGCTGCCTGACACTGGTCGCTACAGGTAAATTTACTGTTAACTAAAACTCCTAAGTCCTTTTCCATGTCAGTCGTCCCCAGTGTTTTCCCATTTAATACATATTCCCAGCCTGGATTTTTCTTCCCCATGTGCATAACCTTACATTTATCTGTGTTGAACCTCATCTGCCACATCCCAGCCCAAGCCTCCAACCTATGCAGATCCATTTGTAATCGTGCACTGTCCTCTATTGTGTTAACCACGTTACAGAGCTTAGTATCGTCTGCAAAGATTGATACTTTACTATACAATCCCTCTACAAGGTCATTAATAAATATATTTAAAAAAAACTATTTTTCAGGTTTCAGGACAAAACAGTTTCAGGACATTCAAGAAAACGAAATGCCGCAAACAGCCGTACACATGTATGGGTTCTATGCCAATAGAAGCTATTACTTTGGCTGAAATTCCATGGGATCGGCCCAAGCTGATGTTGCAGCTCCTTTTAAAGAAGTAATAGTTTTAAAAATATAAAACTGTATAAAACTACAGAAAAAGGTGTGATGATTCCCTTGAAGGCTGTGCCAAGGTCCATGAATCTGTTAACACTCTTATAATATATATAAATATATATATAAATCATTGCAGATAAAGAATAAGAATCTGACATATTGTGTATGTAATTTTTTGCTTATTCGCATTTTCCCCTACAGACGCGTGGATACAAACATCGCATAAACTCCCAAAATCTTGCAAATGTTTCCCCAGCCAGTATTTTAAGATGCGGAACATGCCTATAGCCCTCCCCCTGGGCAATGCTTTAGGTTTATATCTGGCCTACATAAATCTCTTCGAATCTTGCCATAAGTATCATGTCAATGTTTTCCGGACAAGTCCTTATTTTGTGTAGTCCTCTAATACCATGTTTAATAGAATGACATATAATAATAAATATAAAAAATTATAATAAATCAGGCTGCTAAGAAAACTAAAATAAACAGAGGAACGTATAAAAATAATTTGAAAAGAAGACTAACATGACAATAAATAACCAGGTAATAAAAGGCAACAGAATGCGCACAGGCAAACACTTTGATTCAGAACAGCGGTGTCTGCTGCTGGTCTACCACCAGATCTCACAATCGACCAAAGACTCCAGCAAGTGTTATTCATAAAAAAGAGTACACAGTCGGAGAACACACTTGCATTAGCCCCTTAAATTTGAGGTGTCAAAACGCACGTGTTGGGGTTTCGGCAGGAAGGGTCAGGTCACAAAGACTTTCCCAGCTGCCCACCTAGCCCAAATACCATCTTATTACACTCACGCACAGCATGACAATGTCTGAAAATGGCAACTGTCCTGCAAATACACACTTCACACCAAGGGGTGTCTGACATTATCTGGGGACGTCACCGCCTTATCTGGTTGGGAGAGGTGACACCGGAGCACTAGGAAGACTGAAGACAGGGGAAGGCTGGCACACATTCACACACTCATGTTTTACACACATTATACATATGCATACATACACAATGCTAATACACACACATACATGTACACACTCATGCTAACACATACTTACACATACACACTCATGCTAACACATACTTGCACATTACTTTTGCTAACTCACACACGCTCACATGCATACCCATGTAAACACGCACACACTCATACTAAGACACACACTTACACATAAACAGTCATGCTCACGCTCCCTAGCACATGCACTGTAACATAAACGTATGCTTACAAACTCCCTCTCTAACTCCATTATCATCCCTCTTAGTGTCTCCCTGCCTGCCTTCCTCGATTACCCTTTCTCTAATTTGCTCACCCTCACACTCTCTTCCTCCCTCCCCTCACTCTCTTACCTTTCCGGATGTCTTCTTTCTCGTACAGTGTGTGAGTGCGCTGCCACACATTCACCATGGGGTCACGTAAGGTTGTGTTACGTGACCCTGCTGCATTCTGGCTTCTCCCAAATTGAGAAGATTGGGCAGGCCCACCAATCCCACCCAGCCAGTCCACCTCAGGCCAAAGAGACAGCACCCAGAGCACAATATACATTCACATGTATGTATACACATACAAAAGACACGGAGCACCTTTAAAAATGTAATATAAGTTTTAATACATAGAGACATTTTGGGAAGGTTTGGGTGTGTGTGAGATAAACTATCTGTTTTTACGAGGTCATTTGCATAGTAATGCACTACAAAGGGTTTGGAATCAAAGGCTCCAACAGAGATGGGATTCTTAGATACTCTCCAGATGGTCAAACACCTAGAGCAAAATATGCTATATTTTTACATAGTCTGTATGACTGGGTTATACAGGAACTCTCTGGAAAAAGAAGTTGGGTGAACCACTTTCTGTGCAAGAAATTCTGGGACAACCAGTTAGGGGGCTGCAAGAGTCGGGGTTAGGGTCTGGGTAAGGAGATTCAGAATGAAGCTGCGTAAGACGGCGTCCAGGAGAATGCCGCGAGCTGCGAGAGGATGAAAGACCTACATCATCATTTTAATGCTTGAGTATTCTTTTTGTTTTGTATTTTTCTATGTTTGGTGTTTGTTATATGTTTTATATCCTGTAACAGTGACCTAGTTCAATATCAATATACATTATTCTAAACAATTGTCTTAGTGCTTTATTGGTCACACACTCCCTAAAGAATGACCCAGTAAGAGGTTCGTAATTTCTTACACACATACACACACTTTTTCACATTAGATACCGCATTACATGGTGAGCTTCAGACTCTGGAGCTGATAAGCAGGTTCTAGCCTCAGAATGTTCACCATGTGGCGTAGGAAAACACTTCAAAGGGTTATGACAAGTTATAGAAATGGCTATAATGTTAAAACAGAGTTAACCTGTGTCAGATAAGCTACACCATGCTCTTTATCAAAGAGTCCGAATGCATCACTCACCCTCACTCGCAGAAGATGGACTTCGTCTGGGTGCCAATTTACCCTTTTTCAAGGATCTCAGAGAAAAGAAATGCGTCCAAACGTTTCAAAATAGTGGAATTTCTAAAGCACTTGTAGATATCAGGTGATTCACCTACACGGCTCTCTCTTAAGATTATTTAAACATGAACCTTGGGCACAAAACCACCCAAAGCTTACATTTCGCAAGTTCTTGGACTGCTTACATGAAATCAGTTGACCAGTCAAAACTGTGAAAATTGATAATGGGTATAA
This sequence comes from Sceloporus occidentalis, assembly GCA_023333645.1. Taxonomy (NCBI): domain Eukaryota; kingdom Metazoa; phylum Chordata; class Lepidosauria; order Squamata; family Phrynosomatidae; genus Sceloporus; species Sceloporus occidentalis. The sequence goes on from JALMGF010000262.1 coordinate 841,362, forward strand.
GGACAAAGAAAACCGGCAGACCTTATTTCACAATTTCTACACAATCAAATATTTTCAAGCTTAACGTCAGGAAAATTCTGGTTTTACGTCAAAGAACTTTGGTGTATTCAAAAAAAAAAATGCATTTAAAGAAATACACAATTTGGGTAAAAGATGCCTTAAAGTTGAGAAGGACGGTCAAATAAGCAGGAATCACCGGTATGAGACAGTAAATGATCTTTGCTGGTTTTTGTGGGTCTATTCTTTCATTGGGTTGTACATTTTAGTGAAAACTAATACAACTATGTCGAACCTGCCCCAGAGGTTTTGGGTAAGGAAATATTTGGACCTCCATGAAGAAGCAGTAGCCTTTAGTCCTGCCAATTACCTGCCTGGTATCAGCATTTCAAGCGTCCAAATCTGTAGAGAGTAGAGATGCAGCAGGTGGTCCAAGAACTGGCCCATGGCTTCCACTACCACAAAAAGGAGGACAGTGGGGCAGCTACCTGGGACAGAAGGGCATGACTGTCCTGTAAAAACTGGGACTGATGTTACATTTGTTGAGTAAGTCTCCATGAGTAGTTCAGGAAGATCAGTATTTTCATTTCTCTTGTTAATGCCCATTATTCCAGCAGATGGTGCCAACATTCTACCATGGAAAAGTTCCATTTTTGAGTATTCACATTGTGATGTTCAGTTTTCTATTTAGGGAATAATACATTTAGAGAATACATCATGTGCTTTTTATGGTTTTGTTGTTTAGATGATATCCACTTGTCTCTAAAGCCTCACAGAAATTCAATGAAAATATAAAATGGTTGTGAAATTACTTAAAGTAACAGTCCACTCGATATGGATTATGCATGCTGCAGGGGTGCATAGCAATCATTACTAAATTACATGAGGCCTAATATATATATATATATATATAATATAGAGCCAACAATCTATACAGTCCATGCATTCTTACAATCCATACATTCAAAGGGTCCGACAAAACTAGAATTGACAAAGACAAATACATTATGTAAAGAGGGACGTCCTCGCAAGCAGTCAAATCCTTTTTTCTCCTTAACTGAAGGTTGCCAGTCCTCTTCTGCATAGTATACACATATACTTATATGTGTGAGAGCATGGATGTGTATTTGCGTGTATGTGTGAGCATGGATGTGTACTTGTGTGTGTTTGAGCATGGAGTATGTATTAGTGAGTATGGGTAACTGTGTGTAATTTGTGTAAGTGTGTTTACATATGTTGTATGTTGGGATGAGGGGGGGGGGTAAAGAAGGCACAGATCAGTTGTGTGGTAACGGCACAAATTAGCTGTTGAAGTTGGGGGTCTCAGGGGCAATTTTCGCACCAGGGCCCTGTTATTTCTAGTTAGGCCCCTGATTAAGGACAAGGTTTTATACCCCCCCCCCCCATGGGTTATATCAGGGTAACTGCGGCATGCTAGCCAAATCCATAACTTTAAGAAACGGAAGGATAGGTTTTTAGGCTTTGATATTACCATGTGAGGATATGATTCAGTACTTTAATGAAAAGGGTTGTTGTATCAGTCCTTTTATGAAATAGTTTTTCATTATCTTCCTTCAGGCGACTAGTACCACTCTCAAACACAAGAAATCCATGATAGCCATTTTCCCAGGAATTATTCTGATGTCTAAGAAGAGCATACTGTATGGACTTATTTTGGCCGTACCGAGATTGGGGGATCTGCTGGTTTTAAAGCGGATATGTCAGTTTCCCAGATTCTACACTAAATAAACATATGTTAAGGTGTTTATAGAATTAAACTAGCATATTTGTACACTATTCTCCATTTTTTCTCCATCGATACCAACATTTCCTCCACTCTCCAAGTGTGGAGAAAGTTTAGATGTTCAAGGCAGGAGCTCGATCATTCTGGCCATGTCACTCTGAGACACATCTCAACCTTTATGACGTCTGGTTTTATAACCATAGATGTTTTGTAGTAATTGGAGATAAACCCCAAAAGTGTTCAAGCCATGTTTGGGAGCTCTGCACAACATACAAATATGTTCCATCATTCAAATAAGAATAAAATAAAATGAATCATCTTTGGCGAAGCTTCAGCCCTTGCTAGGTAACTTCAGTGACCACAGAAACCTGGTGACTTCACCCGTTGGAGTGGTTGCCAAGTGGTGAGCCAACTTTTATCGCTGGAACCCTAGCAGTCTTAATATGTATTGGTTTTACAACTAACCATTATATGCGGCATCCCCTCATATAACCTCACTAAATCACCGAAATAGAAGTTTGGTGCGACTATAACATCCTTAATAATTAGTCCACTTAAGGGTTCTTTACACTATAATGTAATAAAAAGGAACAGAAATGGTGCCCTGCCTGTGACAGGGCCAGGCTAGCTGGCTCATGTGTCATATGAAGTTTAGCCGGGTCACGGAGCACTTTTGTGTCCGGTTCTGTATACTGTGACCCGGTAATATATTATATTGTGTTTATTGTGTAACCGGCCCAGAGACTGATGTGGATTCAGCCCCAGCCTTCAAAGAGACGATCCTATAATCTGGCTGGGGCTCTTAATCAGCCAACACAGCCCTGTCTGCCCAGACGGCACCCGCACTACAGGGGGGATAACACAGGTGGGGGAACCCATTGTATTCTGTAATCCCCTCACCTGATACATCCCCTGTATACTGATGGGATTTGTGATGGGATGTGGCTGATGGGATTTGTGATGGGATGTGGCTGATGGGATTGGGGGTTGGGTTCGGTACACATTGCGTTGAGATTGTATAAAGTTCTGTGTGTTTGTAATAAAGAGAGTTCTTCTTGGTTTACTACGAATGGTGGTCTGGATGATCCGTGGATAGCTGAGTGCTATCCGTATGAGGGACTGACTGGTGATTCCTCAGCCCTCAAACAGGGGGACCCAGCCTTGGGTACGGTGACCCTGTAACACTGCCCCTCGAGCTTGCTTGGTGGTCGAACAAAGGGGAAGCAGAAAAATCTTTCGTCTGTAGCCCAGACCTCTCTTCTGCCAGTCGTTGGCACTGATTGGTGGCTGGGTGTGATGTCCTCCACCAACAACTTGTACCTGACCACACATAGCAATGGAGAGACACTGGGACCAAGGAATACAGCTGTTACAATCCTGCCACAATACAGACATGGTATTCCAAAGTTGCAATTGTTCCTGGAGAACAGGATTTTTTAGTTAACTTAAACGAGTTAAGGACACAAACATCCATAAATCTTACTCTTCGGACCATCTGATCCCAATCAAGACTTTTGCTACCAATCGTAACATTGTTACTGGTAACCCGCTATTCAGGTCACATCGGCCAAGCTGGGAAAGACAGTGTTGTCTTTTCAGTACTGTACTAAAAATAATCCGTCATTGACCTGGATTGACACCGCACTACGGCTAAGCGGCACATTAGTGACGATTAATGGTTGGCTTTAAGAAAAAAAATATATTTTTTTAAAGCTGGTTTCCTATGAGACACAGACATTAATTATATTACTGTTTTAAGAAATACTTTGAAAGTGGATCTTGTTGAAATTGTTCAAATTTGATCCGATTTGTGTGTATATACATTATATATATATATATATACCTACATATACACTATATGGACAAAAGTATTGGGACACCTGACCATTACACCAACAGGGACTTTGATGACGTTTTCTAAATACATAGATATAAATAGGTAGTTGGTCCCCCTTTGCAGCTATAACGGCTTCTACTCTTCTAGGAAGGCTTTCCATAAGATTTTGGGGAGTTTCTGTGGTACTGTGAGGTCAGGTACTGATGTTGGATGAGACGCCGGGCTCGCAATCTCTATTCCAGTTCATTCCAAAGGTGTTCGGTGGGGTTGGGGTGCAGCCCGTCAAGTTCTTCCACACCAAACTCATCCAGCCATGTCTTTATGGACTTTGCCATATGCGCTGGGATACAGCCATGCTGGAATAGAAAAGGGCCTTCCCCAAACTGTTTCCACAAACTAGGAAGCATAGCATTGTCCAAAAAGGTCTTGGTATGCTGAAGGGGACATACCAAGACATTTTGGACAATTTCTGTCCATATACTGTATTAACATATACATGATCATGTTTTATCTCCATATTGACTGTCATCTGGTACGCTCTCATGGGCAAGCCTTTAAATCTCATTGCTGTATTTAATTGTATTTACTTTATTTTCATTGTGTTGAAATAAAGTCTTCTTGTATCTGTGTTGCCACCTCAATCTTTTGTTTCTAAACATATATCATTTTCTGCTATCGGCACATGTTAAGTGCTGCCAGGAACCTCATAGGTTGCATATGTTCAAAGGTGTAAGTTATTTGACAACTGTAGAGGTCTTATTTGCATAGGGTTCTCATTTGGGTTAAAATGTCCCACAGTCCCACTGATTCAGCTCCTTGGTAAGAGATACAGCCACGAAAAATTAAATAGAACTCGCCAAACACTTTGACGTAGCGGCAGGAATAAGCAAAATATGGCCGTAGAGTGTGACAGAACCCCCAATATTTGTGGCTATAGGTGTTTCTTGAATAGTATTCATTGGGGATGCACTGAATTCCCACTTTGTTTTGTGAATTTATTGGTTATTATTATTCTAGCAGCAATCCAGGAATCTGAATGTGTACGCCTTTTATGTTTTTTAGGCTGTGTTCCCCTATTTGTACATAGTACCCCTTTGCTTTTACTGCGCAGGCTCCAGGTATCACAACTGTTCACCTAAGAAGCCTTTGATTTTCAGGTGGGATTTGGCTCCACCCATTCCCTGCCCAAGCTCCACCTATTTTGGGACAGCCCCACCTACATGCAGCTTCACCCCCAAATATACACTTCATTCATGTATATGTTGTCTCCACATTAGTGGGCTGTTTCTGAAATCCCCAGAATTCCTTTTTTCAGCTTAATATTTGTTGACCTCTGTTTTAGCAATTGGTCTCAACAGTCGCCACTATATTTTGTTTTGTATTGAAGCACGAATTATCTGAACCGTTAAGCCTTCATTTATTGTTCTCCTGATGCATTTAACAGATCTGGAGAACCGGAACAGTTAATTGTTGCAATCTAGAACTTGTTTATATATTTGAAGATGTCTTTCGTTAACAACTTAATTAACGTAGCATTTGTTTAAGCCAATATTGCACTTAGCGAAAGTCATCATTTACCAAAACAAACAAGGTGTAGTCTTTATTAGCCCATTAAGGCTATGTTTGTTACTAATAATGCTGAATTATATAGTGAATTTTAAACCTCTGACAAAACATATACAGAACTCATATTAAATACATAGTGACAAAACATCCACATTTTTATTAAAAATCCATTGCTTCATTATTAACAACATTTAAAGGGTTATTGTGTGTTCTGAAGCCCAGAAAACAGTAATTAACACCTGTCAGCGCTTCCTATTTTGCATGATGCTGCATACACTTTTCACACATGCTGGGGGTCTCTGGGGAAGACCCCCACCCGCAGCATTCACCGGGCAGGCACTGGAGCTGGCTGGTGGTAAGTATATCACGTGCACCGCAATGTGTTCGGCCAAACATATCTCCTGTACAGAAAGTAGTGGGAGGGGAGGGGAGGGGAGGCAAAACATATGGGGGGTTTCTGCCGAACCCCCAAGTATTGTAAAGCAGGACACCGTGGAAATTTAAATTGATTTCTCGGTTATCATATGCAATATGCATTATTGAGTAAGGATTGGTACAGGTCTATTTGAATATTTGATGAGATCGGATTAGTATCAAGAATAGTCCTTAATTGTTTCTTACTGATGCCTTTTAGCCAGGACACAAGTCTTCCTTACATTTATCTGACAACATTCTGAGCCATGTCCTGTATAAAACCCCAAGGATGGATCACAGAAAGGATCTGGCCAGGGTGTACCTGCAACCTCAAATCCTTGGTAATCTCGACCCCTGGTGGCTGCATGAGGAATTACAAATAAAACATGCAAAAAAAAAAAAAAACACAGTACAATCAGAAAATAAACAGAGAAGCCCAGGTGCGGAAACCCTAGATTTTATCCGGCTTCCCCAATATTGAGAGAGGCCCCAATAATCCAGAACTGTTTGGTCTATTTTCTTTAAGTGTCTAACGCAAACCGTGAACCCTTTAATAACACGGCGCTGCAACATTTCACTGGCACTCCATTGCAAACTAATGAATGTTACTGAAGTTCAAGTATACTTTATAAATTTACTGTGGGAATGAAGCCATAATCCTTACATAGGAGTATAGAAGAGCGCCTGGCTATTTCATGACAACCCAAACAAAGAGAGTATATAAAGCAACCTACAGAAATGGCCACATGTTAATGATTACGTCGATCCAATGTTTTGGTAATGAACATATTGTAGTTGAACCTTCTCACCTGCTGTGGATAAGTTACAGCAAACCCATGAAAGTTTAGCTTGTGTATTCATTTCAGAGAACACCTGGTATGGACTATTTCATGCAGAAATGTAATGTATCTCTAGACGAGCCACACGTACTATATCATTAGCCTGCAAGAGTTTATTACTAGAGTCTAACAGATGTGTTTTTGACGTATTCTCAATTTATAGCTTACTTCTTGGATTCTATATTTGAGGCAATGGGGTGAGATAGGTATAGGTTTTAAAAGGGTTAAAAATAAGGAAGTCCATCCACATTTGATCAATCTAATCATCCACCCCTACCAAGAACAGCAGGTGTTGATTAAATAGTAAGATTGGGCTCTTTATGTCAACAGTTCTTTATGTGACACAATTTATGACTTCGAATAATTGTATTTTGGTTAGAATTGTTAAAAAATATTACTAACTTTTAAAGAATTTCATGTAGCGACTGTGCAGCTATGCAATAAGGACTACAACATACATGGGATAAGCATATGGCTCGTGAATCTAAGACAAGACCTTTAGATCAGGAAAAATAAGCAGACTAGATGGGGCCGAATGGGTCTGATCTTCCAGAACTTACAATGTTTCCACGTACAGGGTAAGAACATTACGACATTAGAAGAACATCAGGCATTTGGTGAATGTGCTTTTTTGTTCTTTGATCTGCTGCGGGTCTGAGATCTTAATGTATTGTTTATAGAGTTATCCTGGGAGGGAAAAGTGGAAAATTCTGCCCAGTCCTGCCAACTGATCCACAGTTTATTGAAGCCCCCTGAACCTTACTCCCACCCTCTTAATTAGCCCATAGGACACAGGTGTCCAACCTGCGGCCCTCCAGCTGCTGCAGGAGTACATCTCCCATCCTCCTCAGCCAGCCCCTTAGCTGAAAGAGCATTATGGGAGATGTAGTCCTGCAGCAGCTGGAGGGCAGCAGGTTGGACCCCCCTGCCAAAGCAAGACCATTTTTATTTTAACCTAAACAATCAGCTAACATGTATCATTATGGCAATGCTATAAAGTCCATTTCTCTATAGACTTAATAAGTTAGTGTGTCAGCCTGGGTGATTAAGACTGGGCCATTCCATTGTTTCCCACTGGTAGTATCATAAGGAGTCGGTGTGTTTGTCTAGTAGATTGGGCTAAGATTACAGAGTTAGAAGACAAATACCTAATACAAATGCCTAAAATGCCGCAGCCTGCAAACATTATATTCTCCAAAAACTAGAATTGTGCTTGTTTAACCCCTTAAGGACAATGGGCAGTCCCTAAACCCATTGAAAACAATGCACTTTGATCATTAAGGGGTTAAAAGGAAAAAAGAAAACGGCACAAGCTCAACTGAGCTAAAATGAACCCCTACCATTACACCAAATACCCCCATTATACTGATTAATAAACAATAACATAACGTTAGTCGCAATAAATACATGAATAGGGTTAGTGGAAAGCAGTCATTATTATATTGAACTGAATACCAAAAAATGTTCTAGTGGACAATAGATTATTATTCTTGGAAACGTCTTCCCGTCTCGTGGCTCCAGATATTGTAAAATGCAGTGGAAAATATTTCAGGCCAAGCCTAAAAAATGACAAGACTGACCCAAGCTAATAGTAGCGGTAATCTGACCCCATCGAAACCACCTGGACGAGCAAAACTGGCAACCAAGTCCCGAAAACGTTTATGTAGAATTTTATAATTGCCGCAGTAGTCTTGTAAAGTATTTAGCAGGTTTTTTAAACTTTTTTTTTTTTTTAAATGTATTTCTTTTTTATTAAGTGAAATGTTTGTGATTTGGAGGAGGTTAAATCTGCCAGTGCTTGTGGTTGTTGATGAATCTTCTTAATTACGTAACAACCAAAGGTTAAAAACACATCGCCCTCTGTGAGTTTAAATGACCAGGATCGAGCGCTGTAACCGTTTTCCGTTCCGCATATAATGAAACCTTTCACGGACCCTTTTCTAACCTATTTTAAATGAAACTCTGTACTTCTTTTGCTTAATCGACCCAAGGGTCACATTGCACATACAGGCACGCAATTAACTCTTTAGCTGTTTCATTGAATGCACACGCATGTACGTGCTGGAAAAGAATCACGTATCACCCAACGTTTCAGATGTCGCAATCGGGACACTCGTGTTGGAGCTGTGGCAAGGGGCTCGGAGTTGGAGTGGGTGAGGTTGGTGGCCATACGGCATCTGAGCTTCAGAGTGCGGCAAGCTGGCCATGTGGGATCAGTGATGGAGGTCTGTGCTGGGGCCGATCAGGGAAGATCAGAGGATTTCCACCACCAGCCCATGATCCTCACTGCCAAAAGCGGGACAGCGGGGCAACTATGTGGGACAGCACCCAAAAATCACGTCTGTCCCATGGAAATCTGTTAGGAGGTCCGCAGCCATCGTACTTTGCTATTTCTATAGATATAGCAAATATTTGATTTCTTTTGTAATTAGCTATAGTTGGTAAATTTAATTCGCCCTATCTGTGTTTCCTTCAGGGTATAAAAAAACTTTCCAGAACCTTCCTGAAATTCGTAACCAGGTGTAAAATGTGCTTTTTTTTTTTTTTTTGCCTTTCTCTTCCTTTTCCAGAGTGAGATGTTTCACGTCTAAATGGACACTCCAATAACCCCACGCTGCCCCACCAAAAAAGAATGCATAGTGTAGCACTTTGTACATCCATATGCAATCTTTACTTACCTTTAGAGGAAGCTGCAGAGCTGGAACACACAACCTTCTCAATCGTCTGTTTTTTGGCAACATTTTTGCTGCTCGAGGCATCCATCACTAGCAGGGAAGCACTCGCATTCAGATCAATGGGAACTCTTTGTAACCTGGGGCAAAATCTGGTAACTGTTTTCGTCCTGTGTTTGATCCACACTGAAGGCATGCTCTTTGTTTCATCTTCCAGTTTGGTAATTTTGCCTTGAAGGACAAAATTGTATCCACAGCCATACCTTAAGCCTCTATCAATGACATGACTCCGAGTCTCAGAGGGAGAACAACGTTTTTCACTTCGCTACTTGAAGGTAATGACCAGGACACACCATCACTGAAGTGCCTTCAAGATCCCATTCTGGAACTCTAAATTGAAAATGTCCAAAGAGGACATTCCTGCAGTGGTCGATGTTTGATATGTCCAACCTATCTATCAATTTAGTTATTGCCACTCACCACATCTTCCAGACCTCTTAAATACTTCTGGAGAAGTTCTTATCATTATCGGCCTTTTTGACCACTACTTGATGGTCTGTGACCAAAAATCGAGACTGTCCTGCAAAAAACAGGACATATGTAGCATTATTCATGCAACCTTTTGAGCAAGAATGGTGAGTTTATGAAATAATTTCTATCATTTGCTGTCCTACAAACCTACCGCAGGACGTTCTTGCTTCTTTAACCATACTTGCCCCATATCATAATATCCAACAGCTATTGCTCTATTCTACATATGAGTGTAATATTACATAAAATATGACCCATTATGATTTATTTGTCATCTGTTGTAAATAGGAAGCTCTATTCTTTTTTTAAAGTCATATGAATTTGGAATTGAGGCAGAATAATGTGGAAATCTTTGAAGTTTCCACGTGAGTGGATTCGTAAGGTCAGTCATATGGTTGAATGAAGTTAGTTTTATTTATAGTAAGATATTATTAAAAAGTAACAGTATTACTATATCCGCTGGATAAATCTATCTCTATCTTATCTCATTATGCCTGTTATGAAAATAAAACATGGATGAATGTCTAGCTGATAAAAAAAACATTCTCTTCCTGTAAGTTTAGGTGTATGAATGTGTCAATTTAGTTTATAAACTGAAAATCTGTGATTATTTGTAGACTTGGGTACCAGGGGGCTCTTCGTGTTCGTCTTCGTGCTCGTCTTCGGGGGAGGGGAAATCTTCGTATTCCGCGAATATTCGCCTGTTCCTGTCTTCTCTTCGGGCGAATATTCGTGGACATTCTTCGTGTTCGGTTTTTCTTCGTTTTCCCGGTTAAGGGGTTAACACGGGGTTAACTAAGCTCTGGCGCCAGGAGTTTAAATGTACGTATGAGCAACTCTATTGGTCGTCAGCAGGGGGCTCGTCTGCCATTGGTTGATGGCAGACGAGCCCCCTGCTGGCGACCAATAGGGTCGCTCGTACAGACTGTTAAACTCCTGGTGCCGTAACTTACCCGGCACAACCCACTGGTCTCCCTGTTCTATCAGTTAAATGTCCGTACGAGCGACCAATAAAGTCTGCTCGTACGGACATTTCACTAATTGAACAGGGAGGGAGACCAGTGGGATGTGCCGGGTAAGTTGCAGCATTGGGGTTAACTTTTATTAGGGGTAAACTTTTTTTTTTTTAAGGGTTTAGGGGCCGTGCGAGTGACCCTATTGGTCGCTTGCCCGGCCCTTTAACCTACGGATTTCCGCTCCCGTTATCTAACGCAGCATCGAAGGGGTTAACGGGAGCGGAAATTGGTTGATGCCAGAGGAGGTCCCTGTAGGCGACCAATAGGCTCATTCGCACTGCCCTGTAACCCGTGACGGCGAACCTGCGGATTTCCAATTACGCGAACTGCCGCGAAGACAAGGTAAGTTAGAAGGGGGGGGGGAACGGTAGACGAAGACGATCACGAAGATCTTCGTGGTGTGTGTCTTCGTCTTCGTTTTACCGCCGCTGTCTTCTCTTCGGCGTGTCTTCGGAACGAACACTAAAACGCACTCTTCGTGTTCGTTTTCATGTTCGCCCGAAGACGAATGCACAAGTCTAATTATTTGTATTTACAGAGGATGAAGTGATAAATGGAACAGCCTTCTAGCAGATGTGGTAGAGCCTAACACAGTAAGGGAGTTTAAACATGCGCGGGATAGGCATATGGCTCCTGAATCTAAGACGAGATCAAAGACTGATTAAGATCTGAGCCTCTACATTAGAAAAATCAATTGAATTTGAGGGATTTACTAACTAAAGTGGAGTTTTGTAAAATAATCTGTTTTAACTCTCTACAAGAAGTGAAAGGCCCGGTATAATGCATTGTTCAATCTATGAGATTTCTTAAAAATCTTCTTATCAATTGAGCTATACATTATGCAGGGCCAGCTGAGACCTTCTTGCAGAATAAGTTGCTGACACCCACTCTCTTGCATTCCCTTTATTAAATTAGCCTTATAAATCAAGAACATTGTAACTGCATTCATCAAAAACAGCCTCTTCAAGCTAAACATGATGATGTGGTTTAGAAAACCTGATTTGTTTTTATCATGCTTTGAAGGACGTCTTCTGTAGTGAAAGGAAGTCATTCTCAGTATTCCATTTGGTCCCTCCAGCTATGGCAGACAGATTCGTCAAAAGAGTAGCTAAAACTGCTACAACAGGTATGAAGACAAGACGATGACTGACTGTGTGTATGGGCAGATATGGCGCAGGTCGGTTACGCTGAATCCCCTCTAAACACACGAGAATACTTTGCTGTTGGTAGGTGGTACGATGTCAACTAACGCGCCTCCCTAGAAACTATATTATGTAGGCGATAGATAGATAGATAGATAGATAGATAGATAGATAGATAGATAGCCTTTGGTCTAGCTTAGGGCCACGACCATTTAAGATATCCATGGTTTTTTTTTTTGTTCCCCATACATCTATTAACATTAAGCATGGGTACATGTGTTTTAATGACAAAGCGAGAGGTTCTTTGGAATGCTAGTATTATGTAGAAGGTACATATCAGGGTGAAGTTATATAGTAGAGCACCCGAGTTACTGTTACGATCATCTTAGTGCTGTATGGATTCTAGTTTGTATAAAAAATGAGCATCTAAAATACATAAAAGCTGTGATTTTGTTTTTAGTTTGGTAACAGAGACATTTATCCATTCCAACAAAATGAATGTGTTACAGGCCACCATAAATATCTGCATTCGGTAGTGACCCACAGGAGCCACCGTCCGTCATGCCCATGCCTAGATGTTCTAGGCCAGGCATGTCCAAACTTTTTTCGAAGAGTGCCAGATTTGATGAAGTGAACATGTGCGAGGGCCGACCATTTTGCCTGACATTCTTTGAACCATTAAAATTAAATGCAAATTAACTATTTTATGCAAAGTTTATTGAAAACGGCATACTTTTCATTTTGTGACTTGGATGACAAATCTAAACAGGTGTGCAATCACTCTGCCTTTAATATAAAAAACAGATCTATATTTGGGCAACTTATCTGTGGGGCCTTATCAGTCCAGAACGCGGGCCGCAATTGGCCCTCGGGCCCGACTTTGGACATGTCTGTTCTAGGCCATAAAACACCACTCATTCTAATGAAATAGTCCCACAGATCATGTATTTTTTTAATACATGCTGGAAGCGTTTTATAATGTAATAATGTGAAAACAACACAAAAAATATAACAACGCAAGTAACAGATGGTCTTTAGTTTCGATTAAAGTAATTGTTCAGAAACAGGACGGTGGTGGATAAGGGGAGGCGAGGGATATGGAGGAATGCCTGGAGATGGGTGTAAGGGTAAGTGACAGGAAGTACACTGTGTGGGTGGAGCTAAATATTACTCCTCCCACCATCAGATCAGAAGCGTTATCCGAAGGATGGGCAAACGTATAAAAGCTTCAGTTCGCCCTCATGTTTCATGTAATTTCCGAGAACTGTCTGGCTTACGCATGTTAAAACTCAAAAATCCTGAAGACAACACAAATCCGACTACATATCTGATCCTATCTGTACACATAATTAGATACGTGGGTGAAAGAATGATTTTAAAAGATAAATGGATTCCCTTCATAATCATGGGTGGCAATTACTTTAACGCCTTGGTTTTAGGTGGTGATGATTATTTAAGATTCCATTCAACAAAATGCCTTATTCTGCCACGCACATTATATATATATATATATTTGTGGAAATGTACTGAGAGAAAGCAGGCAGGCTATTTCTGAAAGACCTCGTGATGAGTGACTATGGAAGGTTGTTTTTATCCTTAGAACTTGCATTTCATCATTTTTCGTGGCGAGTTTTTAATAATACTGCTGCAACGTGCATTCAATGCCAGAGAATGAGAAACGTGCTGCGTCCCTCAGCAATTAACAATATAAATCGCAGCACTTTAGAACCAGGCACGTATTCACTTTATTTTGTACAGACAGACAGACATGTTTCAGCGGTGACAGTCTGAGCTCTACGTGCACCCCTGCTTTTTTCTTGCACCCCCTATATATATATATATATATATATATATATATATACCATATGAAGACCCCCACAGCAGCTGGAGACTGGATGGAGAAGTGAATGTGATTATGAGATGTTATGGTTATTTCCATATAGGTCTGCCCGAGAGGCTAGGTTGACATCCGAATCCCCCAGGTCACGGGATTTTTGGAATCTGCATACATTGCGGTCTCATACCCCCCTTTAATATGGGCTAGATATGTCCTATAGCTGCCAACAGCCCCTGGCTGTTTAATATCCTAGCACTTCTCCTGCTTGTCCAAACTGCCAACAGCACTTTGCATTCAGGAAAAGGAACTTCACAAGGCCAACACGTACTATGAGATGAGCCGTATGTGAGATCACATGCACCGGATGACTTTTATAATAGATACTGGAAACGTTATCTGAGGCATTTAGAATAACGTATTTTTACACAAACCATTTCCTACTGTTTCTATGTATTCATTATTGTAACTTTTTAAAGCAGTGATGGATTTATGCTAAGCCCCCGTGGCTCACACCTGCAGCTGCCATCACTGCTGTGACGTTGTATCCCAGCCCTCTGTTCACATCACACTCTTTGTTCTCCCCAACTGGGCCGTTTACACTACGGTGAATGTGCCGACTCAGCATAGCCTCCATACACCGCATTAGAAGGTCCTGCAAACCTTCATCATATGACATCATATCCCGACTCTTCATGTCTTAAAGGCACAGTGCATCTTTTAACTCAGAGAAGACGCCGACCACCCAGGGTCAGGCATAGGTAAATACATCTCTGTACCTTGTGACTGCCCCATAGAGCAGTGACGCACCAGGTTTGCCCCTGGTTTTGCCACCTCCCAGACTGCTTCATTAGGCCTAAGCATAGTTGACCTAAGCCAGAGACACGCATTCTGAGCTTCTGGAAAATGAGAGAAGTTGATGGAGGCAGATGGACGTTTGTAAAGTGTGCCAGGGGTAACAAGGTATCCATAGAAGGAGACCAGTGTCTGAGAAAAGTCTTCTTTTTATTGAAATGACCATAATAAAAGCTGTTGCTGTCCATCTCTGACTATGAGACAACCACTTGTCTGAAAGGAACCAAAGACTTTTAAAGGAGCTTTTATTATGACCGTTATACAGTGTTTTGAAATAAATAACAGCCATGATTATTAGAAATATCAAACCTACCGAATAAAAGAGAAAAAAACTATCTTAGATATTCCTTAACTTGCAAGTTAAATTAGTACTTTACCCGTTTATATACCTGATTCATAGTGTGAGTAATTCTCATGGAATGGAGAGACAATCTGCGTTTGTGAGATAAAATGATACTCTTTATCCTGATGTGCAGATTATACCAAACAGACACCATGTCTTTAGAATTATGGCTTTTGTCAGATAGAACCCAACGCTGCCATTATTAGCAGGTGTTATCATTGCGTATGAGTCTACATCATATAAAGCTGATCCTTATGCTTATAGGGGTGCTGTCACCTTCACAACTTTGATTGTGGCAAAGGAGAGCAAACAAAGTCCAATATAATGATCCTAAACTAAGGTTCCATAGAGAAGTATTGCGTTTATATATATATATATATATATATATATATATATATATATATATATATATGTATTTTATTTTTTTATATTTTTTTTTTAGTATTTCCATTTCTGTAAGCAGTACCAGATCTACAAGTAAACATCAAAAGGAACATAAGTATGGGTATCGGCACCTATATTGCAATATATATGTCCCTACGTACCTGAGGAAGTATAGCACGAAACGCGTCGTACGTAGTGTCGGAGGAGAAGGAGGACGTGATTGCTATTTGTGGATATACGTTCGGCTGTGCAGCAGTGGATGAACGCGGGACGTCGTGATTTTGAGAACTGCCGCTACTCCGATTATTTATTTATTTGTTTCTATATTAAAGTATTCAATTTTTTCATATCACCCTCGCCTCGGGATCTGTGCTTCAAGAATTCGGGAAGATTTCCCTCATTTCCCTTTTTCAAGCGATCTATGGGCTTGAATAACCCCCACCAAACGTAAGGGTCCGATTTGCCTACCAGATATATATACATTTGTCTTGATGAATTACACCATGATGTCTTCTTTTTCTTTTTTTCTTGTTTTATGATTGAATTTAACATACTGCTCGGATCTCTTTGAAGCTACATTGAATTGCTACATTGAGTTGATATTATTTATCTACAATCATTTGGTGTGGGGGCGCAGTCACCTATATATGTTTTATAGTGACCTTTAGTGCTTTAGAACTCTGTGATACCCTCACACACAGCAAACATTCTGAGCTCCTAGAAAAGAGGGGCATCAGGGTTGGTAAGAGGAGCAGAGGCATTTGGCTCTCAAGGATTGATGGTCCTCTCCTGAAGAACGACATATGGCAGGTATGTAATAGATTGCTTTTCAGCTGATGGTATAAGAGAAGTCATATGGTAGCTCCACTGAAGTAACTGGGAAAACTAGATTGCCACTGGTCAGTTACCTAATTTTTTTTACTGCCCCTTTAATTTTTCTCTTTTACCTGTTGGGTTACAATTCACCAAGCCTCTCGATTTGCATTTCTTCTAAAGGACAATACAGTCTGTGTCACTTGTTGCCAGGAGTTGCTGTTCAGCTGTCCTTTTTCAAATACATCTTCCTCTGTGTGCGGATCGCCGTTTTACCTTTTATTATTCCGACTGGCCTTGTACTTATTGCACCCGATAGAGATGAGCCAATCTCCTGCGGTTCATTTTGTTTGACAGCTTCGTGAAACGGCAGAAACATTTTTGTTTTTCCTAGAACCGTTCGTAAAAGGAACCGCAATTGATAATACAGCACATTCCCCCCTTTTATTTCAAGCATACAAAAATACGTGCCAACGTGATTTTCTGATTTATTTAGGAGAATGAGAGAAGAGCAGGTGGTATGGGGTGTCATCAGGCCAGCCGGGGAATCGAGGCAAGAGAATCTGAGACGGTGAAAGGCAACCAGAAGCACAGAGACCCGGCTAATGGCGAGGCAAAAAAAAAAACTTCACGTCATTTTGAATTTGCCTAATTCTAAAACAGTTGACTGCTTTAATTAAACTTGCGAGGAAGGGATGCAGCCTTGGTGCTAGTGGCTGTCATACTTCTTTGTCAAGAAATAATTCTTTAATCATGCAATATTTTGTCTTATTCTTCACTTTGGTTGGGAAAACGTAATTGTCATGTGACACAAAAGCAGATGTTCATCGGCTATTGCCATCGAAAATGAAAAAAAAAAGCTTAATAAGAGTTTCTGTGCTGTTTTTATTCAATTAAAGCTGTAGAGGAAGAAAACAATAAAAAAAATCTCTAAGAATTCTAATACACTTTTTATTCATAAACCCATGGGCTTCTATGAACAGACGAATACCACCTTCCAGACTATAAAAACAAACATTTAAAATATTATGCATCATATTTAGTTATTTCTAAAATGAAACAATCACTTAATTACCATTTTAGTTTCAGCTGTAAAACAGTTGCTGTCATACCTGTGCGGATTTGATCAGGAGTCTCCGGGTGAAGCCCTGCACTGGGTTTTCGGGTCAGTTTGTTGGCACAGGGTAGAGATGTTTGACCACACCAACTTTCTGCCCGCTTGCCGGGTGAAGCACCGGTTCTCCAGTTTAAGACCCGAATCCTCCGGGTGGCGGGAGCCTGGTCTTGACACGCCCTGCTCCCCGCCCATTTTCTCTTAAAATGAGGGTGTTTCCCACTGCCGTCAGCTAGAACACCCACAACGTCAGCGGGAACGCCCCCTGATGTCAGGGGACCTCCCACTGACGTCACAGGACCGCCCGCTGACGTCAGTGTGCAGTCCTGGCCGCGTCCCACAAGGGAAGGCTTCAGGTAGCCGGAGCCCAGAAGTTCCCAGGTATGTCTGCGAGTAGCCCTTAGTCAAAATCTGCAATAGCAGAAAAATGCTGACTCAAACCCATAGAGGACCAGGAAAGGACGATGATTGAAATCAGTCCTGGCACTTTAGGGTTGGTGGCTGATAAATAACATATGTGGCCACCTGCTGGATACATATTTGCAGGGTGCGGCCTTTAATATCCAGCCGGCATCCACACATTAAACGATGGAATATTACTTTTATTATTGATTATTTTTCTATGACGCCCTCATATTCCGCAAAACAAGTAGTGCATATGCATCAGAAGTGTTACCAGAACTGGTAACTCCAAAACACTAGTTGGTGCACAATGTTTTTGCCTCTATAGGCAACTCTGTGGATTGTTTGGGGACAAGTCTTCATTTGTCATTGACTTGAATCATACTGACTGGGCTTCCAATACTGGATAAATTGTATCAACATCTCAGCGATTATACCATAGTGCAAACCCTCAAAAATACAACTGTTCACGAGAAAGATGGGACCACTACTGAGCTTTCATGGGGTGGAGGACACTATAAGAACAAAGTGAAACTACTATGTATCCATGTCTTGGCCACATCAAGGGGACACCTTTGGAGGACCTTGTCATGCCAACTGACCTCCAAGTAGACCACAATGTCCTAGACGTTGAGTTTGCTTTTAATTTGGTTTAAGGTTCTGGAGAAAATAATGTATAACAATAGATTGTAACAAACAGGATGCTGCAAAAATAATGTAGAGAAAGCACCTTTGTATACAGCGCACATACATAATGGATTTATTTTTTATGATTTTTTTTCTTTTACAATGTAAAAAATAAAGAATGTGAAACAGAAAAAAAAAAGATACACGAGTTCACAAATTCAGCTTTAATTCCAAAACAAATATTATGTATCAATGGAAAGGGGCTTGGTCTACATGCCCACCACAAAAATGAAATGCCTTGTCCATTGTGTTCTCCACAGATAAAGATTACATCTTGAAAATAATAGAGCTTTTAAAACTGTTCTCCTTATTACAGCTTGTCTGGGATGGAAAATTACAAGTGGCTTAGTGCTGAAGTAAAGTCAAAGCGATTATTCTATCACACACTTCCAGCTGGGCTAAGATATGTGACTGGCATTCACAATCAAATGGGAAATTCCTGTGTGCAGATCCGTTATCCGAAGCTTTAGCTCTCAGCTTCCCACAATCGAATAATAATAACATTCCATAGCGGCCAAACGATGATAATTAAGAAAAAGAAAAAATTTAAGATGTTCTTTAGCTTATATCAGTTTCACATGTAAGTTATATTCACAAAAACAGCCTTTCCATTGTCTTTCTTTGCCTTTTTGTTTGGGTCTATTTGTTGGCTTTTGATGAAGTGCTAGATTATGTCCTGTTTGTTCTTGTCATGTGTGTTGGAGAACTAGCTAGTGTTGTATTTTATATGATATTACAAATTATTTGGAACTATTATGTTACGTGATTTATAGCAGTAAAAATGTCATCGACGCCTCAGCATTGATTTGTCGTGGCGAGCTCCGGTCGGGTTTTTATTAACCCTTTAGATGTATTAAGGTGCATTAGGCTGCGCATAGTCAGAAGCGTCCATTAAGTTGTCTGATACAAAATAGAAAATGTGGACTCTATTTAAAGGAACACTCCAGGTGTCATTTAAAGCGAACACAGCTGGGATATGCATAAAATTACATTTTTTTCCAGTGCAAATCATTGACTTGGGAGTGTACCAGGGGTTCTAAAATGGGAGTGCTTTCTTGCCAGTGATTGGTTGTTTCAAGCACTTAGAGCTGCAGCTTCTCCTTAAGTTTCTCTTTCTTACAGGTAAGAATGCATACCAAGGTAGTTACAAAGCACTTTAATATACATTATTCATTGTATAGGGCCCCAGGCTGTCCCTTTCAAGTGTGGTATCAGAAGCCCCTCATGTTATATATCATTATACATGTAACTTTCATGGGCATGAGTTAAGTGCCCTTGATGTAGCATGCATTGGAAGCCATGGGCAGGAACTAGTTAAATGTTGGGTAGGTTCTAGATCACACCATACAGGAATGTGCCGGGAACTTTTATTATGTCAGTTAGTACATTATGTCCAATTGCCAAATAGCTGCTTGATAGTGACTTTAAATAGGAAGTAGAAGAACAAACAGTAAAACTATTTTCTTCTGAGTCATTCTACTTTCACACACAAGGGAGTTTTAGGGCAGGTGCGTCTGCAAGGAATCATTTTTGTGCAGGGCTAGGAGTGCGCGTTCCAAGCTTCGCACGCTCAGAGCTGTACAACTGGACCAGGGCCAAGGGTAGGGAGATGACACCAGCCAGACCAACAGAATACAACCGTTTTGACCAGCAAAAGACACGTGGTTCCTAACAAGAATGGACAGAGGTTAACAAGACTATCGCTAGTACCAACATGCCAGCCTACACCCATATGCCTAAGTACATTGTTACCAAGAGTCCAAAAAATAGTTGACCATCTTAACCCCATTGCACCAATTTCCATAGAAGTCTGGTATTGTGACTGCTCCTCTACCAGAATGTCTCAGCTCTGCGTTCCATGAGCGGTGTCTGATACAGAGTAACAGCTCCCTACATACAGTTGGTGACCAACAAAGTTTCTATAATTTAACGTTAAAAAGGCTGAAAATGTGTGATTTACGCAAAAGCCATTAATAAACTTCATATGAGATAATGAAAGAAACCCAAAGCATTCCATTCCATTCGGTAAGCAAGCGAGGTCACCTCTCTACCTGTTCTCTTATTGGCTGCAGCTGGTCAGGACGGCCCATTTTTGCAAAAGAGCTATTGGGGGGGGGGTCGTACAAATTCTAGGATTCGCTAATCGCTTTGTATAACGCATTGTCTGGAAAAGTACTGAAGTCCTCTCTTGCGTTCCATGTTTTTCAACAGCATCTATCGAGCCAGCAGGTCAGCAATTAATTCAACATGCGGTATCAAGGCCATTATTGTATATCAATGAAAAAAAGCACATCTGGCAGATATCTCCGGTTCATTACCACCCTAATCACCGAGCAGGGAGCGAAAGCAATCTGTGTTTCTCATCAGATGGTTTAAAAATCAAAAGCGGGAATATGCTGTATTGGGACGGGGTCCAAACACGTTTTACAAGTCACAACATGTGCCAAGAAAAGCGAGGTCCAAGGCTTCCCAGGCACCATCTATACAGCGATGTACCTGCTTCTTAATCCTCCCAAAATATGGCTGATCCCCTGACACCGGGCCGGCATCTTTCAGTGTTAGTAATGTGCCAGTTTGATAGCAGATAATCAATTGCAAACAGTTGGGTTCTGCACTTAGGGCAGGGTTCCATAATATGGTTTAAAACGTACAGATTGAATATCCTAGAAATAATCACTGAAACACTGGGAAAAAAACATAATAAAAATGTGTGTGGTGTATTCTAATGCATTAGGTTGCCTTTGTGCATTAACTAATGAAGCACAATTCCAAAATCTCAACTGTATCTATGGAGGTTTCACCAACATGTTCGAGGTCTACCTATAGAACTTCAGTCCTTCACCGGCATACACCCTCCAATATGCCAAATGGTCAGAGGTCATACTTACCAAATTTCTGTGACATTAAGTGCATGTTTCACCTAAAACAAAGGCAATGTTGCGATGTAATTGTGCAAGACATTTAGATGAATGATATATTTGATATACACCAAGGAACTGAATAGAAAAACAATAAAAAGGCACGGAACAGAAGCAATTATAGTATAGATGTGTTCATGTGCCCATGTGCATTCTCCCATAAGTACAGCTGGCATAGAGGCCACAGGCAAACAAAGTGAGGGCCATGGGCACCGAGGCCCTAAGCCGCCACACCATGAGTTTTGTACCCCAAGTTCCAAGCAAGATCACAGAAAGGGAACGGCTTAGCAGTTTTGCAGAGTATTTTCCATATAATTGTTCTGCAGGACGAAGGGAGGTTCGGAGGATACAATGTAATCATTTTAAGAATTAAAGTCAGTAATACGGCTTTAAAGGTGATTCATTTTGATTAATTTGTTTAAATAGTTAAATTATTATATTAAAATTAAATAAATGATTGAACACATGTTGAGCGCACAGCATTTCCTTTTAAATTTTATACACTAGGAAACTAAAGTCTAAATGCTGTGATATTCCTATGATTAACCCTGTGTGTTTTGCTGTTTTTTTTACACTGTTTTGAAGTGAGTTGTAGAAAGATAATAAAGTGTTTCATCTCCAATCAACACTAAAGAATTGTAAAATTGTGTCAGATTGTAACACATGTAATTTAGTCTTGGAAACCTGGCTAAATTCTAGAATACCGAGGGACATTCTTAGAGATAATTTACACACAAATACAAATTCTGTTCCAAATAAAACATGGTAATAATTAAGTTACGAGGTGGCTAGCTTACTAAAAGGGCTTTGGCTGTGGACATGAAAACAATACTACAATGTTTGGAAAATATTTATACATTATATATAATATATTATTTAAAATAATATTATATTACATATATATATGTTTTATTGTGAATTCACCTTGGTGTGCTGTATACCCAAAAATTATATTCATTGGGGTGATTCTTTTGCAGAATGTACCATTTGCCATAAGGATATCTATGTGCTCCAAGCATTGATGTTCTGGGTTACTATAGTCTCACAGGAGTGCTGTGTGGCCCTGTCCCCTACCCATCCAGTTCTACCCTCTTCCCAACCATCGTCATACCCTTGTGGACAGGGGCAAAGCGAGATCAGGTGGAAAAAACACAGATGAATCATATTTAAAGAGACAGAAAATGGATCACCTACAAAGCAAAAGGGGTATTACATATGTTATTGTCATGGAACCAGATTTACTGCCCCTCTTTCCATGTGCTGCTACATGGAGTGGAAGCATATTGCATACATGGTTGGCACTCAAATTATTTTGAGACAATCACATGCATTCATACAGCGACATCTCCACATTAATAGATACATGCACGCATCCATCCCATGTATCCCTGCTCCTGTGAATGCTGCACAGTGCAAGCAAATACAAGTGCTGCAGGTAAAAAGCAATTGCCCAAGTGCCCTGCAGCAAATGCACTTTTTTGCCCCACCATTATTCCACCTCTACCTGTGGAGTGCTAGACACACCTCTTTAACCCATCACCTCCCAGCTACCATATGGTACACTTAGAGGAGGAGAGTTCTATAAGATAGAGCAAGGTAGAACACGGTAAAAAATTGATCAGATGCCAGCAAGCAGTCCAGTCCCTATTTTTGTTGGTCTGTTCTGTCTGCATTGTTGGTATGGCTTGGTGAGTGCATGCTGGTAGTACAACCTTAGAGCTAGTTTGTGCCACATGGAGCTCTGGACATGAAGATATCATGATCGCGGGTACTGGGTCAGGAGGGAGACTTTGTGCAGAGACTCTTGAAGCTTCTAAACCCTGCGTAGGACAGGTGGACTTGTCACTTTCTGCTTGTAGACAGCTGTCTGCTACAGTCTTGGTTCTGTGCTTGGGCACCATTTGACTACAAGGTTCAAAATTGATATAGATGAGTCTGGAACAAGATCAACTGGCAGACAGCCGGACACACAGAGCCAGGAACTGGGAGATGGCTGGAGACCGAGACAGGAACTGGCAGACAGCCAGAGATCAAGACAGGAACTGGTAGACGGCCAGAGACTGAGGCAGGCAACTGGCAGATCGCTGGAGACTGAGACGGGCAACTGGCAGAGGGCTCTGAATGAACCACACAGAGGTCTGTGTGAAACCATTACAGTCAGGGCCAAATACAGTGAATACAACAGCAGTATGTACAAACATCAGAAACAGAGTCAGAGGGCAAAGAAACAATGTTCTAGCAATGGTTATCGGGAGCAGCCCCAGTATATAAAGGCCCCTGGTTACTGAATGGGCCACAGGTGTGTCATTAAGAGGTAAGGGTGCCAAGAAAATGTCCCACACAACATTACACCACCCAGAGCCGGCCTTAGGTGTTCTGGCGCCCTGTGCGAACTGCTCCTCTGGCGCCCCCCCTCACTACCCCTCCTCTGCCCCTTCAAACTACCCCCCCTCTGCCCCTTCAAACTACCCCCCCTCTGTCCCTTCAAACTACCCCCCCTGTCCCTTCAAACTACCCCCCCCGCCCCTTCAAACTACCCCCCCTCTGCCCCTTCAAACTACCCCCCCTGCCCCTTCAAACTACCCCCCCCTCTGCCCCTTCAAACTACCCCCCCCCTGCCCCTTCAAACTACCCCTTGAGGAGTCCTGCCGGCATCTCATGTTGAGCGCCGGAATAGTCCAGCGCTCAACATGAGATGCCGGCACCGCGACGGAGTCACAGAGAGTCAGGGGCGTCGAACGGTTGCTGAGAACTTCACGAGCAACCGCTCGGCGCCCCTGCCCGGGTCATAAATGAAAACATTGGGGGTTTTTTTGTTTGTTTTAACTTTATTTAACATCCTCCATGTTAAATAAAGTAAAAAAAAACTTTATTTAACATGGATTTTAAATAAAGTAAAAAAAACAACAACCCCCCCCCGATGTTTTAAGCTAGGTCCAGAGGGGGCGGCAGCGGACCCCACGGCGTCGTCGGACCCCGTGTTGTCGTCGGGCGGCGTCGGCGGACCGGGAGGCGGCGCCCCCTGGAGTGTGGCGCCCTGTGCGGTCGCACAGGTCGCACACCCCAAAGGCCGGCCCTGACACCACCACCACCAGCCTGAACCGTTGATACAAGGCAGGATGGATCCATGCTTTCATGTTGTTTACGCCAAGTTCTGACCCTGCCATCTGAATGTCGCAGCTGGAATCGAGACTCATCAGACCAGACAACGTTCTTCCAGTCTCCCATTGTCCAATTTTGCTGAGCCCGTGAGAATCGTAGCCTCAGTTGCCAGTTCTTAGCTGACACCCAGTGTGGTATTCTGCTGCTGTAGCCATCTGCTTCACGGTTCAACATGTGTGTTCAGAGATGGGATTCTGCATACCTTGGTTGTAACGAGGGGTTATTGGAGTTACTGTTGCCTTTCTGTCATTTTGAACCAGTCTGCCCATTCTCCTCTGACATCAACAAGGCATTTTCGTCCACACAACTGCCGCTCACTGGATATTTTCTCTTTTTCAGACCATTCCCTGTAAACCCTAGAGATGGTTGTGCCTGAATATCTCAGTAGATCAGCAGTTTCTGAAATACTCAGACCAGCCCGTCTGGCACCAACAACCAAAATGCCACGTTCAAAGTCACTTAAATCCCCTTCTTCTTCCCCATTCTGACGTTCGGTTTGAACTTCAGCAAGTTGTCTTGACCAAGTCTACACGCCTAAATGCATTGAGTTGCTGCCATGTGGTTGGCTATTTGTGTTACCAAGGAATTGAGCCGGTGTACCTAATAAAGTGGCCAGTGAGTGTATGGCTTAATCCATAATGTACCTTTCCCTGTTTTAGACTACACAGAAAACTTCTAACATCTTTCCAGCTGCTGTTTTTAAGGAATATATTATAAACATGATTTAAATACAATGGGGTTTTGTGTGTGGATGTCTCCCGCAGCCTTGCTTTTATAAATTGAGTGGTCGCCAAAAAGGAAAATAATCTACGATCCCCAGGTCAACAAAAAAACGCTTGTTGTTAAAACTGCATCTCTAGTCCTAGCGGTCAATGGACCGTGGATCAAAATCATTTGCGGGGGATAAATCTTAGAATAAAGGCATTGTTGCCGTACATGTGTTCTAATCAAATAAAAGCTTAACTCTGTGCTTATGTCATATCGCGCTTTTCCTTTCTAACACTTTTCTAAACTAAAACTGTTCCCAAAAATTTTATAAATGATCCCTGCACTAACGTACTTCTTGACCTAAGTTCTGATTTCCTTATCGAACGGACAAACCATACATTGTGTAAACTATATCCGGTCTTATTAACGATATACCGTGTACTGCTTTACATGGCGGAATCGGGTATTTACGGAGCATACTGTGATGAGGTTGTCTAGAACATAGAACATCATTGTAATATAATATATATCCAAGTATGCCGCCATGTAAATTTAAAAAAGATCTATGACACTTAAGTCCTGTCCATGTAAAATGAGACCCGTCTGTAATTGGGATGCCTATGAGGTCCAAACAATTTTATTTTAATACATTTTATAGAAGTAAATGTGCATGGATTTGAAAGTCCCCTGACTTAAAGGGACACTGCAGCCATGTGCAATTTAATGTATGTGATGGTTAAGGGGTCCCTATAAACTTCTGTGTGGTCCCCGTTGCAAATGCATGGGGGGGAATTCTGCAGAATCTATCCATATAAAATTGCCCCTTACCCTGCCCCCCTCTTTTTGGCATGCGCTTGATATACTCACCACCAGTCAGCTCCAGCACTGGTTCTGCAAGCATAATCGGTTTGTGGAGGTCTAAGGAGACCCCCCCCCATGCTTTCCTGCCCCTGATTGGCTGTGAGAGGAAGCGGTGTGCTTCAGCTCTATTGCTGAAGCTTCTCCCTACAATAGTTTTTTTTTGGCAGGTTGCACATTAAAGTACTTACAAAATACTCGTAGATGCATTCTTTTTTCAGAAGATTGCCTGGAACACTGGCGTATCCTTTTAAAAGACAGTATCTCAACCCCCTTTAAAACTGCAAAAAATTGCTTTCTTTTTAATATGTTATTTACTATATGATAAAATGCCTACTAGTCTTAAATATTTGATGAAAGTTACCTACATATTCACTATTTACAACATATATATATATATATAGCTGGCAGATTTGTTCTGGTAGAACTGATAGAAGTCAAATTCCCTAAAGAGCCACGATGAGGACGGAAACATTGATCTCCCTTTCGCCGGGGCATGTAAAACGGTATGTGAAAGGTTTGTCATGGCAGAAGACCTCTTTTGATGGCTGTTTCTTTCACACCTGGCAACTGGTGGTGGAACTAACAGATGGGTTTTGGCATCAATAATTTACTTAGCCTTTTTTTGAAGAGAAGCCAATTTAATTCAGCGCTGTGGAAAAAAACCTGGACCAGTTCTCTCCACTGCGCTGTTTACTGTATCGTTTAAGGAGAACATCGTATTTTGTGCTTGTATGTTCTTTCCAGACATTTAGATTCGTTCCTTCGTTTTAGCTCCATTGAGGATGGCCTGAAAACCCATTATATATTTAATTTAATCTAGACCATTGGATCAAGCTTTACAAGTAAATAAACCATCTCCAGACAAGTTTCTGTTCCCACAGGTAACCTTTTAAGGTTCCGTTAGCAGAATCATTATGGGAGGTATGATGGCCACAGAAAGGCTGCCCAACCCCTGGGGTTGTAAGAAGTCTACTAGCTGCAGTCAGGCCCGGACTGGCCATCGGGCAAACCGGGCGTTTGCCCGGTGGGGCGGGCCGCAGCAGGGCCGGATTGACTTAGGGGCTGATGGAGCTGCAGCTCCAGGCCCCTACCTTAAAATAGGCCCAGTCAGGACCGAACTGACTGGGCCTATGCGGCCTCTACGGCCGCATTAACGCAGGGCATAAGGGGCACCTGCCCCTTAAGCCCGCCGCAACTGCGTCCGGGTCCGCCACTCTAAGGGGCCGGGAATCCCCCACCAGGGCCGGCCTTAGGGGTCTGCGGCCGCACAGGGCTTCCATTAAAACATCGAGGTTTTTTTTTAAACTTTATTTAACATCCTCCATGTTAAATAAAGTTTTTGTTAAACTTTTTGTTGGCCATTTGGTGAGGTTTTTGACCATTGACTCAAGGTCCATCACAGGTCAGGTCATGTGTTGTGTCAGCGTGCTGAGGCCAGTCCCTATAAAATAAGGGACATTCTCTCTAGACGGACTTGAAACGTTAAGAAACAATAAAGAGAAGACTTGAACAGTCGCAAGCAAGTGCGGAGGAATGACGGAGTTTGGGGTGAACCGGTGCGAGAGAAAACGCCAAAGGATAGAGTAGGAATTCAAATAACAAACCAAGAGGAGTAAAAGGAAAATAAATGAGAGAGAGGAGACAAGGGAACTGAAAAGCAACGAGAGGAGACAGGCTTTGAGGAAAAGAAGAGATAAAAGCATGAATATCTAGGGAAGGGATGAATGAAATATAACTAAGGGAGGGAAAAACAAAACTTATGCAGGGAGGCAAATATTACAAGTGAGAGCTACAGTAAATATTATCTCCAAATGTCACTCATTCGTTACCTGCGTTCAGGAGCACTGACTTCTGGAAAAGGAACCCGGAGATATATAGTATTTGCTTAAAAAATATACATATTACTATTGTCATGTTTTTCAAAACCCAATAAATCGGTTTACCTTTGGGGGTTTACATTGTGATTTACCATTTTATCACCAAATACTATAACATCAAACTTACAAATACGACATCAAATATATTGCACAGTATACACTATGTATACATTTTTATGGCTTCGTTTAACT
This sequence comes from Sceloporus occidentalis, assembly GCA_023333645.1. NCBI lineage: Eukaryota > Metazoa > Chordata > Lepidosauria > Squamata > Phrynosomatidae > Sceloporus > Sceloporus occidentalis. Next base: position 869,270 of record JALMGF010000262.1, read on the forward strand.
TATTTTCCTTTTTTATTTTCATAAAGACCAACCAAGAGCAAATTCATCTTATTGTGTTAGAATTTGTTTTATATAGCGCCATCATATACCACAGCACTGTACGGTGGGCTTAAATCCCCCCCCTTTTCTGTCACTCCAAACTCCAGGAAATAAATGTATTTGTTCAAAATCCCCAGGTGTTTCCTTTTCAAATTTCTTAAATGAGAATATATGAAGCTAGTATATTTTGTTTATAGAGATATTTCCTATGATTTTGTCTGACCTGTATTATCATGTAATAAAGAAACATGCATAGTTTATAAAATTGCCAAAATGTCCAAGATTGGATTTGGCATCATTCACAATAGTGTTAAAACAATAAAAATCCTCTGTTTCCCTAAAAAGAAAATAGAAATATTTTTTACGTATCTGTGAAAGAATGAGATTCTAGTTCCTTCCTTCCTCTCTTTATAACATTGATTACAGGGATGCTGACGGCGACTTCGAATACTTATTAGAAATATCCTCCCCCTCACCGCTCACTTGCCGGGGTCTCTACAATTCTACAATTTAGCACAAACAGAACACAGTTTTTTTTATTTACATTTTTTTTTTTACTTTTAAGTTCGGTGTGAAAAACAGAGCAAATATTGTTATTTTATTCTACGATTTATGCCGCTAATTCCTTCCTCCCACATTTCCCATGTCAAGTGAATACCCCATGGTCTCTGTCATGTAGAATGAAAGCTCCTTTTGTAACGTTGAGGCAATTGTTCATTTACAGGCCATGTGAAACAAGGCATTGACTCAAGTTGGCACCTAGATTGCCTGTAGGGTGACCACATCAGCCATGTTTTCCAGGACACGTGTAATGTTTTCTCATTGCTCACCAGCCCAGATAAAAGTGCTGCCCTGCAGTATGGCGGATGTATAACTGACTAACTGGTTCCCTTGCATGATTCTATACATCCCACATACTGCAGGACAGCACTTTTATCTGGGCTGGTCAGCAATATCAAAACATTATTTGTCCTGGAAAAACATGGCCAATACCCACTCAGACACTAACATACTCACTCAGACACAAAAACTTACCAAGACACACTTCACTCACTGCGATGCCTCAGCAGGCACTCACTGCAGCTCCCACAGGGTCACGCAATGACGCTCCTCCAGAAAATGAACGCGATAAAGAGGTAAATCCAGATGTCGGGACTTACATCTTCATCTCTATGGGAACCACCAATGACTTTGGGGCATCAACTGTCACCTGGGTCCCATGGACCTACCAGGACCCATCTAAGGACCGGGCCCTGCTTTTAGAGTGCTGTCGGTTAGAAGGCGATCAATAATCTACCCAACCGGCATGGGACAGGCAAGCTCACTGCGGAGGAGGCAACCCCTAGGCTGAGTGTGCTCTAGGCCAGTGCCTGCCTTGCCTACAGCTAGCACCAGGCCCTGCACGCAGTCAACACCACAAACTATACGGAGTTGAAAAAGAAAAGCAATACAAACATCTTAGTGGCATCATAGTTATAATCTACACCTTCTGAAGTTGGGGGACCCCGGGGCAATTTTCTTACTGGGGGGCCCCTTTGCTTCTAGTTACGCCCCTGCAGTAGATTATCCGCGATCTTTTTTCTTTATATTCACAACACTAAACCTAGACTGGGTGCAGACCTAGAAATATAAAACCAAAATACCAGCTCGATGTTTATTTACCACGCAGAAATCTATTTTGGCACAGCTTTGGCCTTTTTTTTTTTTTTGCGAAAAACAAATATCTTTCTGAGCTTTTTTTGTAGTGTAACTCTGCACAGTTTTCTTGTCCACAAAAAGGCTATTGTCTCTACTAATAACTTTCCAAGTGTGTTTATGCCTGTGAAATATGTAGCAATTATAGAAAACGAACTCCTGCTTTTAAGCATGTGGGTTTGATTAAACCTTAATGTTTTGGCAAAGCGCTCGCGTTTTAATGAGGGGTAGGCAACCTCTGGCGTTCCAAATGCTCTGGACTACAATTCTCATAATGCACAGGCAGCAAAGAGAGGGCTCTGGCAGTGAATACTTTCTGTCTAGAGACAAATTCCACATGATCTCTATGATAAAGGATAAATTATTAGATGCGCCAATTATTTTGTAAAGGAGTTTTGGCCTCTTCGAGAAATAAGTGAAGACAAGAGGGAGGTCAGCTATTTTTCGGGGGAAGTTTCTTTTAATGAGACGTTAGAACCTACAGATTGATAGGCTTCTTTTTTTTCTTTAACTCTTTATGGAAAATACAACTGCTTATGAATATTTTAGGACCAGGGACTGACTTTGGGTGATGAGGCGGCCTTGGCACTTTAAGGCCAACGGCCGCCAGGTGGCCAATGGTTGGATATGAGAGGCTGGATGTTATGTTTTTATGCTGCAGCACCTGGTCTACCAGTAGAGCGACATTTGCCCCCGTGTGCCAGATGGCCACTTTGTGCGAAAACAAAGCCTTGAAGGGTTTGGGAATAATACCTAAATTCTGCATTATTATGTGTGATCTTCGGCTTTTCTGCAGCTGCACGGCCATGGAAACCCATTTCATGAAGCTTCAGACGCACAATGTGCTGACGTTGCTTCCAGAGGCAGTTTGGATCTCTGAAGTCAGAGATGTTACAGAGGGCCGGCAATTTTTACACGCTACGCACATGGAGATACACCTGAAACACCTGAGCTCAATAAATAGGAGCGGCGTTCCCATACTTTTGGTTGTATGGTGGGCTATCATGCTTTGACTATATTTAGAAGAATGCGCAGGGAACTTTATTACGAAAAGTTTGTTTTGACGACTTGGCGGATAAAGCAGAACATATTAGGTGAAATGTGAAAGTCAAAAATAAACTTAAATGACCAAGTCGGGTTTTAATAATTTCAAATATTTTCAAAAACAACGCGATGCTGGAAGAATGCCATCTGAAGTTTCGTATTACAGGAACATATCACAGAACCTTGACAACACGGAACTATTAAAAAGCACACTTTAAGAGTAATAGTATATTTTATCAACGATGTGCGATGGAGCAAAATAGATGTGAATATTTATTATGGAAAGAAAAAAAAAACTGTTGGTCTGGATCCCTTCTGTCTACAGTTGAAAAGGTTAGTACCATCTATTAGTCAAAAATGTAGGTGATGGACCCAACGAAATCAGTTTTGATATACAGCTGAACGTTCTAATTCATCTAAAAAGCCAGGGCCGTACATTTTTTTAATGACTCAATTTGGCTTCTTGGCTGTCAGTGACATATGAACATAGAAACACATAAACTGACAAAAGATCGGAACCATTCAGAACATCTTGGCTGCCCATTAATGAACCATTGACCACATTGGTCTTTACGGGAGTGCAAACTTTAGAACATACATCCTAAGTGTCCCTACCAAACAATTCTACCAGTCACCTTTTGGAAACAAATCCCTCTGTCCCTCTTTAATACCCTGGCAGAAGCTCAGAATGTTTGCTGGTATGAGCTTATCATAGTGTTCTACAGTCCCAAAAAACACAAAGATGGTTATAGAAACACCAAAAAAATGTATTTATAATCCAAAATATAAAAATATACACCTTATCTTCTAAATCCCCCCCAATAACTACCAATTTCACAAAGTCTCAGCGAAGCCCAACCTTATTACAACACCTCTAACCAAACACCATAAAAAGTGTCCTTCTTATATCCAGTTATTGAGACAAAGGAAGCTCAATACATGATAAATGGAGTAGTATGGGCATTGTTGCATCATCCAAGGTGGTCTTGAGAGATCATATACAAAAAACTCATATCCTATGGTGAAGAAACAATAATATGTGTTTTATCATAAAGAGAAGAATACCGCTTTATTGGTGGAAGGAAGGCACAAGAACTCTCCATTACCACTTGAGCCTCAGCCTTTGATAAATTGTATATGGGAGCCATAACGACTACATAGCCTTTTCTCATCTACATCAATGGCTTGCTGTGATGTTTACATTGCAAGTATGCAACTGGGTTATTCTAACTTGATGTCTGGGCTATAAAGGGTTATAAAGTGAAAATGGCTGCACTGTTTCCGTACTCATTCTATGTGAACTACACTGTCCAAGGTGTTATTGAGTGTTGTCCATCATAACCATTTCTATGTCACCATATTCTGGTTAAACTTTGTTGAACTGGTGTTGATGCTAAACCTCCCAACGTTTGAATGGAGATTACAACACAATTAATTAACCCATTAGCACATACTTTTTATAGACTATGGATTGCACAATCCTGCCTGGGGCTGATTGTGTTAATGATGCGCAGGTCGGTGTGTTCCTAATGACTCTAGGTGTGCGATTTCTGTTGTCTGTGATTATAGCAGGAGTGAGTATAACCGGTACCTTTTGACTTCCCGCTGTTACACCCTTCTTTGTGCTGTTTTTAGCAAAACCTGTCTTGCGTTTTTTCTTTACTTTGAATGTTGAATGCAGGCCATGTCATCATTTCACCATTCCTGGCCGGTTTCGAAGAACACCAACTTAACATATTTTTTTAATCTTTAAATATTATTTTGACTACTATTACTTGCTCTTGGCCTGCAATACTGTCTGCTACCAAAGGTCTCTTCTTCAATTCCATGCAATCCATGATACAAGAAGCATCTGTATTGCAATATTTACATTTTATTGAGTGCAGTATGAAATGCTAAGATACTACAGATAATGAGGATCAACTTTTTAAATTTAGAGTTATTAGAGTTTTAGGTTATATACGAATAATGCTAAAATAATAATAATAATCATCATCATAATAATAATAATAATAATTAACAATATGTATGTGGTTACACCTTGAATGGGTTAATAGGATGAAAATGACAAACCTTTTTGGCCCACGTCCAGTGAAAACTTTTATTTTTTTTTTTTTACGTCGGTGGCACTGGTCCAGATCTCAAACAGTTTGGTAGTAATTACTAACAAAGACTGAAAATAAAGAACTAAATCTGATGATATAATTGGATAAATCCACAGGGAGTTCACATCTTGATTATCAAACATACTGTAATTGAGAAAGGCCAAGTGAGTCTAGATGCGTGGAAAGCCAGGACTGATTAAAGTGAATAAACATTGTATCCCTTGAGAAAAGGTTTGGCACACAACCAGGGGCATACCTAGAGTATTTGGCACCTGGGGCGGATCCTATATGTAGCACCCCCCCCCCCCCCCAGACACACTTTAAAACTGCATAGCTTCTACCGTTATATACCGGCGCAGACACTGAAGGTGGTACAGCATTACTGTTATCATTATATACTGAGGCAGACATTGACGGTGGTACATTACTGTCCGTCTCTGGAGGGGTGCCGGGTGCCGGCAAGTTGGCACCCCCTGATGAGCGGCACCCGGAGCGGACCGCCCCCCCCTGCCCCCCTGTCAAATATATCATAAACAACACAGCCACAAACTGTACTAGAAGTTCCAGGGGCATACCTGGAGTATTTGGCCCCAGGGGTGATCCTATATGTAGCACCCCCCACACAATTTTAAAATGTATTTAATAAATTAAATAAGGTTCAATAAATAATATTTACGGAACAGATAAAACTGCTTTCTATAATAACAAAACCCAACATAGGTCCAAAATGACCACTTTATTCTGCGAAGGAAAATGGATTGACATGGAGACTCTGCTTTGGAGTCTCTATTTCTGATAATTGATCAATGACTTCATCAAAGCTATATTCATGTTCACTATATACTAGACATGTGCAAATGGGCCAAAAAACGATTCCGGTAAACTTTTGGTTTGTTTTTGGCCCATTCTTTTTCAGGCAACAAATTACATTCCCTGTCTATTCGGTTCGGATGAAAACTGCGGGGGCATTTTTAATTTGGGAAAGAAATTCGTTGCCCGGTGCCCACATTCACTCTCATTCAATCTCTCTCACACTCTCTCATTCACTCTCTGTCTCATGCTCTCTAAATGTTTCCTTCTCTGCTGACCACTTCCACATCTTCTTGTTCTTCATCTTCTCTCTTCTATCTTCTCTCTTTCATCTTCTCTCTTTTATTTTCTTGCTAATCTATTGGAAGCTACTTACATCTATGTAAAAAAAGACATGGACTGTTATTGTTAACTATGATGTTTATTCATAAAACGTTAAGAGATTTATACTGAGCTGACATTTAATCTCACCAAGTTAATTATGTTCTATGAAGGGATAACTCTGCCCTCACTCCAGCTCATTGTTTAGCGATGGAACCACTCTGACACTTGGCTTCAGTGATTTGGATGACCAAAGAATTGCTTTGTTACAGAGCAGGCATCAGTCACATCTTCCAGACAATGATTTCCATCAGGCTGAGCTACCGATATTACAGCAAATTCTCCTAACCCTCAAAAAGGGCTGTATGAACCAACGGCTGTTACCAGATGGGACCGGTAACCTAATAAAATGGCAAAGATAACTGGTGAGACAACTAATTGGGAAGAATAATCATGCAGATGAGGTCTGATCTCCGGTTACATAGACATGGTGGGTTTCTAATGCACACACATACGTGGTATTTTAGTATGTATTTATATAGAAGAAATTTAAAATGCAGCATTCAGGAAACACATCAGCTTTAAAGCCCCCATTAGCGATGTCTAGTCCTATCTATTAAGAACACTTGGAGTCGATGAGGATCTCTGATATTTATAGGTCAAATCTTCCATCTCCATTGGATTATCAAGCTGTTCTCTTTCGTCTAGTATAACAACGACAAGTGAAGACCAAAGACCCTGTGAGCAAACTCATTATTACTGGTTCATCACAATAAACCTTTAGCATCCACTTTGTTTTTGCACCGTCTAATAAAAGTACCTCCTAAAGTGTGAACCCCAAAGACCCCAGGGCAGTAAAGAAGAGACATCTGCCATCTGGTCCCTGTGGCACCCCATGCATGCTAAGCAAGGGTTAGTCTTGAAAATGGTTAAATTCAGTGTTCCTAAAATCTTGGGCTCTTCTGTATAAACTGCTCTTATTTACATACATAACAATTTTTTAACCCTTTGGGGTTAATCAGAAATGTATATATATATATATATATATATGTGTGTGTGTATATAGGACTAAGTATATAGCGTTAAAATGATAGCAGGGATCTCAAGCCGTTATGAGGAGCGATGGAGACATAACTGATTTTGATTTCTAAATGTAGGCATTGTATTCAGTGCAATGATGCCTGTGAGCTGTTCTCTGCTTGTGTTACTCACTGCTTTCTGACACGCAGGGAGACAGTGGAAATTTCCACTCTCCTGATAAGGCGAGGAGGAGGCGTCTGAGAAAAGCTGATTGCTGTCCTTGTGGCTTAACATTCTGTTCCGCACAATGTAAACGATTCTAGGTCTGAAGTTATATACAGTTACATTGTATTTGGATCGCTGATAGAATTTGGAATGTGCCAAAAGCATTAAAATGATTTAATATAGTTCACAAAAGATGTAGAAAAACAATGATGGGATATTTAGACAGGTTATGAAGGCGAGGGCTTGAAGGGTCGAAGCTGTTTATCCAAATATTATTATACAGAAGGGAAAGTGGGTAGTTTGCATAGTCTTCCAGCAGAGGTGGTCAAGGCAAAATAGTGCTAAGGCTACCCTGGCATAGAGCCCACCGATGGAGCCCATACCAGCTCACCAAGCCATACCAAGAAGAGGACACCAAGCAGCCTAACATGTGGAGTGTTCACTGTAGCCATGCTGACTTTACCAGTAGATGTGGTGATTAAAGGGACTCCTTCTTCGTGTTAATACCCTTTTATAAGGATGTATCTGGGCTTTTTCTTGAAATAGGTTGCCACCTGTAACAGATAAGAGTAAACAGCATCTGCGTGTAAGAGATAAAAAGTCCACATAAAGAGAAGGTGCCGGTTTTATACACGCTTGTATCAAGTCTGATAATTAATAATTAACAGAAAGGAACAGGGCCTGTATCATGCAACAGCACGGACCTTCAATCATGTTACAGTTCTCCGGGCCAGTCAGGGGAGATCAAAGGATCTCTCCAACTGGCCCATGATCCCCACTACCTGGATGGTGCGCCTGTAACTGTCCTGCTAGAACCAGGACTGTTGGGAGGTTAGGGACCCGGGGACCCTGCCGTGCTGGGGAAGCCTCACTAGTGCACCTCTGCTTTCAATGAGATTGCCTTTGGACCCAGTCGATCCTTTGGACCCAGTCGATCCTTTGGACCCATTCGGACCCAGTCGACCCTTTCTACTCAGACACAATGAGACGATGGTGGGTCTGGACGTTGACCGGGGACAATGTCTTCATTTCGCTCTTCATTTCGCATTTTAGGGCTGTAGAACCCTGTGATACCCCCGAGCCCAGCAAACATTTTATACTAGTTCACTGTCGTCGTTGCACTCCCTGCTCGAGGCCGGGGTATCATTGAACGCGGCTCACTTTATGTAAATTCATTTAGAGATATAAGCCAAGTTTTTGTTTTTTTACTACATTGCTAAGCTCGGAGACAGAGGTGTCACTGAGGAAAAATGCAGGAAAATTCCATCCCAGAGCTCTCAGAAGAGGCAAATATTTTGGTGGATGTGCCTCGTCATAAATAGATGTTATTAAAATATTCACCACACTGCAGCTCTGTGACATTGAAACATCCAAGCAAAAACAAACCAATCCTCAACAGGCCCCAGTTAATAAATCTAGGTATTTTTATTACATCTAAAGACTATAATTTGCCTTTTTTGTCTGCTTCAGGGGCCAGTAGACTTTTGTATTTCTTTTTTTTGTCTTTTCTGTATGTTTAATACAGTAAATGAGTAATTTATTTTATTGATGGAAAATGGTGACCTCATATAAATGATGTTTCTGTAACTATGTATTTCCGTGTTTGCGATAAAAAGTGTTGATTATCTTAATATATGTTTATTATAAAAAGTCCTGAAATGGGGATTTTTGCCCTGAATGCCAACCTTGGAATTTGAAAATGAACAAAAATGGAGGTCTACTCTCATACATGGGTGATGTGCAGAGACAGAGTTGGGGTAAGTGGCAGCCAATAGGCGTGCGCGTACCTAGGAACCTCCGAGGGTTTGCTGCCCAGAGAACTCCCTTTTCTGAGCGCATGGCTTGATGAAGGGGCCAGGTTAGCCACGCATTAGGGCGTAACATGACATTGTTTGTCATGCAGTGGCGGGGCTGGAGTGGGAGGGGAATTGGACAGGGAGTGGGTGGGGCTAAATACCGCTTAGCAGTCCCAGAGAAAGAAAAGATTGAACCGGAGGTAATAGGAATTAGTGCTTCACTAGGAGACTCCGGGTCAAACTTATTGAGTTCCCAGGTATGGGCATACATTAGGCTGTAGCTAGCTGTGCCTTGGTATAAGAAAGCTGGAATGTGGGTGTATCTGGCAAGGAATGGTAAGAGCTAAAAAAAACAACAACCCCTCACCCACAGATCCACAAACTGCCCCTGAGTCATGCAGCTTATACCAACCGTATTTCAAAAGGGAAGTATATGATAAGCAAATAGTAAGACACTTAGCATGACAAATGCTTGGAGGGAAAGTTTGACATAAAGGGAAGTACCGACCACATAACAAGTAAACAGCCTTTTATTGCTTTCAGTTTCAAAGCGGGAAATCTTTGATTATTTTTGTAAATTTGCTTCTTTTACCTTTTTTTATCTTAAACATCTCAATCTGTTCTGTAAATACATTAATGTTTATAAAAGTGCCAAACAATGGAGCGAACAATATAGAATCCAAGTGAATGTCCTTTTACTTGCTTAACATTTAGAACATGATCCAGGGCTTAATGTTCTATGTTGTCCGCCTAATTTCATGCCTTTCAGGTACCCATCTTTAAGAGGCAGCTCCTCTTTAGGATCCAAATACCTTTGTCCCTTTTTCAACCCCTGATTGGCCAGTTAGGGAGATTGAATCACTAGCCTGATGTCATTGAGTAAGATCTGAATAAATGAGCTGTGCAGAAAACATAGAAACCAAGAATCTGACGGCAGATCAGACCCATTTGGTCTGTCCGTTTTTACTGCAGGACAAAGCCTGTACATGTACGGGCTCACAATGCATTGTCATCAATGGGTTTAAGGACAACAGTTGTCCTTAAGGGGTTAACAACTAGGTCCTAAGTAAATCCTGGACATAGGGCAGCTGTCACTTTTGCCCCATGATAAAGACAGTCCTTGTGTCAGAAATAACATATTTGTATGCAAATATATCTTGATATAGAGTCTTCAACCATAGGTAAGGACATGAGGGAAGACGAATAATGGAATTAAGGGACCTTTTTATATTTTAGAATGTAAGTGAAGGTTTTATATGACTTATAGTTGTATTGATAGTGTCCCTTTAAACTTTGGGAAAGTCTCTTTATGAGTTAACCAACAGCCAACAATATAAATAGCAATCTCTCTCTCTCTCCGTCTCTCTCTCTGTGTCTCTCTCTCCCTCTCTCTCTGTCTATTTCTTTCTCTCTCTCTCTCTCTGTCTATGTCTCTCTTTCTCTGTCTCTCTCTCCCTCTTTCTCTGTCTCTCTCTTTCTCTCTCTCTCTCTCTCTGCCTCTCTCTCTCTCTCGTTCTGTCTCTCTCTCTGTCTATGTCTCTCTTTCTCTGTCTCTCTCTCTCTATCTCTGTCTCTGTCTCTCTCCCTCTTGCTATATATATATATATATATATATATATATATATATATATATATATATATATATATATATAGGTCACTATCTATTATGCAAACACTGCATTGTGCTTTGTGTGCTTTGTTTATTTTTCATTTTACTGGAAGGAGGCTGAATGTCTCTTGAGTATAAGAATGTGCAGCTAGATATTGAATCTACCTGTTTGCCCTGCGTATAATATATATATATAATATATATATATATATATATATATATATATATATATATATATATATTACAAATGATTTGGAATTTTTTCCGTCACCAATTAAATTGGGCATGGTTAAATTTGATAACATTTTACAAACATATTTTCAGAAAGTTATTAATTTAAAAATGTTATACCATGCTATCTTGGAGAAAAGTATGTGACTATGTTTACACTGAATGGAGAATTACTATCTCCACCTTTTTTGCCCCAAAATGAATCTAACCAATTACGTACCTGTAAGTTATTAAGATACAGAATCACAGAACTAAAATCGCTTTCCCTGTTTGCAATAACAGTTAATAAGTCAGTTCCAGGTAGTCTGTCTTCTTCTAGAAGCAAGGCATAGACACATTGGTCAAACCTCCACAGCACCCATCTTTAGGAAGGATAGTCTGTCTTTGGGACCTCTTTCTTTTCTTGATGTCTCTCTTTTCTAGGAGCTCGGAATGTTTTCTGGGTATGAGGGTATCGCAGTGTTCTACAGCCATCAAAGTCCTAATAATGTGCATAGGGACAGGAGATAATCAGGTTTATTAACTGTGTAAATGGAATTGCTCTTTGGCTAAATGCTTTGGTCCCATAAGCAGCTATCAATAAGTCATACAGATTTAGTAGAGCCCCGGCCTCCTAGCCTTTCTAAAACATAATTGTCCCACTTCGGTCATTTGACATGTTTGACAAGTGCGATATTTGTGGAGTAGGCTGCATGCATGTGCCTTCCAGACTTGGGTCGTTCAAGGAACCCTCGGTGTCAGGAGGAACCTGGTGTTACGTTCTCTACATGCAAATATCAACTTAAGAATGAGGAACAATAGAGCAAAAGGGGTTATTTTAGCTGAGCTAAGAACCCGTATTTTTACCAATTTACCGTATGCCAATAAGTATACCGGTAATTGCTTTGGAGATGTTCAGTTTTAAAAATGACCTATGTGTAGCTAAGGTATGAGGTTCTACAGCCATGAAAGTCCAAATAATGAGCAGGTTATCCGGTTTATAAATGAAACTGTGTAAATAAAATAAATAATTAGCATTATCTAACCTTATTTCACTTCCTCCCCCAAGCTTACAATGACTGCCAGAAGCAATCAACAACAATCAGCAACCTAACAATAGGAGAGAGATAAGGAAGATTAATCATACAGGCCCTGAGAACATAAAATTAAGTTGATTGCTTCCATGGCATATAAAAGGTGGGCTTCCACAACATATAAATTACATATTTTTTATATAAAAACGGTATTATACGGGTTTATTTAGCGCAGAGGTACGCAGCTCCAGTCTGAAAACAGGGCCCAGTTTATATTAATTTATTTAAATTAACTTAATTACTTGTTTTCATGCAAAGCTACAAAAAGAAATCCCGGAGGACTGGAGTTGTACACCCCTGATTTAGTGTACGGAACCAAAAAAAATATTGCCAGGAAAAAGTTACAGACGTGTTTTAATGCTCAAAGAGTACAAGAAGACAAACTAATAATCAATGTACATTTCCACTGATTACTTGTCTCATAGTGACTGTTATCATCTGTGTTATCACCATGTGTCGGCCGAATTGATGTTAAAGATGAACTCTTACCATTTTTTTTATTAATAGTATCAGATTAAAATAGATTTTCAAAAATATTTTCGGGCAGGTGTTTCTTAGCCGTTCATATTTGCTGCCAGCAATAGAATAACTCTGTCTTAATTACCCGCTTGGACATTCTGACCAATGAAAGTCTATGCAGACCTGTATTTAACTCCGACGCTGCCCGGCGGCCAAACTCAGGGCAGCGCCGCCTGTTGCACCGTCCGAGATGTGACTTCATATCCGGGCGATCTACTGTTAAAGGAACCATGACGCACCCTTAAAATGTTTTTGCTTAGAGACCCTAAAAACGTCCTCCCCGCTGATAAACTTTTGCTTAACTATTAAGAAATATCAAATAAATAATATTGTTATGCCGTCCTTATATCCTGAAAGAAAGTAATTTGCCTGGCTTTGTATGAATCAAGTTTCCTTGTTTATTTTGGGCTGAATATAACATGTAAATTTTGTGTGCGTTAAGCGCAAACAACAAAAATTCTTATCTCGCTCAACTTTAAACAGAAACAGTAAAGTATATGACTTGGATGATAAAAAAAATAATTCAGACCACGATCTTTAGCCAGAAAAGGACTGTCTAAATTTACCAGCTCAGTGTGGTGTTTGAGCAGGGAAAGCCACCCAAAATATCACATGACTGACAACAATGGCCGCCTCCAGGGTCTGCAGATAAAGGGAGTTTATTGGGACAAAATTAAATAATACTAAGTATTTTCTAAGTTGAACCCAATCACTGTATCCAGTATTGTAATTAAGGTTCAAAGAAAGATATTTTTATCCTTGCAACTTCCCATGAAGACCTCGCTGCGCCCCCACTTTACGCCTGATCTCCTGTAACATCGTGGGAGTCCCAGCCTTACATCATAAACTATGGCGACTTAATGTAATGTGTGGGGTCGCGTCTATTCAGTCTCCGCTCTGTGTTATGATGGACGTGATCAGATTATCTCTCCTATAATTGCAGTTTGAACCCTTTAATGAAGCACACTTTACTTTATTATCATTATTTCTTTAAATATTTTATAATAATAACGAAGTTGATCATACATTGTGTTATAGTCATTTGCGTAAAAAAAACGATCTTTGTTCAGAAAAGCAAATTACATCATTTGGGGTTTTTTGCAATATTTATCCTCAACCAACATTCCAATGTACATCCCCTTTTCCTGGGAAATGTGACATGTTGGAAATTAACTGTTTAATAGCTTAATCAATACTCATGTTCAGAATTATCTGTGGGTTCTTAAGAGTCAACAAATGCATTTAAGGACCTCACCCTTAAAGCGGTCCCTTTAAATCTTCATGTCCCTTTTGCAAATGCATGGGGGTATTAACCCCCCTCATATGTATTTAACCCTTTGCTTGCCTCCCAGCTATCTTCTGTGCAGGAGATGTGTTCAGCTGAACATATTTTTAACCCATGGTATACTTACTGCCAGTCAGGTCCAGTACCGGTTCGGCAAACACTGCATGCGGGGGGCTATGCAGCGCAGAAAGCACCCTCATCACTAACTTCTATTTAAGGTATTTTTTTAGACCTTTGTATAATGAATATGAAAGTATGCACAGACTATCTAATATGCATTCTTTCTAGTGAACCGTAACGTCATTTGAAAATCCCTTTAAAATGTGTTTTTGGGGGTTTCTGTGCGTGGTTTTTTTTATTATTAATTTCTTGTCCTAAATTCCCCTCCCGCCCTTAAAAAGGCTTTCTCAACAACAATCAGCAACTTAACAATAGGGGAGAAACAACTGAATGATAAGTGGGTGTGGCCAGTGAGGGTGTGTGTGAGCGTGTGTGTGTGCATGAGTGTTGGTGTGAGTGTGCAAGTTTGTGCAAATGTGAGTGTTTTAAAATCTGTACCAGTGCATACGTTAACTGGGGGGGGGGGCATGGGGGAGGGTGCTAAATACTCTGTTTGGCCCTGCATTGATATTATAAAAACAAACGCACAGAAGGACATCTGTTCCTATAAACCTGAGGCCGACATCCGTGAGCATCTCAGTACATCTATAAATAGAGTTAAACGTTAGTGTGGCATTAAAAAAAAAAATGCAAACATTCCCCTGCAGTTATCTCAGAAAGGAGAATTTATAAAACTTTCCATTGCGGTCTGTGTGATAATTAGAATTTTATTACCTGTGATAAATTTCTCTCAGGTTATTGAACCCTTCCCAATAATTTCCGATGCAATGTCCTCTCGCATGGAGTCTAAATCAGTCCTTGCTTACCGAACCCCCCGTGGCATTTTATTTTTTGAAGGTTGGCATTGCCCATCGTTGAGCATCCTTGAAACCAATTGCTTTAAAGGACACCCCTAGAGCTCTTCCCAGCGTAAAGGGGCACGACCATGTCCCGGGCAGCCTCCGGAACAACTAACACACAGTAAAGTAATTCAATATCCATTAATTAAACCTAAAAATAAAATGACTTCACTTTAGTAGAAGCTGTCCAATGATTCTTGGCACTGATTGGCTGCTTGTAGCCCCCAGGAATGATTGAGCTGATTGGCCGTAAGTATTACTATATCTGACGTGTTCAGCTGGGGGGCTGCAGAACCCCCCACGCATGGGATATTGTGAACATTTAACATGCATGTGATGGCTGGAGTGTTTCTTTAAACCTTTATTGGTGTTATATACACGTAGCAGCTGATGTTTATGTCGCTCACTATTACTTAATAGTAAACAATTCTTATCAGTACTTTTTTTTTTTTTTTACCGTGACACTTTATTAGAATCCATACAAGAGTTTGTCCTAGACCAATCAAAGTGGAACGTTTGTGTAATGATGGTGGTCCCGGGGCCTGCGCTGTCAAATCTCTGATCACATCAAGGAGTTAAAAAGTGCATAGAGAACACAATATTTCTCTCAATTAGGTTTTTGCGGAACTTCGGATACATTGATGCTTTCCTGTTACCTTGTAGACATGTTGTGCTTGGTGTAGGTTTTAAAACCATGAATGCATTTTATTCTTCTTTCTGAGCGATCCAAACTGTTTGAAGGAAAAGCCAGGAGCAACGGATGCAAGCGCCCTTCCAAATGCTTGCCTTCTCCGGTTTCCGCAGCATACCTTCTCTTCCTCAGGATCTGGAACATGTATCAACCACAGCTTTGTGATGTACAGTTGTCGGAGTTGCCCACGGGCAGATACTCTGCTGCCCAATCAGGGCCGGCCCAAGACTTAATGCTGCCTGGGGCGAAGTTTAAAATGCCGCCCCCCCCCCCCCCAGCCGACGCCGGGGGGGGGGGGCGGCATTTTAAACTTCGCCAACGCCATTATCTACCCTCCCCCTTTGTACTTACCGTTAAACAGTCCTGCGGCGAGTCTCCCTGCTCTGCCACGGTGCCGGCTTGTAATGCTGAGCGCCGGAAATTGACATCACTTCCGGAGCTCAGCATTACAAGCCGGCACCGAGACCGAGCTAGAGGGCACACAGAGGAGAGAGAGGGGCGCCGAACGGGTAAGCGAAAACCACTCGGCGCCCCTCTCTCTCCTCCGCTTCAAAAAACCCACTCGGCTCCATTGTAGGGCCGGCCCTGTGCCCAATGCTTGGAAACCCTAAAATGTTATATTACCGGCAGGCCGTCCAACGATGCAAAATAATAAATATGGTAGCAAATTGTGAATGAATATAGGTTAAATAAAAGTGAAACCCAAAAGGGAGACAATATCTACATCAGATGTGGATAAGATAAACCGTGTCTTACAAAAAGCGGACCCTATGGACAACCCAAATTTCCAAAGAAAGGCTAATTTTGACAAATTCACGCTTAGCCGAGTGTTGAAAAAGAACCGATTCTGTGAACGTGTTGCTTTCAGGAATATGAATTTATTAAACATATATAAAAAAAAATATATATATATGATCCATCCATTACTACGCCTTCTGTTTCATACAGTATATCATCTCTTCCTGCGGCTGAATTTTGCCTCAATGTCAGCAGGGATAATTCCTGGGCATTCTCTCTCTTCTGTCTTTGGTTCTTGCTTCAGAATCGTCGGTCTGATGACATCAATATCACGAGACAAATGATCCAACACGCTTGGAATGATGGCAGGAGGTGAATAGAAATCTACCAAAAAGTACCTAGAAAAAAAACAAAATAAAAAAATAAACACTTGTTAAAACCAATGTTTACAATACAGGAGGGTAAATTAACTGCATATACTGAATAGGTGCTAATTTGCGGAGTATATAGACGCGCCAACAGCGGGAATAATTGGCAGACGCTGTATTCACCAAGTTAATAGGGACTCGATACTAGAGTATCCGGTGGGTTTGGACGCTGTATTCTGCATATGGCCCCCACTAGGTTAAATATTTTAGCGAACAGCTCAGAATTAAAAATTTTCACCCCAGGGGGTGTTAGTAAAGCCTGCTTTTCGATCATCTCAGAGACTTTAGGAATAAACTAAACTTGGGTTTAGGGGTAAACGCAGCGAGGCATGTGGGCGACGGATCGGTTGTGAAACGTAGTTGCGTAGATAGGACAGAAGAAGTGGTGATTTATTAAACATGATACATCTAGGAAGGGATGGAGGGGTCTATTTGTGTTTCAGTTACTTCGTTTCACTATACATTACGAAGGGCTGGTGAGAGGTCTTCTCATGCATTATATTATGCATTATACAGGGCCAGCTCAGCCCCTCACACTGGGGAAACATGCAGGTGTCAGCCCTTCGTAATGAATAGTGAAGCGAGCGAATAGAAGCCCCGACTCTCCTCCAGGCTTTCCCCATTAGAAAATAAACCCCAAAGATTAACTACAAACCACCTTAAAGATGCAAACGGACTGACAGCCAAAGCATCCGTGTACTACAGGTTTATATACATTTTTTGGGCAACGAGTCTACCTTAATGCAGGGATTGCTGGACTGCCTGGGTTTAAGCAGCAACGATAAACTACATTAGCTCGGAGCGAAGAGCGGGAGACGACGGCGTAACAGTTTCTATTGCCAAAGACGCAATGAACTGATTGGCACAGCGGCGTCGGTAAGGAGCCACCTGAGACTAAGCAGTGGGTGGAAGGTTATGATTTGGGGACAAGTGATTCATCTCCAAAGAATCCGGGTGGCATCGTTAGTGTAGATTGCTATAATTGGCCGTATACTGGAATGCATAAACGTCCAACTCTCATCAACCTCAGGCAGGAATCAAGGTCCTTTCTGATGCTCTAGAATTAGATATTTTAACTATGTAACATAAGAATATATATATATATATATATATATATATATATATATATACACACACACAGATATATAAATAAAAGATATGTTGCTTTTATCTATTAAAGCATAAACGTCATAGCTCGGTACGGTTATATATAGAGTTACGTGTTATATTTTACAATGTTGACAACAGGTATCATTTTGTCCGGGGGCTTGTTAGAAGCCGGATACACAGACCCCCCGTGGACCTGTATGATACCCCGTAGCACTCTTATTAAAAAGGGACTGACTTTTATATGAAAGGCCAATAAAAAACCCGGCTTCCCAGAGCGCCTGCCATTTCACACGAGGCTCACATTCTAAATCCACGGCGCTGGGTCTCTGGCTTTATGGTTATCAGGCTGTAACACCTTCGTTTATCAGAAGCTTTACCCTCGCGCAGGCTGCTCCTCACACACAAAAGGCAGTGGAAATTTCCACTTTGCGGACGGCAGGAGGAGGGGTGGGAGAGCGAGCAGTTGCAGGGTTCTTGTGCGGCTGCACGTTTCCTTCTGCGTGTGCGGTTTATAGCAATTCTCTGGGTATAATAATACGACTCATTTGTATATTGCCGCAGGTGTATTAAACAAATATATCCACTTGACTGAATGACAGACAGACAGAAACGTACTTTCCAGCACCATAATACCAGTATAAGACTGAATATATAAAGCGGGATCTATATATTCCCACACACAGTAGACACAATAGCTGACTGTTCTATGTAGGACATATATATCTGGGTAATCCAGGCATTTTCCTGATGATCTAAAATGTACATTCTTAGTTATATTTGTTATTTTTTAGTTATATATATAAAAAATAGTGGAAAAAAACAATTTTTTTATTTTTTTTTTTAAATCGTATATTGGTACTTAAAGGGTTAAAGTCACTTGCCTATATTTATACTGATATAAATGCGTACCAAGTGTCTGATACGCTCTTACAAACAGTCTCTCCCCCCCCCCCCCCGATTTCCTTTGAGATAACCCTCCACTATTTATAGGCTAGGAAAGGACGAGCCTGCGAGGGCTAGCATGATGGGAGTAGCAGTTCCCAGACATATGGATGAGGATGCATTCTATTTTAATAGGCAGCCTGAGCATCTATAAAACATAAATACATTTTTTTTTTTTTTAAATAAAAAAAATGCAGTCATAGTGGATATTCTGCCAGACATGCCTTGTTCAATACCCAAAAAGGTCATTTTTGTGGTTTGTGGCGTTGGCCAGGCTGTAAGCGGTGAATTCCCGGATATTTTCACAGAGCGATATACGTATAATGTGATCTCTTTCACGCAGTAAAATTCCATTCGGAGCGCGGGGCCTGGAGACCGTCAGCGACCGAGCACAACAGCTCTTTACAAGCGAGCGCTTAGTCGTACGCGAGCCGTAACGTTACACGCGGTGAACCAGCGTTATTTGCCGATTATCGCACTGATCCGGCAACGCGTTAATAGCGGGTTAATAGCGCTGTGATGGTGTCGGTTGTGCAAATACGTTTATTTACTAATAGAACGGAGAAAAGTGCTCATAAAGTATCGCCCTTCACGGCGACCTATATAATAAGCCAAGATCCGCGTTCAGTAACAAGCGCGCTGTTAATCGTGTCAGATACAAATGTAGTAATCCTGTCCGCGGGGAAGGGCTTTACTATCTGCTTTTAAATATAGGTGTGACGGGTGCCTATTACTCTCTAATTAGAGAGGAACCGTCACATCAGAGGCCGCAGCCGGATAGCAGTTGTGTTTCTGTAGTTATTTCTCGCTCTGAGATCCACCGATAGCATTTTAAACGTATATAGATGTACAAAATAAAGAGTTATGATATGTCCTTTACCCTTAGAATGGAACATTATAACAGGCCCGGACTGTTGCCCGGTGGGACGCCGGCCAACAGCACCACGCGCTCTCCCGATCCACCACCCCAGCGCTATCGCGAGCCTTTTTGACTCATCAGCATTGGCTTAAAGAGGCAACCAACACAACCTGATAATACCACAAATATTATTATCTGATGAATTAAATCATCCATTTACTGTAATATAAGAATTCCCCTACTTCTATTCAACCCAGGGTGCCAAAAAGGCTTAAATTAGACTAGCTTTATTTTACCGTTTTGGAAATTCTAAAAGTGATCACAGAAAGCAGGGAAAAAACAACAATGGGGTTATTGACCAAAGACCTGTGGAGACTTTTCAGCTTTTTATTATGAAGGGCTGACCCTGTATAATGTATAATCCAACGGGTGAGATAGGGGACAGCCAACTCTTCCTGCAGCAGAAGCTCACTGGGGTCGGCCCTTCTTAATGACGAGTTACAAAAAAATAAACATATTTCTTTAAGACATACTCCACCGGTGTTATAAGCCTAGCTCCAGCGTCCAGGACATGTGGACATATAGTACCCAAGCCGTGCATATACTGTTCATGGGTACTATTGGCTTGTTTGGTACTTCCGATTCACAGCATTTTTCTACCCGCATTTCGCACGTGTGTATACTATATGCATGCTGCGTCATTAAATCCAGTACATTTTTTTTTAAAGTTATCATGGAAGCTAAAACTTGTGGCTGCATGTGGCAGAACTAGCATTACCTAATCATTTTCCTGATATTCTCGCACTCCAACCTTAAAAATAGGCTGCCTGAACCAATCAACAACAATCAGCAACTTAGGGAGAGATAACAGGGAGGAATAATCATACAGATGCTGAGAATAGAAAGTTAAGACGGCTGTTTCCGTGGTATGCAATTAAAGGGGTTATTTTATTTTGCAGTATTTACTATTATTATATTAAATGAATATGTAAATAATATCACCATACCTGGGAACTTGTGCGCTCCAGCTACCCCTTCGGCCAGGGCTGCCACTTACGTCAGTGGGCGGTCCCGCTGGCATCGCGGGAAACACCCCCATTTAAAGGGGAAGTGAGCGGGGAGTGGGGCAAGTCAGGATAACATGGTTTTATTTCATATGCATCACATTCAATTTTTATTTCAAGCAGCATCATCTTTGCAGTAATTAACCCCCTCGCTGACTCAGACTTTAAATTGTCCCCACTGAGTAGGGGTATCATAAAAAACGTTGGGTAACGTAAGCTTTTACAATTTCCGAGTGACTTCTGAGATGATAGATGCTGAAATGATATTTCCATATTAAAAGCACGGACCCACCACACATCACAAACAACTATTTATCTTTAACCCTTCGTTTTACACCTCTGTGCCAGCCGTACGTACCATCCTTGTCTGTGGCTCTGGTTGTGCTTGGAGATCTTGTACGGAAGGGCTTTCTCTCCCAGGTTTTCCAGATTGCGCACAATCGCTCCCCGCTCCATGAGAGCCTCTATCGTGCGTTTCAGGGTGGCTGCTGTTTCGGGCTACAAAAAAAAAAAAAAAAGAGAACATAAAATGAGAAGCTGGGTTAGAGACTTTTTTTTTTTTTTTACTGTATTCCATTCCACACGGGAAAGGTTAAAGGGAATTCATAGTCAAGATAGGTTTGGCGTTTCCTATAACTAAAGATGCGGTGCCTACCGTAATTGCTACTTGGGCACGTTGCTTGGTTGCAGTGAGCCATTTAACATATAAACGGCAGCTTCACATTAATGTTACACCAGCTGTGCTCCTAAAACAGCCTAATATTTTGTTCTTTACCTTCCTCACGTACTCAAAGATTTGGTCTCCCCTTGCTGTGAGGCTAAATAAGAATATTTCTACAGTCGTACCAAGCGTTAGGAAGGACAGTCCTTCTTTCCTCCTCTTTTCTAGGAGCTCGGAACGTTTGCTGGGTATGAGGGTATCACAGGGTTCTACAGCCCTCAAAGTAACAATAATGTGTATAGAAAACTGCAAAAAAAAAAATATTTAAAATAATAATAATATACATTATACTTCTAAATGCATTACTCCGTTAGATATTCACATTTCATCAAACGCCTACTTTGCTCTAACATCTGAAAGCATGTAAGGTCATCTCAGTGACCATAAAGAAGCATTCTAATATTTTTCATTAACATAATGGCATGAGACACTAGTTTTACCAGGCCACAGTAGCCTTCATTGGAGAATGACTTAAGGCAAGTGGGCCCTCAGATGACTCTAAAAAAGGACTCTGGGCCACTAGATGAGTCTTTATCGGGACATCAAAGTCCCCCAACCCAGCCGAGTCCACAAGAATACTACCTCCCGTTACTAGATACATAATGAATGGACAGTCTTGAGCAACCACAAGAGAAATGTGACAAGCATATACATCAGCTGTTGGTGTCATCTGAGGTTATGGAAAAAAGGACACAATGAAGCTGTGTGTTGGGACGATGGTCGGTTTACCATGCTGGTATTAATGGAGAGGCCCGAGAGAAGACCGTCATTGTAAGACAAGCAGTGGTGACGCTCCTTTTAAAAAGTATTAAAAAAAAAAAAAACTAGAAAGATCAACCCTTCCAAAAACAACGTGATGAACATTCTGATAAAACAGGTTAAAAATGTGTCCTAACCAGCTTCTGTCACAAGGTAGTATCTCCACGTTCTAGAATTCGACAGGTAGAAAGATAAATCACATGATCAGTTAAGGGCATTGGGAAGAAGAAATCAGAGATCACGTCTTTAAAGGGTCCCTTTTTCCAGTGGGCCAAGTGGATGTCCACCATCTAATGCAAAACCAATTCTTACTGTGGGGGGGGGGGATGGGTAAATTTGGGGCAATGCACTGGAGCCACACAGGGTCAGCCCATCTAATTTTGTGCTCTTTTTATTAATAGTTCATTTGTAAGGGGGTTAATAATCACATTAAAGTGTCGTGGGCATATGTGCTTGGCCCCACCACCAAGTTAACCAGATCCTAAAATGTGGTGCCACTGCATTAAAGATTAACCATTTGATTGCCAAGCAATGTGGCATCTCATCTAGAATTCTGTTTCAGGGGTAAACAAAACGACTTAGTGGCTAAAAATATATAACTATATATAGTTTCCTCAAGAGTTGTGCTGCTCACCTTCCCATGCTGAGGAATAATACGATTTGCCTTGATGTCCTAAAATAAAATAATAATACTAAAAAACACCATTGCTAAAAAAAAATTAAAAGTATGGAATACTAGGCAACTGGGTCCGGTGGATTACTGCTCTTGTTTAAAATTTGGCAACATAATGATGATGCCCTATACGGTCTAGATATACATTCACTCACAGAAGAAACAACGTTGCATGCACCGATTCACTTTGGTCAACCTTGTAGGAAGCCCAACGTCTCTTTTATCGGTTATCACACCAAAAATCCTGCCTTTCTTGTTTTTCTCGCACTGTCGCAGAACGTTATCAGGAAACCGCGGCTAACGGTTGGTACTTCAGATGGTTTCTCCTCTGTTCTCACAGATCACCGACATTCTGTCCCAAGACATTTGTTTGTGCTCTTAAGCCACTTAATCGTTTCTTTGTCCCAAGGCACTGGTTCGATGCCAAGACTTGGCACAGAAGCCAGGTTATGAGTCAACAAAATTGGTACAGAAGGGACTTGTGACATACAAAGTCATACGGATATGCACAGGTGTTTTGAGTAATAAAACTCTGTACCCACCTTTTGTTCTGAAGAAAAGGGGGGGGGAAATAATTTCTTAGGAGCAGAGAGACACCCACTACGGATAGGAGCGTAGAGAAAGTTTAGCTATATGGCGGCATATCAGAGATGAGAGTTAGGATGAGCACAGAAGATAAAGGAGAGATTTTGAAGGTGATACATTGTTTCATAGGAAGCCAAGGAGGTAACAGAGCATTCTGAGAACAGATTGTAGAGGACATATATGTGAAGCAGGAAGACTAATGAGATTTAGTCTAGTTTTGGTTACAGCGTGGGAGAGAAATGAGCAGATTCTATAACGTTTCCCTCAGGAAAACAAAACTGGGAATTTTCCCCATTCATCAAGTAGAGTGTTTGTGAGGTCAGGCACTGATGTTGGACGAGATGCCCGGCTCGCGATCTCCGTTCCAGTTCATCCCAAAGGTGGGGTTGAGGTCAGGGCTCTGAGCGGCCGGTCAAGTTCTTCTGCACCAAACGCTTCCAACCATGCCTTTATGGAACTTGCTTCGTGCACCGCTATATGGACAAAAGTATTGGGACGCACCTTTTAATTATTGAAATCAGAATTTGGACCCCTTCCTTTCAGTGAAGGGAAACCTTAACGCTTCAGGATACCAAGACATTTTGGACAAAGCTCTGCTTCCAACTTTGTGGGAACAGCAGGGGGAACTTATCTATTCCAGCATGACTGCGCCCCAACGCACCAAGCAAGGTCCATAAAGACATGGTTGGTTCGATGAATAATCAGGACACACAAGATTTAACAGGGGAATAAACCCTGAGTTGATGAAAGGACAGACACAGAAGAACTCTTCTAAGGAAAATTTAGGCTACCGCTTAATGCCCCAAGGGAATGGAACAGGATGGAAATGGCCATCTGGCACACTGGGCAAACGCACAGCTGCAGATTGGGTGCCGCATAGGATGGATATACCCTGCCACCTCGTCAGCACAGCAATTAGTGTTCACTGTGGCCATCTATAGATTAATTTCAGGGGTACATACCAATGTAGAAGCTTAACCTATTCGTCTCCCAGGAGGCACTGTGGTCAATTTTGTTCTTTTTTGTTTGTTTTTAAATTTCTTCCTTCCGTCACATCGTCACCCGAGCCCCACTGCTCTGCGATAGCGCTCCCGCTAACCACTTGAGAAGGTTTTCCCATCATATTGACTGCAGTAACATGTTTATGAGGAAAGAGCACTCTAAAAATAACGAGGATCTTTGGGGATGACCTGGGGAATTATGAGAGGTCTGAGTTTAAACTATTTAACATCTGTTTAAAAACTTCCTAAAATTACATCTAAGCCTCCGACCCTCTGGTTCTAACATTTCTCCTCCTTTGAAATATGTATTTAAATCCCTTTATGTATTTAAATGTTTCTATCACTTCTCCTCTTCTCTTTCCTCCTGGCTATACATATTAACATGCTAGCCATTTGGATTTTAAAAAAAAAGGCATTTTAATTATATGTACCGTGATTATGACTGACCCCGTTTATTCATAAAAACCACACTGCACAGAATCCGGGTGTTTATCGTACCTTTATTATTACACCTCGATTAGAGCGATGGAATCTGGAAAGAGGCGGAAGGCTGAGAGCTCATGATAAGCAACAAGAAAAACCTATAATGTTGCTTTAGAACATTACTAGCAGTTTTGTTGCAAAATAAGAAGCACTCGGGTATAATTTTTTTTTTTTAAATTGTTTTCCCCAAGACGCAAAAAATACCCATTTAACCCCCACCCACCCAAAATGCTGGGCTCAGGCAGGCGGCTCCAAGTCCGGAGACACCGTCATTACGGTCCTAAATGTCATGCCAGGCGTAGGTCTGGTATATACACGAGATATTTACTGGAGAAGCAAAGCTCTATAACCCATTAGAGCAACCAATCCAGTGTTATATTTGATGTGTGCTGAGGCTCTTAAAAGAAAAAAGGAGAAAACGTAAGAGCCGACTGACCAGAGCCCACCCTGAGTTCTCACTCTTGAAATCCATCCTGAACTTGGAGAACCTGGAGATGACTCTTATGGTCAGAAGTGCCACCTAAATAGGTTCTGCAGCAGCTGCAAGCCAAGTTATAGCCCAGTATATACAATATATCCTGCCTCAATTCCCCTAAACATTGTAATAGATTGTAAGCTCCCAAGGGCAGGGCTCTCTTCTCTTTTAATACAATAATGTCTTATGTTATTTTTAGGTCAGCTACATTTAATTTCTCTAAAAGCACACGCAGACATTTCTGCTTTTATTTTTATTTTAGGTACGACTTTTACATAAATCGGAAATTGCCCAAACTATCCAATTTGAAATTTGTCTTTTTTGAAAATATATATATATATATATACACATATATATATATATATATATATATATATATATATATATATACACACATATATACACACACACACACACACGATCAGGGCTTCTGTCCTCGAGTTGTTAGAGTTCAGCAAAGGAAGCAGACTATATGAACAAGCCAAGCTTTGGAATGAAATGGATAATGATGATAGTGGGAGGGTTCACTTTAATTTGGCACTTAGGAAAAACAGAGTTTACTCAGCAACATCATTAACAATACAAATTTACAGATCGACGACAAAAAAAAAATAATATATATATAGTACTAAAAATACAAAGCAATACAAAAAAAAATACACCATCACACAAACTTGAATTTCATGTTTCCAGAGTAATGTGCCTTTTAAAAATACACCCTGTACAAATAATACAGAATCTGCTTGTGCTGTTCAGGCACTTTTTAAAGGCAAAAATACAGGTAAGAACGCATTTTCCTACCGGAGAACTCTTAACATATGGATGCTTATGAATGATTCATCGAAATTGGTGATTAATAGAGGACTGTTTGGGCTAAATAGGAACAGCTCAACCCCTGAACGGTCCGCCCAAAACATTTTCACCAGCACATTTACCGTTACTTAGCTCATTAAGTATCCGACAATGCGCAATCTTGGCGCTAAATAGTATACGCATCCCTATGTCAGGGCTTCTCAGCCAGAGGGTTCCTCAAGTCTTCAGTTGGTAGATCCTTCTTTATACAAACAAATGTGCCTTTAACCCCTTAAGGAAATGGGATGTCCCTAAACCCATTGAAAACAATGCATATTAAGGGGTTAAATAAATTTGTTTGGATTCAATCCAGTTATATGAGATAGGCAGAAACTGTATACAGCACAACGTATCATGACCCTGAGGGAGTTGTAAGATGAAATGCGTTGGGTTTTTTTTTGGGGGGGGGGCTGTGAGGACACCATAGCTTGCTCACGAGTTCTCGGGAAGCTGGAATCAAGGCATCAATAGACACGGACTACCGCAGACCTGCTTTATATGTGCATTTATCATCATTAAACAGCCTGGATCCACATTGTTTCTGAATCTGTTATTTAAAGTGGAATTCATCGTTTTAGTCAAGGAGTCCAATGCGTTGCTCAAGATGTAATTCTAGAGCCCTGTTTGTGTGTCTATTAAAGTTTTTTTATATATTATTTATTTATTATTGTTATAGCGTTTATCTTTTCAGATTTTATATTGCAATTGATATATTACTGCAATCTATTGCTATAAAATCACAGTTCATTCATAATTTCAATCAGATTTTAAATGCGCGTTATTGGGCGTTTCATGGGTTTGGGTGTCATTCTTGCGCAGGGTTATTTTTGTTTTGTATGCAGTAGTTTGTGCATTATTGTGCCTGTGCTGCAGGTGTCAACACTTTTCATTGGCCATTCCTTCATTTTTGTTTGTTATCTCAGTAGATCCCTCATTAATATCCCAGTGCACTTCATTATTTTGTAGCTCCTTCGTCTCTAGCCCTTGTGGTTTGGGTATCTTTTTTTTTTATTATACACATAAACCCAAAAAGAAACCAAGACTACAACGTGACAGATAAATACATATCTGCAAGCGTTTAAGTCTTGGCTTCGTGCGTAGGGATTTTGGACACTAGCTGCTAACCTCTCTCTTTATTATATATATATATATATATATATATATATATATATATATATATATATATATAAATGTGTTTTTTTAATGAAACATGAAACAAAATAAGAATATTTTAAGCTTTTTTTCCGCCCCTTTTTCATTTTGGATTTTGGATAAACGGCACTTTTTTGTGTTGTAGGCGCGTATTTCGCGCTCCTTGGTTCCAGCCACCCAACTACATTGGTGATCTCTTGGCACACATCATTCTCATCACTCTCTTTAATGTATGAAGACAGATCTGCACACTTTACGCATTGAAATTCATAAGCCTGATGTCCAATGTTAAAATGTAAAGGATTTACTTAAAAGCTTCTTTTTCTTTTAAGATCATTTACATTTCTTCAAAGGTCTAAGGTGCTTTGTTGAAGTCTGATACGCTTCCCGCTTTGTACCGTATCTCTTCCGTTTCCCTTTTCAAAAGAGTTCCAGGGAATCGAAGGAAGACGTTTTTTGTTCTATGCCATCACCCCTAGCCTGTTTCTCTTCATTCGCAAGAAGCGCTTACAATAATTACTATGTATTATGGGTCTTATTTACTTATCTTGCTAAATGTACATAACATAGGAGAACAGGAATTCAGAAACCTTCACGGTTCCTTACCATAGAAGACTTGGATAAAAGGTAAAATGTATTTGGGTGAAAAGAGCGTTGTTATAAGTTGAATAATAATAGTAATCCTGGAAAATACAGTCACTGTGCCGACTAACAATCTAAACTCAGAAGCAAAACAAAAACAAATCAATATAATGGAAGAAATATATATTTTTAAGTGGACCAATCACATTAACAAAACCCTATATTTCAACGTTTATTATACGTAGCAAACCTACATAGTAAAACAATAGAATGTTAATGGATTTAAAACCTATTTGTTCCTCTTCCTCTATTTAAGCACTTTTTTTACTTTCCCTTTAACTATTTTTCTCGTAATTCAAATGGTTTTCCTCCATTTCTGAAGGAAGCGAACGAGGACAACAGGGTCCATTCCCTAAAGGAAGGGATGGCAGGAGAATTGTTGTTTCAACTCCCTAACTACACAATACATTATGAAGGGCCAAACCCAGTGAGCTCCGCATGCAAGAAGGCCAAGTCGGTCATGCGCAATGCATAGTTCCATTAGAAAAACATTAAGAAATATGATGGATTTATATGAGCTTCATACAGATCAATCCAAGTTATACTCAAAGCCGAGGCTTACTGGGGTTGGTCTTTTGTTCATGTAAAGGTCAAGAACGACAGCTCTTCTGCCAAAAAACCCACTAGTGAATAAACCCCACGGACTAAAAAAGTGAAATAGGAAAGCTGAACTCCGGCGAATTATCTTAAACAATTAAACAAAAAAACAAAAACAATATATAGAATGTTTAGATATTTACACTTTTAACCCAGAATGAAAAGAAAATTGGTCAATAAAAAAAAAAAAATTAACAAAAAAATTATTTTTTATGATCTCTTTACAAAGGGGATAGTAAGGCTTTAAGTTGAATTTATTTTCTGGAGTTTTTTTTTGGCTACTAATTACTAACAAAGTCATCCATTGACAGAGACAAAGCTTTAAGTTTATCAGATAAAAATATTACACAGGCACAGCTTGATTTTGTAGAACCGACTATCAATACCAGTAACGGCATCATTATTACAGCAGGCGTCTCGTTTATTAAATTTCCCCCAACACATGGGACAATAATAGAGTTTTATCTTAAGAAATATCTAAAAATCGGGCTACGACTTTCAGAAGCATATTTTTTGTCTTATTACATATAAAACAATAATTATGTTAGTATCCAAAAACAAAACTATGATGATGACAGTTTAAGGCAAAGTTTGAGATTGAAGAATAAAATACAAAATATTAAAACAAAAAATGAACTTTTGGCATGCCGTATACTTCACCATTTGGACCAAGTAAGGAAATTGCTTTGATACATTTTACTTCCTACCAGTAAAACGTTCCATTAAAAATAATAAATTACATATTTGGTAGAAATAAAAAAAAAGATAGGACAGTTTTCTTAAGGGATTTCCCTAGATTTAAGTGCTTTACGTTCTCTAATTGCCTTGACAGAAAAAACAAAAACGTAAACAATGCCTTGCAAGAGTAAAAAGTCAAAATCTTGTTCTTGCGTCACAGGCTTTGCTTTCATTATATAGTCATGAAATCTTCTACTGTAGAAGACGTTGCAATCACACCGAAAAATAAACGAACATGAACAGTCCGACGGAGCATACGCAAAACAATCCAGTGTTGAGAATCAATTTCATGACGGGCGTCTCTTCCAACATTTTTAAACAGAGCGCTTCGGCTTCCTCCTCTGCTTTGATGGATTTTTTGGCGTCGACAGCCTCGCCTTTGTACACGCAGAACCAACGGAAAATCTTGGAACACTTGCTATTGTTCACCTCATCCTCTTCAGTAGGGGTTTGGCCCATCAGAGCCGCTTGTCCGTTAGAATAACAATCCACCGGTGTCTCCGCTTCAGAGACACTTAGGGAGCTCAATGGGTTATTGTCGTCTTTGTAAGTCACCAGTAGAGTTACGTCCTCGTTTTGGACATTTTTAAGGTGCTCATCCGACTTCCCGTTTGGTACCTGTTTAATGTTATCATCAGTGCAATGGATAATGGTTTTCTCCTGTTCTATATAGGAATCTTCCTTGGGGCTCTTTTCTTTGAAAGCTTTGTTTTTAAGGGCCCAAAACGTGGTGGTCCTGATCTGCTCTTTGGTTGGAGGCGATGTTAGGAGACTGACGACGACGGCGATGACGGTAGTTATCCAGAACAAGCCAGTGGCTATGTACATATAATGGACATTTTTAATGAAGCTTGGTCTGTTATCAGGCTGGTCGCACTCCGGGACACGATAAACGAAAGCCAGAATTAGACGGGTGCCTCCCAAAACAAAACCCACCATGCCTCCATAAAATGCACCTTGCTCATTGCATCGTTTCCAAAATACGCCCAGGAGAAATAACGCAGCGACCGGAGGAGTCAGGTAGTCCGCGACCTCTTGGATATACAAGTACATTTGACCTCCTTGCATTTCAATAATGATCGGCACCCAAGCAATGCTGATGACAACCATAAAAGCCACAAAGACCCTTCCAACCATCACAAGTTCGCGAGATGTTGCAGTCTTTCGCATAAATTTGTATATGTCAAGGGTAAAGATGGTGCTTGCACTATTAAATATCGAGTCCAAATCGCTCATCAGAGCTGCGATCATGACGGCCATCATGAGTCCTCTCAAACCTACGGGTAGAACTTTCATAACCAAGCGGGGATAAGCAATGTTAGAACATCCAGCTCTGCTTCCACAGACCTCCATACAGTGCTCGGGGTTTATGCAAGCGATGTCATCAGCAAACAGTATTCTTGAAATCATGCCCGGAATGACTATAATGAACATTGGCAAAATCTTTAGAAACCCCGCCATGAGAGTTGCTCCCTTAGCGTGCGCGATGTTCTTTGCAGCCAAAACCCTCTGTACTATTACTTGGTCGGCGCACCAATACCAAACAGAGGCAGGAGTCTGACCGAGCATAAATCCAGGCCAAGGAATGTCCTCGTCGGAGGCCTCTCGTAACATCCTGAGGGCATCTGGCTTTGGTGTGACGTGGCAAACGTATGAGCTGGTAAAATTATGGGTGAGCAGAATGGATGTGACATTTGGTGTCGCCAACATGTATCTTCTTTTAACCTCTTCAAATCCACCGACTTTGACGAAGCTGACAATGCTCAGAGTGAGGGCTCCGGCGATCATGAGGAAAGCTTGGAGAGTGTCCGTGTATATTACAGCCACAAGTCCACCCGTGACAGTAAGGACCGCCGTCATTCCGATAAGCAAGATGACAGACAGGTAAAGGTTCCATCCGAGGGATTCTTGGATAAACAATGCCCCTGAATACAAGTCAACAGAGAGTTTGGTAAAGATGTACAAAATCAAAGATAATATGGCGAAGTACACTTGGATCCTGTGTCCTCCATATCGTCTGGATAAATATTCAGGCATAGTGTATACTCCAGAGCGTATATAAACTGGAATGAAGACCCATCCGAGGAGTTGCAAAAGCAACAATGCATTCAGTTCCCATGCGCCCACTGCAAATCCGCTTGCTGCTCCTGACCCCGAGAGTCCAATAAAGTGCTCGCTACCAATATTGCTCACAAACAGCGAGGCGCCAACAGCTGCCCAGGTCATAGACCGACCGGCTAGGAAATATCCACTTACAGTACTTCGGTTGGACTTCCACATGGCAAAAAATCCCAAGCATAACACCAGCACAAAATACAACGCCACTATGGCAATGTCCGCCGCTTCCAATAAAGCTCTCATGGTTACCGGATGCCGTACTTGGCCACGTTTAAAAAAAAAAATCCTTCTAAAAACCACCAGTCTCACTTTAATACAGCGTAAAGACGTTTTAAAGGGCTTTGTCCTTTGGTTTGCTCTCTTGATGTCAGTCCCGGCTATATCCCAGTGCTTAGCATGCACTTTATAAATGCAATATATATAGTTATATATATATTTTTTTTTTTATTATTTTTTTTTTAAATCGACAATGTCCAAGGCCAACGGCTTTTAACCATGTAGTGAGGCCTATGGTTAGGAGCCCTGCAAGGTAGCAAAAACAAAAGACAAAGATACAATTAGATCAGGAAGCCACCAGAAATAGTCAACATCGTCGGAATACATACAAGGCTGGACACAGCTAACATTAGCACCTGGTAACATGGGAGAAGCTACGCGTGGAACATTGTAATCACACGCCGTCTTTGGTCATGACATATTACAGGATAATGTTACACAGAACATAAAATTATATATATATATATATATATATATATATATATATATTATATATATATATATACATACATACACAGCAATATAATCAACATACTTTTTACACAATGGAACTTTTTTTTAAAAATGCGAGAAAAAAAATAAAAATTATTATTTTTTTTAAATGCATGAGAATTTATTGCAAATCTTAAAGGGAGACAGAATAAGAATTTGCGTTTCTGGATGCAGCGGTGCGGCACATTGTGAAAACTCACATCCAATAAAGAAGAATCAATGATTTAAAGCAGGGCTGGACAAACAGCCAGGTAGATGAATGATGGAGACGGATACATTTGTCCAGCCCTGCTCGAAAGTAAAGATTCAAGAATGAAGATAAAATAAAACAAGAAAAAAAAAAAAAAAAGTTATATAAAAATAATAATGAGCAATAGCTCAGAAACCAGTTGATTGGACTACTAATCCCATTATCTGTACACATTGTGGATAATGGGAATAGTAGCCCTTGAAGCAGCTAGTGTATGGAAGGTAGTAAATGCTACTCCATCCGGCACACAGAAGGAAGGTTTAGTTATGTAAACGATAGATTCAGAGATCCGAACGTAGAATGTGATCTATACGTGTCTCTAACGCAGCCCATCACATTTAATAATACATCCTATGGGAAAACTATCTATAAGTGATCAGCAAGTTTCAACAAAGGCCATCAACCTGTCGCTATAAGAAGAAGAAGAAGCATGCGTGTCCAAACGATGCCAACCCCTAATTTTCATTTCAATAATATTTTTGAGATGCTCGCTGTATATATGTGCGCCGTATTCAATATGTACAGAAAATATATATAATATGTTTTTATATTTTACCAGTATTATGCAGGGTAAGAAAACAGTCCATATAAAAGGTGTAACACAAATAATATCTCTCTTTAGGTTTAAAAACAAAGCCAAAACTTTTAGGAATGTTTTCGGTTTCTATGGCAACACCAGTGCTTGTCTTGTGTGTAAAGTGATTATTAAGCGTTCCCAATAAAAATGATGAAATAAGGCAAACATTTTACATGGTTGAAGTACGTCAGCAAGGGGTTTTATTCCCACTTAACAGTACGAGGAAGGATCCGGTAGAGGTCCTCTTATTCACCTGCCCCCGACCCCGCTCACAGGTGTAAGTGCTGCTGTGTCCGGTCCCCATCGGCCTCACTTCAACACCCGAAACCTCCTGGATCGCGGGAGCGGGGTCTTGACACGCCCCACTCCCCGCCCATTTACCCTTTAAATAGGGGTGTTTCCCCACGATGTCAGCGGTCCCGCAAAGGTTAGGCTCCGGGTAGCCGGCGCCCACAAGTTCCCAAGTATGCACCAACATGAGCTGGTAAGACACAACGTAGAAGGAAAGTAGGTCTACGTCACTTTCCAGTGTCATTTATACCTCCAGATCGTAAGCTTGCGAGCCGAGCCCTCGTTCTCTAAGGTATCGGTTCGTCTTAGTCTGTCGGTTCTAGTTTTATCAGATCCTTTAAACGTAGGGACTGTTAGAATCCCCGTATAAATAAAATAAACAATAATAAAATAAAAAAAATTAAAAAAAATCTTGCGTATAATCCCTGCACGCCCAATGTTCCATTTGTATAGAATTAGATCTTTCGGGAAAGACTGCTACCCTGATCACGCCATCCCCCATAATGCACCACACAACTCGCTCGCCCCACGCAGCCATAAAGTATCCTATGCTGTTTATTCCTTCAAAACGGCTCCCAAATCACCGCTCTACTCGTCCGCACTGCAAGTATTTTCAGTTTAAAGGGGCATTAATAAGACCGACTACAATATATTTATTAAATATAAACGCACCGTATAGATATATTATTTTTTTTTTAATAATCCTGGAGACAACATTTTTAAACTACCCTGTGAACATCCGGGCACTTTGGGCACTTTCCAGAACCTCCTCTCCATTTCCTGTTTTCTGCACCAATTCTACAACCTCATGAATATTTAAACAGCCCTTAATCGAGTAAATAAGCGTGGCTGAGACCCGTCTGTACATTACGTTTGTCTCAATCCGGCTGAGAGTGATTAGTAGGGCATCAGTGGGTCATTTTCATAAATTGGGCCCACATAAAGGATAGGAAACTTCAGGGGTGGAATTTATATACATTATACATACATACACACCTTCAGCTTGTTGTTGTTTTTTTTTTTAAACCCTCATAATCTGTATTTACCGAGTAAGCCCTCTTTTCGACTCTTTATTAAGAAAATAGTGAGGATTAGGAGCTACTCCTGCAGGGGGAACTTATTGCAAAAACGAGTGCCAACATCATATTGGATTTCACCTGCCAGCCCGGCTTTATATACGGTTTTTATTTGTTTTTTTCCGCCAAAGTCAGACGCGCGGCCGGCAGCTTCATATTCTACCTCGATTTAATGACATTTAATGTTTGTACCAACCACACCAGATGCAGACATCAGCATCACAATCACTCCGGTCGAGCCTGTAATATGATCCTAAGTGTGTAGTCAAGAAGGATAAGTCATTTGGAACGGGCAGCATATTTTAAAGCCCCAGTCCGCAGCACTATGTTTCCAGATGGCCCAAATTACTTTACTGAGAGGGTGGTAGATAAGTGGAACAGCTGCCCAGCAGAAGCGGTCGAGGTTAAAATGGCGAGGAAACGTAAACATGCACGGGATCGGCTGCTGAATCTAAGATGAGACCAACGACTGGTTAATAATCGTAAAACACACTTATGGTGAAAGCCTCGACTTCCCTATGCAAGTAAAATGATGTTGTGATGCTATTCCCCAGAAAGGGGCCTACTAGGCCCCAGAGCCTAGACATGAGTAACCCCAAGGGCCCAGTTCCTGGGACCCATGTGCAGGTACTGGTTGCACCGGCTCTGCCGGTGTTCTTTATATTACTGCAGATGTCAAGCGAACAGCGTTTACCAAAAACATAATCGGGTAGCCTTGGAGACGTTATTAAGAGCTTCTGAAGTTTAGAATAACCCGACGCAGGTCCAGTATACATTACTGCAGTGCTGATGACAATACCACGGTGACTGGCAAAGCATGATAGGGGTGGGAGTTAAAAACAGCTGTCACAGTGGAACTGTTGCTTTAACAGCCGAGCTGGTCACAACGCCCTTTCCCGTTCGGGAGCTACACCAGCGCAACGTCACTTCCATCCCAACAACCGCGGACAGCACGACGCAGTCCTAACAAAACCCAATAGGAACGCAGCGTCGCAAGAACAAAGATGGTTTTAGGACACCCTTATAGTCATCGAGGCGGGAATTAAACGACTCTTGTTGGAGCTTAATTTAGGGGAGAAGCAAACATTTCTATCCTTTTAAAAAAAAATCAATACTGCCAGCCATGTGACGTAAAACACACAACGGACTATAAACCGCACCGACAGCCCGAGGACACTAGGGGGAGCACAACATGCCTTGGTTATAATATATACCCACCTGCGGAACATACATACATACATATATATATATATATATATATATATATATATATACATATATATATATGTAGCGGTTATAATAAAATCTTACATTGTGCAGATTTTAACCATTTCATGGTAAGTCTTGTGGAAATCTTCGTGGCATTCTGTCCATCACAGAAGCTGTCCATGCGCGCCCGGTTATCTGTATTATATCCCTCCCTTATCAATAATAGGTTGTGCAATATACTGAGGTCATGTATTAAAAGAAGAAATAAAATATTGCTGCAAAGTTTTTAAAGTGGTACTATCACCATAGCAACCAACACGTTTCGTGCTTTGACAGTCGATTGCTATGGCAATAAGCCAAAATTTGCACTGGAATCACTTTTGATACACAGTTAGCGTCACGTCGGAGGAGGAGGTCACAGTTCGGTGTATTAATAAACCTCTATTTGTTTCCTACAACATTAAACATTTTAAAAAATATTTATTTTTGGAATAAAAAAAAAAAAATTTTAAGATACAATGTATGTTACATAATGCTTTTGTGGTTAAAATGTTGCATTTATTAACTGTTTGTGTAACTCAGACGGTCCAGAGGAGATAAATATAATTTGATAAAATTATTATTGTGGGGCGATATAAGGAAGGGCAGAAAGATGAATGTTATGTCAAGTTGTAGGGGCGCCGGGACCACCTTCTGCATGAGTACGGAGGGGTCTTTTTAGGGTGAAATACGAATGGATCCAGCTTTTTATTCTATACGTACCACAGCGGGCGAGCAAATTGCCCGCTGGTACTCGCGTAGTTAAACGGGAAGCCTGCCTTTCGTATAGGATAATAGAAATTTGGCGTCTACGCACTTCATTCATTCGCTTCCACCGCACTCGCCAGCCCAAAAACACAGACATTACAGAAGGCAAAAGCAAATCTAACGAGATCATCGCACGCACCAGAACCACACAAAAACGCTGAATTTATTCAAAGGGGAAAAGAATGCAAAACAGACGACAAACCTGCGACTGTCACACAAATGTAAATAACATTTAAGAGGAAGCGTTTGGTGGAAGCCGCGCGTTCATACACAACGTTTAACGTATGAAAATGGGGACACACAACACACAGAGACAAACATACACACACACAGAGACAAACATACACTACACAGACACACACATAGAGACAAACATACACTACACACACAGAGACAAACATACACGACACACACAAACACACACAGAGAGACAAACATACACGACACACACACACACACACACAACCAGGGTATGGGGAGCAGCGGCAGGTTCGAAATGTGGAACAACCAGATGGAACGCACCAATAGTTTCCATGGTGACTGCTCCACTTTGCACACAACTGCCCTTAATACATATGACCTTTTATCTCCAGGGGAGGAAAAAATAATCAATGTGTTGAGAGAGGGGTGATAAGACACCTACAGGGGGCATTGTGGCTACCAGTGTGGGGCAGAATTAACCTGCGCAATGCATTGGCCATATGATTGCCCATGTGTTTAACCGTGAATGGGCACCGAGCAGCCGCCACTTACCTCTAAAGCCCACCGAGCACTGGCGCTGAGCCCCTTTAACCCATGAAGGGCAGCTATGATCAGCGGGCAGCACGTTTTCTGTAAAGGAAGGGAGGGATTGTGTGGGATGTCACTTACCCTCTGCATGGCCTTAAGAATCAGAGACAGCTCGTATCTGGGCATTTCCTCGGCGGCTGCGACTGATGGGAGTGGAATCTAAGCAGCGGCAGCAGGCGGAAGACTCGGTCCGGACTGGGATCTGCGTTCAAGGTGCTGGCTCTGCCCAGACTCAAGTGAATAAATCCGGAGTGTGGGCTTAAAGGACAGACGGCGAGCTGACAGGGACACGCCTTCCTCCGCCTCTTCCTCTCTAAGCCCGGCCTCCCTCCAGATCTGGGGCACGCCCACCCACACCATGTAAGGACATAAGAAAAAAAAAAGAATGCGTTCCCGTGTTATCAAAATATACCTCCTATTATACCCAGAATATACCCCGAATATATCCCTTTATATATCTCCGGATATACCCCTAATATACCCTCTATTATACCCCGAATATATCTCTTAATATGTCCCCGGATATACCTCTAATATACCCCTTAATAAATCCCCGGATTTATCCCTTGATATGTCCTCGGATATACCACTGAATATACCCCTTAATATATCCCTGAATATACCCCCCCAATATACCCTAGGATATACCCCTGAATATACTCCTAAATTTACCCCCTGATATTACCCCTTAATATCCCCCAGGATATACTCCGTAAATACCCCCCCCAATATACCCCTGAATATACTCCCCTAATATACCGCTGAATATACCCCTGAATATACTCCTTAATGTAACCCAAATATACCCCCTAATAAACCCCTGGCGATACCTCTGAATATACCCTTGAATATGCCCCTCTTGTCGTTGCAGCTGGCGGGGTGCTGTATCTGCCGGTTTCATTATTGCTGTAGCCCTGCGAGAAGCAGAATAAATGGCGACTCCTTTCCTTTCAATGGGATTCTATTTAGCTGTTTTGCATGTATTTTCTTCTGTAAGAAAGTTTTACTTTACTCAGAGGGTGGTAGATAAATGGAAAAGCCACCCAGCAGAAGTGGTAGAGGCCAATACACTGAGGGGATTCCAACATGCACGGGGTAGGCATACGGCTCCTGAATCTTAAGATGCGACCCACGACTGTTAAAGGTCTGAGCCGGCAGCGACTGGGCGTCCAGACGGGCTGAAGGGGTCTGATCTTTCGGCAAATTCTGTTTCTATTTACAATATTTTGTGTTTCAATTATGAAGACATCTGGAAAAAGGAAAAATGTTTCGTTTAAACTGGGATAAAAAGTGTAGTTTTGGGTTTGTTTTTATTTATGCATGCCCTGTAGCCAGCACACGGACACAGTCACTGAAATCACCATATTATATTAACTTTTACACGATGCGGCCGGTAGCCGTACGAATTCCACAGCCGCATGGATACATCATGGATAATGGAAAACCCTACCCTGGGGTAAGATCCTGGGGTAAATAATAACTTGCAATGTATAGATCTCAAGCACAACGTATACACGCGATATGACCTCAATTCACCATTGGGCAGAGAAGGTCCCTTTAAGGTGAAGCCGTGGGGTTGTTTAAGGTTAATGTGTCACTCTCACGATAGAGAACTTCTGAAACTCAGGCAGGTTAATAAAAGCTGTTTGCCGATAATGATGGCGGATGTCAGACTGACCTTAGAAAAAGTAATCGAGAGGTCATAGAGGTCATGCCCGGTGCGGGAATTAACACCATCCAACCCAAACCGCTCCAGAAAAGTATTAGCAGAGTTATACGATCTGCCCCGGGCAGCATATACTCCAGGTACGCCCCTGACTGATATATCTGACTCACAAGCTGATACGAGCAGCAAATATCCCCGCTATTAGAACAGTCATAGAACTGTGATCAGTATTTTAGCATATTTCTGCTTGTACGTACCGCTGTAACCGTATGATCACTTCCCACATGTTAAAAAATGTAACTCCTACTCGCAAACGTGACTTTTATGAAGCACCCAAACATCATGCTTTTCCGAGATGCTAAGAGACAAAAATATCTTCCCTAAAAAAAATATCTTTCCAGAAAATCAAACCTGAAAATCAAAAATCCAATTTTACACCAATCAGCAGTAAACTTTACAAACAAGCAGACTGGTGACATTACAGGGGGCAAACCAAATTCTGCACTCCTTTTTTCCACCTCTGCACTTCTGCCCTTCTTATCCTAAATGCTCCATCGCACTGCTTTTCTCTCTCCACCGTCTAGTATTCTTTCACCTCCTTTTTCCTCCTCTTATTTCCCCATACCTCCAATTTTCCTCTATTCTGTCTGCTGGCTGCCTTCTTTCCTCCATTCTAGATTTTTACTCCTGCCTATCATTCTCCTCCCTTTGACCTTCATTCTTCCTCTTTCATGTCTATCTCACTTTTATCTTTTTTTATTTTGCTTGTTACTTTTCTTCCCCCATTTCTTTTCCTACCTCTATTGTTCCTTTGCCCGATACACACTTTCCTTTTCTTCCCCATTTTCCTTATCAATCACTATCATATTCCATTCAATCGCCTGCACTTTGCCATACACGTTTTCTCTCCATTCCACTATTCTTCTTGTCTGTGGTAATTTTCCCTCTGCTCCACTATTCTTCCTGCTTGGTATTCTGTCAATATTCTCTCTTTTCTGTTGGTTTTTGTAGTGTCTCTCCTTTCCTCTCCTCTTGTTTTTTTTTTTCCTCTCCTTTTTCTCTCTCATTTCTTTTACACTCTGTTTACTATCTATTTTACCTTACAAAGTTGGATTTGCACATCTCTTGCTTCCCTAACTTTAGAGCAATAGGGAGTTGGTCAATCGCCACCCCATGCATGCCAATGATAGGGCGCGATCCAAGTCCGACCCCAGGCCCACTCACTATGCTGTGCATGAAACAGGCCACTCACTTCTGGATTTCATAGGAGAGGTTTAGAAAACTTTGCCCAATCGTCTCCCCTCCCGATCCAGCTCTAGTCAGAGATTATAACCTCATGTGCTGTGGAAAATTTAGGAAACGTGAAAAACAAGTAGAAATTGGGTTGGCAGGAGAAAGTGATTTCTGTATTAATTATCACGATGAAGTCAACTGAGATACAACCAAAGATAACCAGGCCACCAGTCCATCAATAGTACATACATGCCTGAGAATGGAAATAATTTTGTTTTGGGGTCTCTGTAAGCCCCCCTTGAGGTACAAAAAAAGGGGTGAGCAACCCAGCAGGTTAATCCAGGCATCCTATGCACATTATGGATATGAGTGGGCAATTTATTTTAACATACTGTCCCCCATGCAAATACATTTGCCCCTTCCTCCAGCTCCAGCGCTTGCTTAGCGACCGCTCCTGGTTCCGATATACGCATGTGCGGAAGATGCTCCTATTAACTTTGCCTTTTACTGAGTGGCTACTTCAAGCAGCCAATCGGTGGCCTGGCTCACCAGACCACAGAGGACGTGTTCTGCTGCAGCTCCGGAGCTGCAGATTCCCCCACAAGGTAACTGTTTTTATTATTGTAACCTTTCACAGAATGAATATTAAAGTTCTTAAAATTCTTCTTTGGAGAGGCAGCTTTAAAGTTTAAACTGTACCTTTAACCGTTTATATTAAAGAAAAAAAATATCGTTCCTCCTATTTATTAACTAAAACCAGATAAATACATCCCATGATGATTTTTTTGAGTTTACTATAATCCATATATTTCAAAAGTCCTTCCAAAAAGTTCTTAAACAAATTAATGGCTACAATTTAATCAAGAGAATTTTAGTAACATTTTAGTGGAAAGGATTCAGCTGCAGCTTTAATGAGAGTACTTTTCCATCAAATATACTGAAAAAGTAAAAGGCTTTTTTTATGGACAATGGAAAAAAACTTCATGTAACATTATGGGTAAAGTACGGTCCATCTCCTTCCCATGAACCCTTCCCCATGGACGGCGGTCAGCGAGGAAGAAGTTGTATCAATAAGCAATCTTTTTGGAAGAAACAATGAATGTTACCTGATATCAAATGTTCTATAAATGCTCCTCGTATCAAGAACTTTAAATGTGAACTTCCAGTGACCGATAGAATTATTTCAACGTCTCTTGTTAATCCCTCGGTAACTCTGTATTATAGTTCTCATATAATGATTCCCAGATCCCTCTTGCATACATGTTGAGGTCATCTGACAAACTGGGCAAATGTCCAATGGGCCGGTTCCAGATAAATCCCCCCCCATGCATTTGTATGGGGGATACCACAAAAATGTGTGGACCTCTCAGCGATCATATGCATCAAAAATGGATTTGATGGCTGTGTCCTTTTAACCATTACGATGGGGAATTATATGACGGAGAGCACTCATGGAGTATGGATGCTCAGATGACAAAGTATACTTAGATGCTCTCAACGTCCCGGCCCTTTCAATGTTCATGTCCGTTTTGCAAATGCATGGGGGGATTCTGCAACCCCCTCCCAATAAGCAGTTGCCCCTTTCTACATCCCCAGCTAAATGCCCTGCGGGAGATGTGTTTGGCTGAACACAGCTCCCTCCACGTTATACTCTCACCTATAGTCAGGTCCAGCGCTCATGGTTCAGGCCCCCGTGGACATGTGTGGAACTTGCTGCCATTGATTTCAGGGGGGGGGGTTCCCGTCACTGATCAAATCATGAAGAGGGCGGCTGTCGTTTGGGAAGAATGCGTATAGGGTTGGGGTTACTCACAGAGTAACCCCAATTCTGTTAGAGTGGGGCACATTAGACTGTCCCTTTAATAATAAAATGTTTTGGAAAATATTCACATAAATAATAGTTATTTTTTTTAGTTGACATTACCTGAATTCATGCCATGGCGTAGATACCGTACCATAGACAGATGAAACAAATTTTCATGAGTTTAAAATTTGTTTTCTAAAATAAGGAATTTTGGGGGGCGATGTATACATATAAACAAGGGTGCTGTTGTTTAAAGGGACACTCCACTGTCCCAGGAAGGATCTTCACCTCTTATTGAGAACAAATAATATTGTTCTAAGATTTTTCTATTTTTCTGGGTAGAGAGTAAGCAGTCCTTGGCACTGGAACGATAGGGGAACTTTCCAGTCGGCATCTTATGCAAAATGATCATCGGGAATCACAATATGAGACGATAGAATTATGATGTTTAAATCACAGAAGGACAAATGGAAATATACAGGAAGGGGGATTCGGTAATATTAAGATAGGATTGTAAGACTTGAAGGTTCTCATTGCTGTACGCATCGGGTGTGGGACAGGTTAGTTAACCAAGGCTCATTACAGAGATACCCCAACTGGCAACCCAAAGCCACTCAACGTATCTCCACTCAGCTAACAAACAGAAACTCATCTAGTCATAAAGAGATGAGTTGCTTTTGAGTCACTTTGTTGAGTTGGACGACGTGAGTTGGTCAGTCAAGGTGGTGGTTTGGTTGGGTAGCCCTAGTCAGTTTAATAAGAGTTCTGGGTCAACTCACCTCTTCCTGAGGGGTCATGTTGCTCTCGTTGAGTGGACGCACCCAACTTATAACATGACCTATTGTACTTGAGATTTCAGTCAAATTTACCTTAACAACCAAAGTGTTCGTTTTCAGCCAACTGTTGAGTTGGCTTTTAAATCTCAAGGTCAACACTGGTGGATTCTTCTCGTCAGTTCACCCCATAGGTTTTCTATGGGCTTCAAGTCAGGGGACTGGGATGGTCATGGTAGGACCATGATTTTATGGTCAATAAGCCATTTTTGTGGTGATTTTGATGTATGTTTTTGGATCGCTGTCTTGCTGGAAGATCTAACCAAAGCCCATTTTAAGCCGTATATACTTGTGGTACACTTTATACATTGCCATACAATATGGAGTAGAAAAGGATGAGAAAATAATGTACATGTTTTCCGGTGAACTCAGGTATAAGGCAGTATGATTGTCGTGTAGTTTGGAGTTTGGACTAAGATCAACTAAGACGCAAAAAAAATGACTAATACAGAGCAGTCTGTTATAAAAATGTATTATGGCTTAAAAAAATTATTTTTTAATAATAATTTCATTTGGATAACCGGCTAGCATTTAGTATTTTTCCTTCCAGTCTTCCAGAAAATTCCAGATAAGGGTCCCTTTTCGGTCTCAGCTAGAAGCAGGTTTATTCTTGGGTCCTTACAGGAGGGGATCATTATATTGTGAAAAAGCAATATTTGATGCTCACAAATACCAACACGGTGTTACATATGATTTGGGTTTTGCAAAAATATTCCTTATAAAAGGTTAGTAAAAAAAAATTGGGGGAAGATAACTTCTTATTTCGATCGTCTGACAAGCCCTCTCTTTGCACAAAAGTTTAATCCTACCTGCCTTGCACTATGTTTCTCCCCGGCACATAAACTTAACTGTTCAGATGCTGGGTAAGAAAATTGCCATTTAAAAACGCACGCAAACATCACCGTTCAGACCAATGGTACAGAGGGATCAGAGAGACGAAAATTATAGGGGTAATGCCAAACGTGAAATGTGAATTTATTTATTTGTGCTTTGAGAAGGGTTATGGATAATTTGTTTAATTTTCAAATTGTTGCAAATGGTGTAACATATTCTAGAAACTTGATATTTAATTTTAAGTTGTAGAAATATGATAGCTGGAATATACTTCAGTAAATTTAGAGAAAGTCCAGAGAGGAATATCATGTTTTGCTGACTCAAATCACGCTTTCTGTGATAATGAGCAAAAATAAAGAAAATCCATCTGAGACCTCTTTTACTTTTACCTTTTTTTTTTCTTTTTTTAGCCGGAACTGTATTTACGCTTCTGGGCATAAAACAAAAATACCGGTCGCAAAAAAAAACTATATGGATAAAAAAATCAGATATTGCCAAAGCCCAAATTTCCCATAGTCTCGCAGCCTAAAGTGATAAAAGACATAAACAGGACTCGGAAGTTTGCCTACTTATACACAAGCCTCCACTGCACAGTTGGGTAATTGGCTGTTGTTGGACTGT
This sequence comes from Sceloporus occidentalis, assembly GCA_023333645.1. Taxonomy (NCBI): domain Eukaryota; kingdom Metazoa; phylum Chordata; class Lepidosauria; order Squamata; family Phrynosomatidae; genus Sceloporus; species Sceloporus occidentalis. The sequence continues at coordinate 913,387 of JALMGF010000262.1, forward strand.
AGCTAACATTATCCATATGCAGACAGACTGGGACTCTATAGCTCCCTTCATCACTATTAACTCTTCAGTACCCACAAACTGGAAGATCACTTCATTTACCCCCAAGGTCAAACTAAACTAACTTTACGGCATTGCCAAAAAAACAAAACTATATCTCCCAACATTTTTGGTGCCCGCTTTACCCAATGAGCCACCTCACGGCACTCAGCCAGGCAATTTGTTGGCACTTCCAGGTGAAAGCATCCACTTAAAAGCTATTGAGCTGGCAGCAGAGCGCCAAATCACCTGAACGGACGCGTGTGTCAACTTCAAAGAGAAATTTAGCTCAACTGCCAACCTTTAGTAAATAGTATTTTCTTCTCTATAAATCGCCATGGTTACATGTGGAAATATAAAACACTCACTATGGGCCTGATCTGAACCTATATGGTAGACAAGGATGCAAAGTGGGAACATCTGTCAATACGTGTTATACGTGTAATAAACCCAAATGCGTTTTATGATGTAAACAGAAGTGGAATAAGAGACTTCAGAGCAGATTATCCCCAAAAAATTATTGGCCTTAACACACCTTTGTTCCGGGGGATGACGATCGTCCTCTCCTATTTAAACAAATAAGGCAAATCGGGGAATAGACATCCAAAGAAACATTAAAAATGCATTTCTGAATTCCACTAATTGACAAAAAGTATGTGGACATCCCTCAGAATTATTGAGTGCTTCAATCGCACCCATTGCCAACAGGTGCATAAAACCAGCACATCTCCATAGATAAAAATTGGCCATAGACTGGGTCGTACCGAAGGGCTCAATGACTTTAAATACGGCGCTGCCATAAGATGCCGCCTTTGCCATTTTGGTTTGGGCCCCTTAGTTCCAGTGAAGGGTAATGTTAATGCTACAGAATACAAAGACATTTTGGACAATGCTCTGCTTCCAACTTTGTGGCTCCAGTTTGGGGAAGGCCCATTCCTGTTCCAGCATGACTGCCGCAGCACACAAAGCAAGGCCCATAATGTAACGTTTGGGAGAAGGCAGAAGCAGCCAAGTGTGACACAATCGAGGAAGGAGCAGGGGAAGCGGCACTGGATCTGGTACCCGCGGCTAGCGGGTACTCAGGTGAGTAACTCCGCTGGGAATCACGGATGGGGATCCCGACACATAAAAACATGGTTGGATGAGTTTGGTGCAGAAGAACTTGACCGGCCGCACAGAGCCCTGTGAACCTCATCGAACACCTTTGGGAGGAACCAGAACTGAGGTTGTGAGGCAGGCGTCTCGTCCAACATCAGTGTCTGACCTCACAAACACTCTACTGGATGAATGGGCAAAAATCCCCACAGAAACTCCCTAAAATCTTATGGAAATCCTTCCCAGAAGAGCAGAAGCTGTTATAGCCCCAAAAGGGGGACCAACTCCATATTAATGCCCATACTTTGGATGAGATAGTGTATGTAGGTTGTTTATGACTGGTCTGAGAATTTTGTGTCTATGTTGATGCCACAGTTTTTGTTAACAATAACACATGAGAAATTAAACCAAGTGACACTGATTTGAACTATGTATTCTGAATGGCTTTTTAGTTAATCGGATAATAGATGATAAGTCCACGGTGTCAGTTGCAGAAAAACACAGGAAAATTCCATAACTTTTATAAATATGTTTTCAATTCTTCTTCAAGTCTCCTTTTATATGAACCACTAATGTTTAAGCAGAATTTCTGCTTTCATCCAAACTTGACTTTCATTACGGGAGGTCCTAAACCCCTAGTACCCATGATTGGGTGTAGTTTAGTAGGATCAGGGTATTAACGTCTGTGTTAAATCGTGCCTTTGTTATTTGTACCATAAGATGTGTAAATATGTTTTTTACTTTTTAAGGGTTTTTGGGTAAAAATAGAAAATATATATAGATAAATAGATAGATCTATCACCTGTATCCGTTTATACAAAAAAAGTGATTTTCAGCTTTTTCTGTCGATAACTGGGACTCCTTCTGTGGCATCAGCAGATCCGTATAAGGGTATTATGGGGTTTATTAACTAAAGGGAGCGTTTACTCACTCACCATGTGCTTATGCTTACTGTTAGCTGCACCAGGGCCGGCCTTAGGGGTGTGCGACCTGTGCGACCGCACAGGGCGCCATGGTTGCAGGGGCGCCTGACCGGGACTTAGATTAAAGCATCGTTTTTTTTGGGGGGGGGGGGTTAAAACTTTATTTAACATCATTCATGTTAAATAAAGTTTAAAAAAAAAAACGATGCTTAAATCTAAGTCCCGGTCAGGGGCGCCGAGCGGTTGCTCGTGAAGTTCTCGGCAACCGCTCGGCGCCCCTTACTCTCCGTGACTCCGTCGCTGTGCCGGCATCTCATGTTGAGCGCCGGACTATTCCGGCTCTCAACATGAAATGCCGGCACCGCAGCAGAGAGAGAAGACGGATGCCTCCCGCTCTCACCGTAGGACTCCGGCAACAAGGTAAGGGGGGGGGGGGGTGTAGTTTGAAGGGTGTAGTTTGAAGGGGCAGAGGGGGGGTGTAGTTTGAAGGGGCAGAGGGGGGGGGTGTAGTTTGAAGGGGCAGAGGGGGGGTGTAGTTTGAAGGGGCAGGGGGGGTGTAGTTTGAAGGGGCAGAGGGGGGGGTGTAGTTTGAAGGGACAGGGGGGGTGTAGTTTGAATGGGCAGGGGGGGTAGTTTGAAGGGGCAGAGGGGAGGGGTAGTTTGAGGGGCGGTAGTTTGAAGGGGCATGGGGGGGTAGTTTGAAGGGGGAGTAGTGAGGGGGGGCGCCAGAGGAGTAGTCCGCACAGGGCGCCACAACGCCTAAGGCCGGCTCTGAGCTGCACTGTATGATATCTACGTCTGGCTAACTGTATGATGATGAGGACTCTGCTATAACACCTGCGCGTCCATAATGGGGATTAAAGCGCAAAACCTCTACAGTGCCAAAGGTTACTTTACTATCCCATCGTCCCTAATATCCCATCAAGCACCCCAACCAGCACCAAATGGGAATGAATCACTGGGATTGGGGAAATGTACTATTATTTTTTATTTCTCCGCAGTTGTAATATTATTAACGTCCTCGTTACTTATTTATCTACGTTCCTCAACATAATCTCTGTAAAGGTGAAAAAATGCACCTGCCTCATATAGATGTCGAGCTGCAAATGTATCTACAGCATACCAAGCATGTATGGCTCATAAAAAAAAACTTTTCCTGAAACTATTTCCCAAAAGAGCAGGAATATATAGTGCAAAATATTTTGAAACTTGTAAATAAAAACCATTTTGCCTCTCGTTCTTTTCGTTAGCCTTACTCTGGAGCCTTCTTCTTTGCCCAAAACTCCCTTGGCTCGGTGAGGTCACTGTGGAAATGCCATAAAACAAGGTAACAGACCAGACTGTCTCTATACAGCAACGCAGATTGGTTCAAATATCATTAAATTTCATTTCCAGAAGTCATAATCCCTTTTTGGATTCGGGATACTCGATGAAAGACATTAATACACGCCATATTACAGTTTTTTTTATTTCTTTTTTAATGCAGTTATGGGCATCTTGTTATTTTTTCTTGTCTATTATTGAAGGGCTAACACTTTCAGTTCCATGGAACAAACACCAAGTTCTGGGTAAGGCTGGCAATGTTCCACCCAGGCGTCAATCGCGCCTTTGGTTGCCAACATGTATAAAATGCCCCTTTTCAGCACAAATACACCAAATGGCACTGCACTGATAGTCCGGTATATGAGCCCAGAATTACTCCATTTGGAGTCCTTCCATGGGATAATAATGCAGCTCCTGAATCGAAGACGAGATCAATTACGTCAGGACTAGATGTTTCTTAGTATTCTAGAACTCCTAATGTAATACATTTAATACCGTATAAAACAAACAGACAAAAATCATTTTTTTGCCAGCCAAGGTGGCAGACCCCCCCCCCCTACTCTCCATCTCCATGCCAGGCCTTTCCCAAATGTACTGCAGATTCAGCCATCTTTATGCCAGGTCTGGATCACATTTGCGGCGGATTAAACTCAGGGCTAATGAAACAAAAAGGGTTAAACTGTCAGCTCCTCGATGGTGTTGTAATGGCTGCAGCACGCTTTTATAGTAAAAGGAATTTTTTTAATCTCGAAATTGTTTTTTTGGAAATGTTGAGCCCAAAAATAATAAAAAGCATGTGGTGTTGTTTAATCCTGGGTTGGCGTCTCCACGCTGCTGGAGGGTAATGGTAGCAGGAGTACCCCACTGGACCCCTGCTGGGATCGGACGCAAATGGAGGATTAAACAACATAATTCTTCTCGTTTACTGACTTTGTCGCTGGCTGAAACGCGTATTTTATATTAAAGAAAAACAGTGTTTGTTGCTTTCTGTTTTCGTGTAGCAGGAAGAATGTAACTGTAGTAGTTCGTAAAGGTATTAGCATATATGCTCTTGGTTTAAACTCAGGTATATTGAAATGATTATTACGGGATGTGAGCTTGTTCTCTACTGGGAAATGACCGTAGGGGTTCACATATAATAAAGAAACTCACCAGTGTGGGCTAATAGTCAACTGCCAGCTTATATCAGATCTACAAGTGTGGAGGGGTAAGAGCTGGGGCCAAGTGGGTTCAAGCTCATCCTCTCCTTGGTATTTTACTTTCCTCGTGCTACTTTCCTCGTGCTGCTGAATTGGTTTGGTTGAGGTAGATGTCCGAACCTGTGTGTGAGCATGGATGTCTAACTGTGGGGGGGGGGGCATGGATGTGCAATTATGTGTGTGAGCATGGATGTGTTGGGGGTATCGCAGTGAGTGAAGTGCTAATATTACACACATTACATTGAGCGTGGGATGATGGGTGTATGGGGAGATGGCTGCGGAGATGTAAGAAGAGAGGTAAAGTTGAGAGCTGGAGTGGGATGGAGAGGAAAAGAGATCAGAAGAAGAGATCCGGAGGGTCCGTGGTGTTTGTAGATATTCAGCTAATCACTTTTTTAGGAAACGCCTCTTTATGTTCCAGAACAATATATTTAATTAAGCCAGTCATGCGTGAATCAGCATCAGAACTTGTTATCCCAAGGATTAAGCATCTGGAATGTTAAAATCATTATCCTTGTGGATGTGCTTAAGTATTATTTGAGTCACAGAAAAACATTGTCTTGTTTTTACCCTGCATACAGAATCTCCTATCATTACCCATGTACCAGGGATTAGCAGAGCTGGTAAACTTAATAACTTGTATCATTACAATCACAGCTAGAGATCGGAAATGTTTCAAACGCCCGGTTAGATAATCACTATATATACAGTGTCTTTGCTACATTATAGCCGCAATATTCCTGCAGGATGGAATTTACTGCTGAAGCCTTAGAGACATCAAAGCTTCAGGATGGTCCCACCATCAATCAATCAATCATCGATGAAGCGCAGTTAACTGCGAAACACACCTGGGTGGAAGGACTCTTAATGTCACCTCAGCGGTCTGTCTACAGAAACGGCCTTTGGACGTCAATACATCTTTCATTTGCTTATGTGCCATTGGAGTGAAGAGCCCATGTCTTGGTGCGTTCCATGACATAAAGACAAGGAATGAGAATGTGACACGTCAGATGGATCTACCCATACTTTCATATTCCATGATAATTGCTCTATGTGAACAGTTTATACTTAACCAACAGCATAGGATTCCCAAAGATTCAGGGGGTCATTCGTGTTCCTTGTGTTCCACTCATTTGTATCAAGCCATCTATGGGTGTGAACGATGGTCCCAAATCATTTGAGGAGCCCATTTCCATAGAACGCTTCTACGGGTTCAGTCGGAAAAGTAAAGCAAATTTATCACCATTAACTAAGATTGCACGGTCTAACTTAAATAAAAATATACGTTTTAGTCAAGAGAGAAGTTACTGGTACACAACATTCCTAATGTGCTGGAGACATGTGGACCAGTAGAGTATTTTACCACGAAAACCCCCAAGATGGAGACCATAAAGTCAAATAGGATAATCTTAGCATCCCCAGTTATCCTCTTTGACTCCATCAGATGTGTTTAATAGCGCTCACAGATGCGGTGGGCAAGATGTTCAGCAAGTAAACCAAAGAAATGACTTTTTCATCTAAAGTTTTAATGGCGTACAATCATTAAAAATAAAAGCGTGTTCATTTTCTATGGCAATGACCTATTAGCGCCTGCTTTTGTGTCATGTGACAAATAAACATCCCCCCCCCCAAAAAAAACTGTGAATAAGTTAAAATTTGAGATGATCATTTCTTGGAACAGTTCAAGGAATAATGTTTGGAACGGTACATTTTGTTACTAAAGTGTTAAAGTACACAGAACGGTATTTCTCGGTTAATTATTACATCTTATGGTTAATACAATGTAACGGTTAATAAAATGTGCCACGTTTGGCATTATTTTATCCCCCCACACTCTATCAATCATAGGGTTAAACACTGCCCGTTGTTGTGGGACGTCATCTCTCTGCTTTTTGTCTAAACGCAGTCACTGTGCCTCAGTCAGGAAGCCTGTCCAAGATATCGGAGCCTAAACTTGGCCATAAACAGGGTTGATTTATTACGGTTCAGGCTTTCAGATAGTTCCGTGTGCCAGATGACTTAATATGCTGAAATAATGTGGCATATTATACCCACTGTAACCGTAAAACTAACTACTTTTGGACAAACAACACAATACCCTTGCTGAACATAACATTAAAAAGAGGAGCAGAAGTATGTGGATCACATGTGGAACCATGGACATTAATATGGAGCCCCAAGGCTGTTATAGCTCTGCTCTTCTGGGAAGGATTTCCTCAAAATTTTGGGGGGGTTCTGTGGGAATTTTTGCCTATTCATCCAGTAGAGTGTTTGTGAGGTCAGACACTGATGTTGGACGAGACGCCCGGATCCCAATCTACTTTCCAGTTCATCCTAGAGATGCCCAGTGGGGTACAATGCTCGGCCGTAGAGGTTCCGGACGCACAGAACTTGTGCCGATGGTGCTTCCAGAGGCAGTTTGGAACGGCTGAATTCTACATGGTACACGCTTCGGCACTCGACGGCACTCGACGGCACTCGACAGTCTGCCTCTTCACGGCTGAGCTGTTGTTACTCCTAGACACACCGGAATAATAGCACTTACAACGGATGGGAGCAGATCTAGTGGGGTAGAAGTTTGATGAACCAACTTCTGATCTTATGACAGCCATGGGGGTAGGAACCCCTAAAAATCTGGGGGGCGGCAGCATTTTCCCCCCATCAGATCCCCACTTTCTCCCCATCTCTCACACTATCTACCCCCTCTCCCCCTTCTCACACTATCTACCCCTCTCCCCCTTTCTTACTATCGACCCCCTCCCTACCCTCCCTTCTCACACTATCTACCCCGTCCCTACCCTCCCTTCTCACACTATCTACCCTCTCCCTACCCCCTTCTCACTAGCTACCCTCTCCCTGCCCTCCCTTCTCACTAGCTACCCTCTCCCATCGCCCCCTTCTCACTAGCTACCCTCTCCCTACCGCCCCCTTCTCACTAGCTACCCTCTCCCTACCGCCCCTTCACACTAGCTATCCTCTCCCTACCGCCCCCTTCACACTAGCTACACTCTCCCTACCCCCTTCTCACCAGCTACCCTCTTCCTAACCCCCTTCTCACTAGCTACCCTCTCCCTACACCCCCTTCTCACTAGCTACCCTCTCCCTACACCCCCTTCTCACTGTCTACCCCAGGGGTGTCCATGTTTTTTCTGCAGTGGGCCACTTCATCAGAATTGTATACGTGCGCGGGCCGCACTCATTTTTCACTGTGAGAAAATATGCAGATTAAAATAAAGTAAATTGTACAAAACCTTTACTTTTCCTCTCACTGATTTCTGGGCCTAGAAAGTTTTGTGACTATAAATTCAGGACTCAGGATAATTAAAAATGAAATTGTTCTATTTATTCTAGGGATGCACCAAAATGAAAATTCTGGACCAAAACATTCACGGTTCACTTAGCCAAAACCGAAAATGACCCCCCACCTTTAAAAATAATAATAAAAACTCACATTTTTAATAAAAGTAGGTAACACACCACAATTGGACAAACAAAATTAGCAATATGACTTGGCATGATAGGAGTGTGATTGCTAACAGCAATCACACTCCTATCATACCCAGGCAGCCAGTACATGCTGGTACAGGGTGGCTGTAAGTGATGTGCAGACCCCATATTGCTGGCAGCATCAATACACAAGGGGGGCAGCTAGCTAGGTTTCAGCATGTACTGGCTGACTTGGCATGATATGAGTGTGATTGCTAACAGCTAACAGCAATCACAGTCCCATCGTGCCTAGGTTCCAGCACTTACACATCCAACCAGTAAATGCTGGAACCTAGGCATGATGGGACTGTGATTGCTATTAGCAATCATACTCCTATCATGCCAAATCAGCCAGTACATGCTGGTACAGGGTGGCTGTAAGTGATGTGCAGACCCCATACTGCTGGCAGCATCAATACACAAGGGAGGCAGCTAGCTAGGTTTCAGCATGTACTGGCTGACTTGGCATGATAGGAGTGTGATTGCTAACAGCAATCACAGTCCCATCATGCCTAGGTTCCAGCACTTACACATTCATGCTATCACACACACACACACACACACACACACACACACTCATTCATTCATTTATTCATTCATTCACAGATTCATTCCCTCAATCACGCATACTGATTCAAACACCCTCCCCACCCCCTTATCTGCACTGCAGCTCCCTCGATGCCGCTCACAGACAGAGAGGAAGCAGGATGTGATGTCACGTGAACTCTGCTGGGTTCCGCTTCCTCTGTGCAGTACAGCAGACCCTCCCACAGGTAAGTAGCAGGGCTCGAGGTGCGGACCGCGTAAGATCGGTTGCCCTGGCTGCCGATCTTACGCGGGCCGCACCTCGAGATCTTGCGGGCCGCATTTGCGGCGTTTCTATTGGGGGGCCCTGGGGGGGATTTCTTCATTATCGGTCCCCCCCGCATGAGTTACTGGGGGGGATCTGTCCCCCCCGGTTCTTACACCCATGATGACAGAAGCACGATGAGAGTTACTGAGACCTTCAGTACGACCCGTTCTTCTGCCAATGTCTGTCTACGGAGACGGCTGCCTATGTGCCGATTATACACCTATTAGCAAAACACCTAAACTCAATTATTAGGAGGGATCTCCACATACTCTTTGCCAATTAGCGTAATTCAGAAATCCATTTTTAATGCCTCTATTTGCCTTATTATTCTGAATACGAGAGGATCATCGTCATCCCTGGGAAAAGGGGGGGGTTTTGTGGCCAATCATTTTTAGATAACCTGCTCTGAAGTCTCCTGAGAATCTTATTCCACTTCTGTTTTACACCAAAAAACACATTTGGGTTCATTGCACATTCTTTTGGCCGTATAGCGTATATTTCTCCTCAGTTTCTTTGAACAAACCTCCAAAATGCAAAAATATGGAGACCGGAACATCGTGTCTTATGAAGCTTTTTAATTAACAAAATTGGGTTCCAAAAACCTAGAAATTTTCCTGTTTGGTCCCCTTTAAATCACACCTGCTACTTTCTGTTACATTCAAAACAAACCCAGCTCAGGGTTATGCTATCAGTACAGCTGTAAGTGCAGAGGTCGCTTTACGCTTTAAAAACAAAGCAAAACATCTCCTGACGTGCCTTCCCGCAATGATGAAATATCAATATGGATTGAAACTTTGTCTTATGTTGATGATGTAATAATAAGACGTGGTGACAACGGCCGACAGGGTCCAAACCGTGGCCTCCAAAGATGATGGACTTTTGTAGCCAAGCATTCTGATTTTGCCTTATTATTATTTATTGTTTTATATATCGCCATCAGATTCCGCAGCGCTGTACAAAGGGTAGACAGGAGATAACAACTGGTAAATATAACATTACAAGATGACATAAAGAAACAGGTGAGGAGGGCACTGCGCACAGGAGCTTACAATCTAGAGGTTCTATGGATGGTATAGTAATGGGGTCTCTTAATTTACCAATTAATCAATCAATCTACACATGTGAACAGGGGTCTAAACAGCGTTCCTCGAGCCAGCACTGGAGCCATCCTGCGAGGCATTTATTTATTTATTATTATTGTTTTATGTGGCTCCATCATATTCTGTAGCGCTGTACAATGGGTAGACAGGACATAACAAGTAGTATATAACATAACAACATTTGACTTACAGAAACAACAGGTAAGGAGGGCCCTGCTCAAAGAGTTTACAATCTAGAGCATTTAGCAGGGAAAGGGGCAAATGCTCACCCCGTGCAAAGCAGAGAACATGGAAATTTAAAGGGACCTCTCAGGCATCATATACGTTAAAGTGCATATAATGGCTGGAGTGTCTCTTCAAAGGTGCTGTTCCACCAACTGTGCAAATTTTTTAAAAGCTGAATGGATCTGACGTCATATTCAGGTCCGGGGGCAACCCACACGTGCTCAGGGGGCCCTTTAAGTTTTCAAGTTTTGGTTATTTTTAAGAATTATTAGTATTTTCCACGATTACATTAATAATATCAAAAGGAACAAAGAAATAATCTGTAACTGAAACATTTAGAACCCACCCAGGAAATAAGTTAACCCTGTCCGGTCCTTTATACGATATTTCTAACTGAAAAAAGAGATTGCCCAACACAAAGAATCTGCTACCCAGAAATAAAAGAAGGGTGCCAATTATAAGACGACCCCCCAAAATCTGAATATTAATTTAGGAGAAAAAGAAAAAGCCTGAATATAAGACGACCCTATAGGAAAAAAGTTTTACAAGTAAATGTTAATTTATGTAAACTATGTGAACAATTGTTTGTTAATAAAAGCTATGATTAAGAAAAATATTTTGTTTGTATTTCCTTTTTTTACAACCTGCCCCCCCCAGTTATGCACATCTGCCCCCACGCTTGCCACTCTGCCCCAGAAATGCCTTATACCCCCTATATGCCACTGTGCCCCATGATATGCCTTTTAACCCTCTAAATGCCACTGTGCCCCATGATACACCTTTTAACCCTCTATATGCCACTGTGCCCCATGACATGCCTTTTGACCCCCTATGTGCCACTCTGCCTCCAGAATTGCCTTATACCCCTATACGCCACTCTGGCATTTAGGGGGTTAAAGGGCATATTATGCGACAGAGTGGCATATAGGGAGGTTTAAGGCATTTCAGGAGGCAGAGTGGCGTATAGAGGGTTAAAAGGCATTTCTGGAGGCAGAGTGGCATTAAGGGGGTTAAAAGGCATTTCACAGAGCACTCTGCCTCCATAAATACCTTATGCCCCCCATTTAACACTCCCTCCTCCTCCCTCCTCCAAACTTACCCGTGCTTCTGAGTCCCCAGTGCTTAGTCCAGGCAGCGTGTAGAGCTCTACGCGATTCGCATAGACAAGTTCCGCTGTAGAGCTCTACACACTGTCCGGACTAAGCACCGGGGACTCAGATGCACCGGTAAATTGGGGGGGGGGGGGCATAACACAGGAGGATCCAGGTGCCCTGCATCGCTGGGGGGGATCTGGATCTTAGTCTCATAGTCAGACCTATTTGAGGTCTGATTATAAGACGACACCGATTATAAAACGAGGGGTATTTTTCAGAGCATTTGCTCTGAAAAAAACCTTGTCTTATAATCGAGCAAATACGGTATTTATGTCTGGCAGTAATATTCTATGACAGTCCATTCTTTTAATTTCAGATTTAAGGCAAGCGTTGGCTCCTCTCTCCTTTCCCGTCGTTGTGTTCCATGCGGAAGAGACATTTCATGGGACTCTACCAGCAATTTCTGGCTGCTAATGAACAGAAAAGTAGATTTGTACGGAGACTACATAATATAATAATTACTACTATAATTGCTGTCATTGTATATGAGCTGGGAGACATTTTTATTTCATAACCTGTATAATCCCAGAATGTATAATACGTTATTTGCAGAGTCAGCATTATATATAAGAAAATGAAGCAGATGCTCGAGACCCTGACCGACCTATAGTACCCCCCAAAAGAAAAACACTTAATTATTATTATTATTATTACGTTTTATATATTAAAGTTATAGAGCGCCAACAGATCCCAAAGCACTGTTAAAAAAGGGGGTTTGGGGTTTCCCCCCCTCAAAGATTTCAGTTTGTTTTGCAATTGAATAGATCACATTATAGGTCACATTAAAGGTGGGAAAAGCTCTGACATGATTTATCTTTGTCTCCTTCTTTAACATCACAAGAACCTGGCATTTTAAGAGGGGTGTGTAGACTTTTTGTGTGTATCCACTGCACCAAAAGTAACAGCCGACGAAAGAGTCAATACAGCCGATTTCGCAAACCGTAGTAGTCCGTCAAACAGCGGGATCCAGGCGCTTGTGATATCGCTCTGCACTCCAATACTACCATAAGCGTGTTAATCAATGACCTTGATAAAGGCTTCTCCGGCACGTCCGTGTTTAAACGCCTCCATGCAGTCAGCAGGTGTCTCCAAAAAAAAATGTTAATTTCAGAGGTTTTTTTCCAGCCTGCGGCTCCCTGGTCCTCCGTCCCCACTTACTCATCTATAATAGATGCTCGGCGAGAGGAAAATTCCACTGCTGCTGCAAGTGTCCCCCCCCCCCCCCCCCCCCCGCACGTTCACATAACGTAACAGGGTCAAAATGTCAAATAGCTTCAAAACATTTAAAAAGGGAGCCGTCGCATTCACAGTTTTAGACGCATTGAATCTGACGGCAGATCAGACCCATTCAGTGCATATATTCAGCCCATTTTTCTTGCTGTAAAGACCTTAATCAGTTGTTGGTCTCGTCTTAGATGTAGGATAGTTTATGCCTATCCCATGAATGTTTAAATTCCCTCACTGTATTACCCTCTACCACTTCTAATGGGAGGCCGTTCCATGTATCTACCACCCTATCGGTAAAGTAAAACTTCCTTACATTACATCGAAACCTCTGACCCTCCCGTTTTAGATTATGATCTCCTGCAAACCATTCACCATTTTAGTGCTCCCTTCTTGTGAACTCTTTCCAGACTGTCGATGTCCTCCTGGGGATGGGGTCTCTAGAACTTTACACATTCTAGGTCTTTAACTAAATCCATTCATTAAAACTACCTATAGCTGGAGCTTTTTGTTTTTAAATTGGTGTTGGGTCTGCATGGTTAATTCTTCGCATGAAGTTATCGCTCCTCCGTTGACGATGTTGACTAGGAAGCAGCCTTTGTAAGGAGAAGGGGAAATTAGTTGATGTGCTACTTCTGCCACATTTTGCCACATATCTCACCTTCTCTAAGGTAAGACAGACCTTTACCTTTAAACGAAGTACCTTCAAAACCAACACAAACTATACGTCGCTTTAACAAATTAAGTTGGTCCGTCACAGCAAATGTTCAATTTTAAGTAAAAAAAATAGTTTCACTCAAGGACAGAAAAGTCTTCGTTTTCTAATGCAGTCATTATAGTGCAAGCAACAATTTTATTTTCACAAAAGATATTGATTTCAAATTGAAATACTCATCAGAAATTGTCGAGTTTGTTTGCCCATAAAAAAAAAAAAATATATAGAGGCAACTATTTGAAAACTACAGAAACTAATAAGACAAATCCCTCCAAAAGGATTTCACGACTACTTGGGCTTCATCTTCAAGAAATAAACGGGGGAAAAATGGTGTCCTTTTGGCGTCATCGTTGGAATTCATTCAATGGATCAAAACAAATCTGTGTTGAGTGAACCTTGAGCCTCCACATAGCAAGATGGGAAAATCAATTGACGGGCAGCCGTGTGATCTTTGTCCCTTTGGCGTGACCAGGGAATCACCGTTTTTGTACAATTCCACGGGGCGTTCAATACCCTCGGGTTTGAAATATGAAAAGTAAATGTTTGTTATCGCTGTACGTTTATAACGTGATCACAGAAACAACGATTCATCCCAGCCTCTCGAGAAAAGGTTTATTAACTGTATATCTTTAAGGGTACTTTTTGAGAAGTGAAAATGATTCCCGTGTGAATATTTGTACAGCAAGAGCAATTTTATCCAATGTAAGAAAGTGTCAGTTACGGCAACGGTCCCGGTTTTCATGGGCCAGTCCTGATGTTCAGGTGCTGTCACGCTGTCTGGGGTAACTACCAGCCCGCACTGTAGATAATTCACGTAAAATGCATTGGGTCCATAAGTGGGGCTGGACACAGAAACTAAGGCTCGGCTTTGAACTTGGGGCTTGAGTCTGAGAAAGAATGTTCAGATATATGAAACAAACGATCAAGCGCATACTCAGCGAATACCATTCAAAAAACAAAAAGGCATAAATATTGGGGATTCCATCACACTATATGGCTATATAGACTGCTTAGCCCCCCACCCCGTTAACGTACCCCAAAGTTTGGTGAGTCCTGTCTAGTTTTCCAAGACCATATTACTTACCAAGGAGCAGAATCAGTGGGACTTCACTGGGTTTTAACTCCAAAGAGACTTTCAAGCAGTTTAAAGCCTTCTCTGGACACCATTAATGAGGCTCCTGTGGGGCCGGAGAGGCGGCTCAACCCTAAGGTTTGGTCAGAACCATACACAGCACAAAAAATATACAAAATAGAGGAGCGCACAACCTAGAAGATATAAAAGAAGGTAAAAAAGGCACACACACATACACAAGGCTACATATACAGCCATATAGTGTGACGGAATCCCCAATATTTATGCCTTAGATTGATTTTTAGGTTGTGCGCTCCTCCATTTTGTACAGATTTAATATATGCACGGACAGATAATAAAGGCGTGTGACGTTCTACCCCTCCATTCCCAAATAGAATGATTCTGATCAAATGTATCCATGAAGTTACCAGTCAGTGTAACTGGTTACCAGATAGGATAGACCTCCACACCAAAAACTGTTACATTGTGGTGCCTTTGCACTAATAGGTGAGGAACAATGCAATGAGGCGCCATTTTATATTGTTTTCCGGTAAAATGGGATGAAAGCACTGCGCGTCTCTCACTCCCACACCTCTGCCGACCATTTTGCAAAATTACAATGTTTATTGATCAGCAAGACCAGAGAGGCGATCACAATGCAGCCCGGGCACTTTACGCCTGCGGTCGCCTTATGGGGTGGATGCAGGCAATGGATGGGGTGCCGATGGACAGTCCAGGTCCGTTAATCGGTAAGTAGAGTAGAATTTGTTTCTGAATGCCAATGATCCACAAAACTCTCTTCGTCAAAGGGGGACATCATCAGGATTTTTCACAGCATTGTCCACTCTAGCTCATTCTCCCCAAATGTTTCATACTTGTAATGAATCCCAAATCAAAAAACAATTAACACCAACAGCTTTGGATTCTGAAAAAGCAGAACCGAAGATTTTGGCAGTCTACGCAAATGAAAGCAATTATACGAAAAATAGATTACATTTTCATTTTTGGGTACGGCGCTGCCAGCCAGATGCTTGTCCCCTAGACATGTATCCTTATTGCATAACGGGAAATGCTGAGAGTCATTATATTGCAATCGTCATTTTGCAACTTTGACTGTGATCATTCGATATTGTTTTTATTGATTGTTTTTCATAGTACTTGAAGCAACTGTCATTGTATTGCAGGAAAAAGAAGATTTCAACCACAATATGGAAAGAACGTTGGCTGCCTTCCATAACGGCTGATTGTGGAATATTACTGGTGAGTGGCGACTGGGCTACCGTAATTAGAAACAGGAAACCATTAAGCAATGTAAGCTTTAACAATATATCACATATATTTAGCTATAGAATCCATAAATAATTGTAAGGAATCCAAAGAAATCACTATGGAAAGATATGTAATAAAGCTGGGCCAGGCTCATAAGCTTCTGGAGCTGAGCTGCTTAAAACATCTGGTATCTTGCTCCTTGCTTCTTGCAATCAGGTGGGCGAGTTGTCTTAAACTTGCACGTGGCTTGGCCCAACTCTTGTAACCCCGAGGCTGCACAGCCTATCACATGCTAGACATAGCGTGGGTTAAGGCAAAGCTCCAATGGTCATGCAGGTGCTAGGGTCTGATTGGACCTTCCTATTCAGCTCCAACAAGTGATACCGGTGACTGCAGCAGTGATTTGGTGGGTGGGGGTTGAGGGGCTGTAAGATAGTGTTGTGGGTTAGGGGGGTTTAAAGGGTCCGAGGTACCGGAGGTATTGTTTAGTGAGGGGGGTTTAGGGACTGCCAGATAATGTGATGTAATCTGTCAGTGTTGTGTGAGGAGGCTTGAGGGGCTGCCAGATGGTGTTTTATGGGGTTAGGGGGTGATGGATAGCGTGGTGTAATCTGATAGATAGTGTTGTGTGAGGATGGCCTGCAGAATAGTGTTGCATAACGGGGAGTGCAGGATAGTGTTATGTGGGACAAAGTTGAGAACTACTAAATAGTGTTGCATATGAAGAGGTTTAGGGAATAATGTATTCTGGCCTAGGACGACTAGGCTTCGGGAGGCAGGTCCAGGAGGCGGCAGACCTTTTTCCACAAAGCAGGGGGCTTATCGTCCACTAAACAATGGTACTGTTAAAAGGGAGATCACTGATCTTCCCAGCCGGCCCTCTACTGAGTCGGCACAGCCTCCATAGTTCACTTCCGCACACAGCAGTACATCGTTAAAAAAATCAGAGCGCCAGGTTATGACATCATATCCCATCGCTCAGCTGTATGGAAGGAACAAAGACGGCTGGTGGATAGATCCAGCATTGGGTTTAGGGGCTGCCAGATAATATTGTCTGAGGGGGGGGGGGAGGCTGCCAGATAATGTTGTAGGAGGGAGGTTTGAGGGACTGCCAGATAGTGTTGTATTCGGGGGTTAGGGACTGCCACTTTATCATTTCCACAGAACACTAGCACAAGCAGAACTGCCACCTGTCACTCAAATCACATGCATGGACACCTCTTAAAACCAGCCACGCTTCATGGGCTCAGAGGTCTGTCTATCAGGTGTATGTAGAAGGTCCTCACCCTAAATTATAAGATAACAGTTAAGCTATGTATTAGGTATTAAAACTAAGAACAATACTATTCACAGAGGGCCAAAGATATTACGGTTCCCTCGCACTGATATCCAGGAGAAGACTAAATGACTTTTGTTGCTGTCCTGCGTTGGAGAAATTACAAACTATTCTCTCATTAACGTTTATCGTATCCTTTGTGAACAGAGCGTTTGATTGCAAGTGGTAGGAAAGCTCCGTCATATTTTCATGACTCATGGAATACGTGACTGGGGTGTCCTGAATCTCCTTGTTGCTAGGTAACAGTGCACATGTCACCTCGCGTCTCCAGACTTTCTTACCTGTTGAGTTGCATTGCCTTGCACCGAGGAGGAAAAATGCCACGCAAATTCTGACTTCTATCTTAAAAAATAAATCAGCAGAGCTGCGGGGGTTTTCTTTGCGCCTCAGACAAGTACCATCAAGGACAGTGGAATTTTACAAGAGTCCTCGTGACCTGATGCACATCTCAAAACCTCGTAGCCCGTGATCAACACAGTCAAAACACGTTAGATATAAAGAGCCTTGCTATGCGGCTAATATTTCCAAATAATGAAATTACAAACCTGTGGAAAAATATTTTAAAAAAAACTAATAGCATAAAATCAGACAGCTTTGACAAGATAGCAATGGCTTCTTAGCCCAGTAGGGAGGAGTATCTGGGCTGGTACCATGTTGTCCAACACATAGCCGGTTGTCTACCCCAAGGCATCACTAGTCTTCAAACATGACTGCCTCTGTAGAGGGCACTTGGGATGATGAGGCAGCCCTGGCACAGGCGCTTTAAGGCCACATAGATCTGATCACACAAACCATTTTCTTACAGATATTTAACAACCCTACGCTTTAGCATTAATTTGCCAACTACTGAAGTAAGACTAAGTAGAACTTCTTCATCTATAAATCCACCCTTTGTCTCTGGGGTCCTTCATCTTCATCTGTAAAAAAAAAAAAAGGATTTGTTGGCTAGATCGTTATCCTTATTTATATAACTCTCTTCATTTGTTCTTAGTTTAATTATTCTCGGTTTATGTTTTCCACTTTCACTTATATATCTAAAAAAGGTTTCATCACCCTTTTTTGTTAACCTCTTTGTGTGTTTTGGCACATCTAACAATGCCCCTTGCCTTCCTAAACGTAGCATTGTATTTGCTCCCATCTTCCTAATTTTGAGTCTGTTTATATTTCTAAAAAGCTTGCTTTTTCTCCTTCGGTATATTATCAGAACTCAATGCAACCTCTCTCCTTTTATTAAACCACACTGATGACCAATGGAGTCTTAACGCTCTCCTACAGTAACATTTAAAATCAGGCCTCCGTTTGTAAAGACTAAATAAATCCAGCACAGCCCCCTTCCTTGCTGGCTACTCTACCAATTCCCAAAGACTCAGTCCCTGTGAGGAATTTAGGGGGTCTCCTGGCTGACCCCGCTGATTGTATTTTCCAATCCACGTTGGGGAGATCAAAGTCCCCCATAGTGATGACCTCATTTTCTATTGACATCTTAGTCGAGCTCCTCTGTATGTCCAGGGAGTCTATATACTATACCAAAGCAAACAACCACTTTCTTACTAAGTTCTAAAGTTACCCAAGCTGTCTCTAGGTTCTGCTTATTACTTTTGCATATGAATGTACTTATGTATAATAATTAACCTTTAAGCTATTTTTTACATAAAGGCCAACCCCTCCTCCTTTTCTGCCAGCTCTATCCTTTTTATATAACATGTATCATGGATGGCTACATGAAAAAGGTTATGCTATTAACGGAGGCATATATTTTAGGCATATATTTTAGACCTAAAAAGTAATTATAGATACAATTAATAGATGGTTTCCAGTGTTGGAATCAACAAGGATTGTGATATTTCCTCTTCAATAGAGTTTCAAATTTCTTTATACTAATATATATATATATATATATATATATATCCCTATACACATTGTAAAGTTTTACAGGCATCAGGATAGGAAACGATGAATGATGTTAAATGTCTGGTAATTGTCAATCGTTTTGTTTGTTACATTAAGCTTAACTTTTCCTTCGTCATACTAAATGAAGTCGACGTATGACTGTACAGACTTTGGGGATAAGTACCGGTATTTACAGTTTTAATGTTCTGCAGTTAATAAAGGCAGTAAAATAAATGGATAAATATGGAAAATTGCAAGGATGGCCATGAGTAATATTGAAATGTGTTTCTTTATAAAGCTGAAGGCTGTGGTTTTCTGTAACTTTAATACCATACACACTATTCATCTGGTAGAAATACTGTCCTCATTGTCTCTATCTGTCCCTTAATAACACAAATGTTTCATTAAAAGAATGAATAATCATAAATTAGTTTTCCCACAATACTTTCAGAAGTACAGTTTAAAGAAATTAAATGATGTCATCTATAATAATGTCACTTAATGAAAAGCCTAAAAAAAGAAGCATGTCTATGTATTATATCTGAAAAAAAACAATACCATTGGCATTGATTGATGACTTCTGTGGGATGTAGCAATGGGGACCCAAAGCTGGAATAGTCTTGGCAATTTTGTGGACATTTCTACTCAATGCTGCTTTAGCCATTCACGGTGTTGCTGGGACATTTTATTATTATTATTATTATTGTTTATTTATATAGCGCCAACAATTAAGCAGCACTTCTTACAATAAATATATATGCAGAGGTCCCAAGTCTCACAGAAATCCTGAGAATCTCCCCAAAATGCAGTTGCTTCTCCCACCTCCCTGACGCACGCGTTCACTCACCTTCACTGAGTGTTCCCCTATCTTTTCTACTGACTGCTTCCATGTCCCTGTCGCCTTTTCCACAGCTCTGTTTCCTCTTGTTCTTCTGTCTTCTTTCTTCGATCACTTCTTCCCGGTATCAGGTCTGTTAACCAGGCCCCCCAGAGTACTTTGCCAATCAGCGGAGCCTCCGCCAGCAATATTCTGACTTCCACAAAAGGCCGGAGCCACGGTGCGCTCCGCGGGGACAGCATCTCCTCCAATCGTGAGAGGTGTGCGCAGAGGCTCCGTCCCTTTTGTGTCAGTGCTCTGGGGGGGCCTGTTTAATACCTGACACTGGGGAGAACCGTATGAAAAAAAGAAGATAGAAGAAAAAGAGGAGGCAAGAGAAAAAGCAGAGCTGTAGAAATGGAGACAGGGACACAAAAGCGGTCAGCTGAGAAGGTAGATTAAGAGAGCGTGAGCGAGTGAGAGTGTGACAGAGTATGAGCAAGAGCGTGTAAGACGGCATGAGAGAGTCTGACTGAGTGTGAGCAAGAGAGCGTGAGAGTGTGACGGCATAAGAGAGTGTGACTGAGTGTGAGCAAGAGAGCGTGAGAGTGTGACAGCATGAGAGTGTGACTGAGTGTGAGCAAGAGAGCGTGAGTGTGTGAGACAGCATGAGCTTACATATCCCCAAAACAAAATAGATTCTTCATTAGACCCTAACATACGGAAATCAAATACATTATATACATAAAAGAACATTATAATAATAAATCTAAAAGTAAATTCCAGTTAAACTGATCCCAATATATTAGGACCTGGAAGGTGCTATTTGTATTTCACATGCATAAGTAATAATGTGTTTCCATGATTTGATACATTTCTTTTCCCTCTGCTGGATTCAATCTCAATAGAAGGCAACAAGTCCCCACTGTTTGTGCAATGTAATATGTGTTTTCCAGATGTTCTGAAACTTGGCCCCAGTGACAATCTAATAAAGATTCCCAAAACTAATTTCACACACAGTTGGTACAGAGGAAAGTAGAATGAAATGTCACCGCTTCATATTTCTTCATGTTTCTAAACAAAAACCACAAATAATGATTCCTTGTTATATTTAATCAATAAGAAAGCCATCTTGATTTGAAAGAAAATCTATTTTTTATCATGGATTTCCCTCTAGTGGAGAAATAAGACAATGAGAGAGTAAAATAGTCCGTGCCATTCACTACAATTGGCTCATGCAGCCGGATAGCTTCACATGTAGCTTCACATATTTATTGAATGAGCCACAATGAGAAGCAGGCATTTGTTACAGGAAATACACGCGCTTATCTATTACAAAGAACCATCGCTCCTGTGTGCATTCTATTTAAATACTTCCGCCAAACTTAAAACTGTCTACTCCCCAGAACTGTATTGTTATGCAATTACGTTAAACTTTGGACTCATTTCCCCACCCCCGGCTGCCTTTATTGAAACTGGAAGCTTAAGTATGTGAACCGCTTGCACATGCTAAGTAGCATCACTGTTAATGTCAATAAAGCATCAGCCAATCGCATCCATGCAGGCAAAACAAGGGTGGCCCGATTTCAATAGCATTCGTTAGAATGGGAGCTCTACTGAGCATGTGCAATAAGAAATGACAGATTGGCGATAGAGGGGTGCCCTGGCCCTTTAAGGCCAGCAGTCCCCTGATTATGTCATCTGTATATGCAAAGCCGCACGCCATGTTTTTATGGTCACAGTACCCAATCTGCTTCTGGCTGAGCGTGTGGCGCCGTCAGCCGGTGGGCATTTGCCCGGTGTGCCAGATTGCCAGTCCAGGCCCTGCGAGAATAATACTTAAGTATGCTTCCTGCTTTCAGTACAGGCGGGTGGGTGGAGTTAGGTAATAGAGCCTCATTTTCTAACTATGATACCCATATCTGCCAGGATCACATTTAAAATCCTCACGATAACAAATGTTCTTAACATTACCACCCCTGCTTAACGGTTCTCCCCGGTTAACGGTTATTTTTCCTGAACTCTATCCTGATACACGTGGTTAGGGCTGCAGAGGGCTTTATTAACCCCTTCGCGACCTTTGCCGGTTCAGGACCTTCATGACATGAAGGTCGCTAAATGACCTTTGACGGTCCTGAACCGTCATAAAATAAAATAAGCTTAGAAAGTGATCAACGATCACTTTCTTCGCTTAAACGGCGTTACTGTAATGCCTCGATGTCGAGGCATTCAGTAACGCCGAGATCGGCATCGGGGGCCATGTCTGGCCCCTCCCCGGGGCGTCAACAGCCGCCATACATTGTATGGCGGCGGACGCCCGTTTTAAAAGCGTTTAGGAGGCGATCGACGATCGCCTCCTAAACTTAAATGGTGTCGCTGGAATGCCTCAATCAGGAGGCATCCAGCGACACCAAACACTTACCTCTGGGTGGGCTGTGACCGCTCCGGAGAGCGGTCACAGCCGCCGCTGCCGGTGATCTTCGCCATCAAGCAAGATGGCGGCGGTCCGGGAAAATAAACAATAAAGATGATAGAGTTAGCTAGACGGTCTCCAGACCCTCTAGAGAACTCTGGCTCCACTTGCAGGTTGAATACAGGTACTGCATTCAACCATGCAAGTCAATGGAGCCCAGCTTTCTAATCACTATGTGATTAGTAAAATATTAAAAAAAAAATAAAAAATGGAAAAAAAATAAAAAAAATGTGCTAACATTTAAAAATAATTATGCAGTGATGTCACTAGATGAACCATCCAGTACATTGCAAAATGTGTAAAAAAAATATAAAAAAGTATTAAAAAGATAAAATAAAATAAAAAAATAAAGTTTATTATTTTGAGCAAGTGCTAAAATTTCTCAAAAATCTCAACAAAGAGTTAAAATAAAAGCACTTCAAATACCCAAGGGGTGTCTAATATATAAAAAAATGGCTGATGGGGTAAATTGGAGTGGCCAAGCTCAAAGATAGGGCATAGGTCCAGACTGACCAAAACGGAGAAAAAAAGCGCACTTCCCAAATGTGGCATTTTAAATCTCAAACAACCCGACAAACCCATGCATGTCGGGTATCACTGCACTCAGGAGATGTTCCTGAACACATATTGGGGGGTTGTTTGACAGTGGCATATACCAGAACCTGTATATCTATAACTAAAGTACAATTTGTGTGGAAAAAAAATAAAAAAAAAATACTATTACAAAGTTTGACAAAGTGTAGTTCTATAATTGGTGCATGGAAAGGGTTAAAATAACAGCATTTGGAATACCCTGGGGTGTCTAGTTTTCAAAAATATATGGTTTGAATGGGTTAAATTGAGTTAACCGGCTTCAAAGATATTCCAAAGAGGAGATGGAGGCAGAATGACCAAATGACCACCTGGATTACGCATGCCCCAAAAGTAGCCTTTTACCAGCCAAACAATCTGACAAACCCATGCATGTGGGGTATCGCTGTACTCAGGAGATGTTCCTGAACACATATTGGGGGGTTGTTTGACAGTGACATATACCAGAACCTGTATATCTATAACTAAAGTACAATTTGTGTGAAAAAAAATAAAAAAAAAATACTATTACAAAGTTTGACAAAGTGTAGTTCTATAATTGGTGCATGGAAAGGGTTAAAATAACAGCATTTGGAATACCCTGGGGTGTCTAGTTTTCAAAAATATATGGTTTAAATGGGTTAAATTGAGTTAACCCGCTTCAAAGATATTCCAAAGAGGAGATGGAGGCAGAATGACCAGATTTGTTAAAAAAGATTTGGAAATCATAAAACGCTGCTTGTACTTATTGCCCTATAACTTACAAAAAACAGCAAAAAAACATAAAAACATTGGGTATCTCTAAACTCAGGACAAGTAGTAGAATCTATTTAGCTAGTTTTTTTACTTGCTTTTTTAGGTGAGTAAAAGATTTTTCAAATAAAAGTCATAAAATGTGTTTTTTTTTCAATTTTTCACCATGTTTTTTTTATTTTTTTTATAGTAAATAAGATGATACGATCAAAATAATGGTATCTGAAGAAAGCCCATCTTGTCCTGAAAAAAACAATATATAACTTATGTGGGTTCACTAAATGGGTGAGGAGAAAATTACAGCTGAACACAAGCACCACAAAAGTGTCAAAACAGCTGCGGTCCCACAGGGTACAAAACGAAAAATGAGCCTGGTCCTTAAGGGGTTAAACCAAGAGTTTGTTGTTGACCCGACATTAAACATTTCACTTCCCCGATCCGAATGTATCCTGGAATTGCCAAATCCACCACACGTTCTAGTAGCGTCTCTTCATTATGCAGGGTTAGAAGAAACATTTAATCTGTCCTCATTTTAGCCTCATATTTTTTCGCCTTATATAGCTTTTTTAAACCCATTCGCACACCAAATGATGTCACTGGTTTCCTTTACCAATTCTTTTAAACTGTTCTTTGCAATGAAGACATTTTCTGGTAACATTATTACTTTATTATTGCTTTAATGGAGGATGGTAATCGCACAACGCCCTGCGCCTGCTAAATATAAAAGGGGAATTACCGCAAACGGCAAACAGATGGTTCTGATGAATCGTGCATTTGCCTGGAGTACCTCTTTCATTCTTTTTATTGTTAAATTATCTGGATTTTAAATTGTACAAATAATAAATATATATATATTTCGAATTTTAGATCGCTTTTAAAGATATTTTTTAACTAAATTATTAATATTTAATATCTTTAGAATAATGTTTCTGTCGTTTGTTTGGAGATGGTTTTTAAAACGAAAAGTATTCGGCCTAAAGGGTTAATCATTTTTATGTCTGGGTTAACATTAGAGCATTAACATGCCTCCTGACGTACAAAGAAGCTGCCATAGCACTGGGTAGAAGCGCCCTCTGGCCTGTGAGTCGCTTGGACGGTGTCTGGGCCCACACAGTATTAAAACACTAAGCCATATGCCACGCGTGGGGTATTTTTGTCACCACATTTCTGTCACAGCTGCTGTACGTTCACCCAGCTGCTGCCCTTGTCAATCTCTGGCGCTATACCGGAAGCTTCTGGAAAAGCGGAGAGATTCGCCTCTTCTCATCGCCATTGGCAGATAGGCATCACGCTTCAAGCGCCATTGGTTGATTCATCTGCCAGTCCAGTATGACCCCGCCTACCTCTGTCTAACTCCTACAACGTGCCGCAAGGTAGCCGGTGAGGACCATTTGTGACGGGTACGCGAAGCGGACAGAATGCCGGAATTTAACTGGAAGGTGAGCGATGGCACGGAAAGTACGTGCGAGCGGTCACGTGGTGAGGGGGGGGGACCTGAACTGTTACTGAATCGTTAAAAGGCAGATAACGGGTTAACTCCGATATACAGCCATTCTAACAGTGAAATCATTAATTAACGGAGCTCCACGGAGAGCAACTATCCCACATATACGGGACTGCCTGTTTTGTCTCATAATAATACAGGCCTGGTCACCATGGCCTGTAAACCTCTGAAGCTTCAGTGTTCTAGCATTCTGGGACCTGGTTCTACTGCCTTATTTCTCCCCATAAGGGTGAGGGCCTTGCCTCCTTGTCAATGAAAACGACCACTGCTGAATGTAACACTTGAGATCTAAAAAGCAATTCCATGGCGTAATAATTATATTGTCCCATTTATAACTTTTCTGGGAAAGCTTGCCACATGACACAGAACTAAGCACTGATAGGCTGTTGCCATAGATGCTGAAAAGGCTTTGTTGCTTTTTTGTGTTTTGTGTGAAACCTTCACAGAATAGAAAATGACAGATCTGCTAAAGTTCGGTTGTTGCGGTTAATGAGAACTAATGTTTTGTGTAAGTGGAACTGCGCCTTTGCTAAGTGTACATTTAATGCGGTTCTGCTCTCCCATTCATTAAAAAAAAAGGAAAATACACACAGTAACATAGTAACTTAGCCTGACCGTTTCTAGTTTGACCGTTCTACCGATCCTTCCTGCTTTAGATCCAAAGAATGGGTTAATATGTTTAAAGTAATGGGATAGCTGCTGATCTACTTCAAACTTTCTAACCAAACTGCCCAATCCAAGTTTAAGTTTAAAGACTAATTGAGCGTTAGAACCCCTTTTGCAATTATGTTACAGCCAGAAATCTCCTTGTTTTCCATGAAAACAGTGGTGACCCCAAACTTTTGCATGGTAATGTATATAGGGTCCCTCTTCCCAGATGTTTTATACTCATGCAGGGAGAGCGTTGGCCTGTAATGTCTGTTTTTCTACACAGTTTTTGCTTTGCCTTATGCCTTTTTTCACTGAAATTAGTCCACTTTCCTATGCATGCGCAGAGGCTTTGGGGTTGCACTGGAACTTTAGAGAAACTCTGGCATTCAAATTGGGGGCGTAAGCAGATAAACGGCTTGTTGCTTTTCTTACTCCAGGTTTTGGATAATTTTCCGTTGCTGCTCTATATCTTGGCTGCCAAGACCGTGTTACTGTGCCTGGCGTTTGCTGGAGTCAAAATATACCAGAGTAAAAGAATCGAAGCCAAATTAAAACGTGAACGAGAAGAGAGACTTAAAAAAGAGGCAGAAAAGGAGGAGGAGGCTGATAAAAAGGAAGACTAAGGTATGCCGTTTGGAACTCGCTTACTGTACGCCGTTTCATACTTTGCCGAGACTTAACTAAGGTAAAGCAGGGCTGCTACCACTGAACATCCTGCTGTGAACCGGAACTTTCGCACTTTAAGCGTAGACCTGCAGACCGGGGCACGGTCATCACACCTTGGCTCCTCTGCCATCGTTGCTTGAGCTGCGTACCGCCTTATACATTGGTTGAGCTTTGCACCGGGTGGAATGAGACCTACCTGAGAGGTCCACCCTCTGACAAGCGTTGCAGTCCTGTATGACTTATATGATACGTGGCTGCCACAGTAGACCCAGAATGTCAGCCGTATCTTGTACGTGGAGGCACATCCACGGTCCCTTTTTCTGTAGATGCGGCCGGCTGCTGTTTTCTCTCTTCCCCTGTGCCCTGGAGAGTCTCGTTAAAGAGGAGAGCCTCACGTTCACTGTCGTAAAATGCTGCTGTTATAAAAATTATCTTGTATGTAATATATGTCTAATATGGCATAAAAGTCCCCACCCACCTTCATTTATCCAGTAGATGTCCATTTGTGTAGTGTGCACACGCAGTCAACGCACGAGGCATACACGCCAAGCGGTTAAATTCCATAATCTTGCTAAAAAAAATTTAAATGTTGGTAAAAAAAAAAAAATGTATTTCCGCAAGTATGCCAACCTTTTGTACGTCTGGCGCGTATGTTGTTGATGCCTACAACTCCCATCACACTCCTCATTCTGGCTTTGGGTGCTGTATATACAAAACATTTTTAATGTTTGTGTGTCATTTGTTTAATTGGCTATAGAGGGTTTTAGAGTAACAGGGTCAACTGTGATATAACAGTCATTGGCCACTGCATGTGGATTAGCCATTTTTTTTCAAGCATCCTAGCCATCTGATCTCTTGTAAACATTGCAGACAGACACCCCAAGCTGCCATCATATACCACACTGTCCCTCTTTTTCTTACGACCTACACGGTAGGCACACTATTTATGAACAGTGTGACAGAATGACCTGTCATAGAGGGCCCCAAGGTAGTCAGAGATGGCTCCAGCCTGGCTGCCAAACAAAGATTGCACAGGCAGGAACTCCATTGTTAAACTAATCCTATTGACGGGATGGCTGCCAGGGGGATATTCAGTAGCTAAAGGGGATTAAAGGTTGGGTTGTCTACCTGTTTATCAATGGTAATTTATGTTAATGAAGTTCTGTGGCTATAGGAGTCTGTTTTACAACAATAAACTGTTCATTCCTGCTGTACTCCATTCAAGGTAGTTGTGTCTACTTATTGGGTACACATAGCAGAGTTCCAAGGTGCGCATGCTGACTGGTGCTGGAAGTGATTCCGGGGACAACAGGAGGATACATGTGGGTGATCTCTGGGAGTTACTACAGCTCTCTTGGTGAACCTGTTACAAACAGCTTTCCAAAAGCAGTCTTACTGGTGATATGTTTGTCTAAACTATAGAAAAACTAGATTTTATGCACAAAACCAATAATTTATTTATTTTTAATTTTTTTTGCAGGTCCTGTCTGCTGTTTGGCTGAAAATGTACGGCCCTCTTCTGCTGTGTTGATGACGAAGCTGTGTTGTTTCAGAAAATACAAACTGTTAATTTATGTATTTATACAGTTTTAATATTGTGAACTATTTTACACAATAAATTTTTTTAATGAAGTCACCTAAAACATTGTTTGCATGTGTCCAGCAACATCTCCCGAGTACAGTGATACGCATGGGTTTGTTTTGGCTGGGGGCTGAAAGGTCACATTTGGGAAGCTGTATTTTTTTTTTGGAATTTTGACATCTATTTGAGACGTCTTTGAACCCGGCCAATTCGATGTACCCCGTCAAAGCTCAGTTCTCAGGAGGGTCTGGAGAGGCCAGCGCCAAATTTAGTATGCCCCACGTTGATGCTCAATGGAGTGACTGGGGGGGGCGCCCTGCACTCTCGGTGTTGCTGAATGGCTCGACATCAAGGCATTACAGCGACACCATTTCGCGGAAGAGATCGTTAACTGTCATCACGCTGTTTTCCCGCCTGGCACATCAATTGTCGTCAAGGGGTTAACTGACTGTTAACAGAATCAAGAATAAGCGATTATTTGTGCACATTTAACAGAAGTATTTGCTACAAGCAATGACCTTTAAATATTTAACTGAATCTCCCGTTGAGAGCCCTGTGGGATGACTTCTTAATTGCTGCCTCAGTAGTAAATGGGGGGTTTTCCAGGCGCCTGTTAAAAATCCTTCTATGTTCATTTTCCAAGATCCTTCCTACAGGCCAACTACCCTCACAGGGCATTTCCCCGGAGATTAGTCCGCTACTGCCGTGGAATAAACTTGGTGTAAAAACTGACATGTTAGAGAGAAAATACGTTAATGATGTTTTAATACGAGTGATTTATTTTGCTTTATCTGAACGGTGGGGAACTTAAAGAATAAATTTTGCATAACTAAATTAATTGAATAAAGCTTTAGATCTCCGCTCATGCATCATCAGAAATATCTAAACATTAACCGTGTGGCAGCTGCGACCTGTGTCTCTTCGACAGGGGAGCAGCAAGTAATTACCACGCTCTTCTCCGATGGGGAGATTCATGATAAATGGACCATTGCCTTGAGGACTGGGTTGGGGAAATAATCAACTTTCTGTCCTGACGGGTTTTTTTCCTCCCCATACCAAAACCCTAACAGTGTAGTGTTAACTTGAAGAGCTAACTCTAATGAAGTTCAGGAAGAGTTTCTCACAAGTTACGGTCCATGAGGGCACTTTTCAGCCATAATCCTCCATGCTGCTCCAGGTCCTGCAAAGTGATGGGGTGCGACCTTTGACCTTGTCTCTGACCTCGAAGTCCATAGCTATGGATCAGCAAAATGACCCTGCACAGAAGACATCCACCGTATTCAAGTAAATAAATAAAAAAAACTGTCTATTATTACCCTTTATTTATATAGCGCTAACAATTCCCGCAGGTCTTCTCACAGTCCATACATTCTAAGGGTCTGACGAGCCTAGAACTGACAGACGAATACAAACCAATACATTATGGCTTGGCTCACAAGCTTACAATCTATCCCCGAGGGTATTCTGTAGAACCTCCAACTAGGCCGCCGGCTCCCAGGTCTACCATGGTTTATAGTTCTATATAAATATATAATATAATCTGCTCAATATGAGGATACGGGCCGCCCTATATTTTTCCACATAGACCAGACAGACCAACAATTTAACATCGAAAATTAAGGTGACTTTAGTGATTTTACTCAATGTCTTTGTTTTTCGCTTCACACACAAGCGCAAATCACAATTAACTTCCTCAAAAATTCTCCGTATTAAACGATGAAAGTCCTCGAACTTCACGTCCGCATCTTCCGTACGGCGTACATGCGTTCCACCGCGACACTACCGTATTGTATTCCGTGACCTGTCATACTCGCGCGCCGCTGTCATCCTGCGCATGCGCACTTGCGTGACATTCAGCCTTCTACGTCTCGACGCCGCTGACGCATAACGTGACCCGGCTCGTGGGAGGCGCAGGTTTGACCTAGAGCAGCAACCGGAGGAGAACATGGCAGCAGCAGGAAGGCTCTCCTTGAAGGTAAATCCCCGCACCGGGCGCAGGGAGCGGGGCAAAACCTGGGGCGCGTGGGGCAGGATTACCGAGCATTCAGGCCCCAGCGCCACACGGGGGCGGCAGCTGTCAGAGCAATGCCCTCCAGGCGTCCAATGAGAAAGGCTTTTAGCATGGGGAACAGTATATAGTGTAATGTGTGTGTGTGTGTGTATACGTATGTACACACACACACACACACACACACACACACATATATATGTGTGTGTGTAGATGTATGTACGGTATATACAGTATATAGCATATCTGTTCTAAGGCCTGTCGGTATATATAGTTAGGACGGGTCTATATACACAGCTCATTAGCAAATATCTATAAGTCTTTAAATTCAATACAAGAAATGAAGCTTGTGTTATTCTGCATAGTGTCGTCCTGCTCGCAGACAGCGTGTGTGTGTGTGTGTGTATATATATATATATATATATATATATATATATATATATATATATATATATATATGTTGAATGAGCTGTGCTTTAGTACCGTCTGTCTGTCTATGAAATCATGAGTCTGGGTGAGTATCGTTTGTAACCTTTCCGGGCTAAAAGCTACCTCTGGGTCACTAAAATCCTTGAGGGTCAGAGCTTTGGGTCTAATGTAAGGAAGTTTTAACTTGCGAAGAGGGTGGAAGGTAAGTGGAATAGCCTGCCAGTAGAAGTGGTAGAGGTTACTACACTAAGGGAATTGAAACATGCATGGGATCAGCGTATGGCTCCTGATGATTGATTAAGGTCTGAGTCTTTACATCAGAATAAATGGGCCGAATGGGGCCGATCTGCCGTCAGCGTCCGTATGTTGTCCGTCTGTGATATTCTGTGGAAAACACGTCTCCATTATTATTTACTCGTCATAGAACGGCAATGGGAATGGCTGGAGGTCACGGCTATTAATATGGCCCCCTCGGCCAAGGTGACGTGTAAAGGTGAAAACCGTAACCAGACAAGTCCGTTCAGACGACGGGGCAGAACCCGCTGAACTTGATTGAGGACAAAAGCAAAGTAATATTATTTTCAGAACTTTTAGGACCACAAACAGTCTGTTATTCACAGAGCTCTAGTGTTTGACGTCGTTCTAGACTTGCCACGTCTTGCCCTCGGCACCGTGACCAAGTAAAATGATAAAATGTGTGTTTTCTGCCTTTATCCGCTGAATACAGAACCCTGGGATCTGGTGAGGGATCCGTTCAGCACGGTTGATGCGTCTCTCCTGCTGCTCTTAAAGGCTCGCTCGGTCCTTGACCTTGTTTGGTTGAATCGGCCGTACAACATTTAACTGAAATAATATTATTTCAAGATTTTTCAGCAGGGATGGAGCGGAGAATGTGCGTTAAATCCAGGAATCTGATTTAGTTATGCATCGTCCAGGGCCAGCTCAGACTTTCCTGCAGGAGAAGTTCTCTGGGGTTTGCCCTTGATAATGCCCAGCGGTGTTAGGGAGCTGAATAGACCCCGTCAGCGATAATGTTACCGGGGCGGACGTGCCGTGTTATGCAGGGAATACGTTTTTGTAGGACGCGGGTATGTTTGGAAGTGCCGGTGTATTCGTTCATATGATACAGAACCCTTGAATAACAAGCAATGTATTCATTTTGTAGGTTCGCTCCTTCAGCACCAGTGCGGTCCGACCAGTTTCCAAGCTGATCAAGGTATGTGATCGACGGACCGAGAAACAACCCTTACGGCTGCAGCTTTATCTAAAAATTCGGGGTTAAATCGGGACTTTTATTGAACGTTTTTCCCTACGTCGCGGCTTCATCATAGAGACCCTTTCATGCGTGAATCGCTAGCAGTTTTGCTCCCCGCGTTAGCCCAGAGATGCTTGAGCCAACGTAATTTGAGGCAGGGGCCATCTTTCTGGGACTGTTCTATTGTTTATCCCTTAAAACGATACATTTAGCGGGAAGTGTTACTAGTATGAAGGGATTAATAAAGTGTTTAACCATCGAAAACCAATCCACGTTACTCTGAAGTTGATTTTCATCATAGAGTTTAAGCTGCCTCCTGGTCTTCTAAAGGCCACACCAGCTATGCATCAAGGCCAGTGTTGGACAAGAAAGGGTTAAAAGCTTAGGGACACGTCTCTTTCAATGGATACAGTGTAGTGTTTTATGGCGTTTAAAGGGGGTCACAGGATCACTGTTTAGAGATTAATATTCTGCTCGTTTGTTTCTTCTCAGCCCCCAATCCAGATCTTTGGCTTGGAGGGCCGCTATGCTACGGCTCTCTACTCTGCTGCTTCCAAGGAGAAGAAGTTGGAACAGGTAGAGAAGGAGATGACCAGGGTATCGGTAAGTGGGGGGGTTACCTGTTGTGGATCTGAAAGGGCTGGGTTTGCATCAAATCTAAAGAGATGCCAAAGCGGGTTTGACGGGGAGGATGAATTCTGTTACACGTAATGCTGCCGCCTGAGGTCGTGACCCCCCCCCCCCAAGTGAAATCAGACATGCATTGGAATGGGGGTCTCCAGACTGCAGCCCTCCAGCTGTTGCAAGACCACATCTCCCATACCCCCTCTGCCAGCTGAGAAGAGCATTATGGTAGGTGTAGTCCTGCAACATCTGGGGCCCAGTTTGGAGACCACTGCATTATCAGACTGTAGATAGATGACGGAGCAGTAAAAAAAAAGTCCCTACATCTTGAAAGGGTTTTTGCTTTAAAAGTGAAATAAGTTAATGTTCAGCTTGCCTGCAATTTCTCGCTTTATGGTTTGACAGGAGTGTGACTATGAGAGAGATCCATATATACAGCGCCACGGTATATGATGGAGCTATTCGAATAAATAAAAATGTGACGGAGGAGAGAAGAGAATGCTACTATGTTCTAAATGTGTTTTTATATTTTATTTTAGGTCGTTATTAAAGACCCCAAAGTGTCTGGGATCATCATCAACCCCCACATCAAGCGTGTCTTGAAGCAAAAGGCTTTCACCGATATTTTGGCAAAGGAGAAGTTTTCCTCCGTAACGCTCAACTTTATTAGTGAGTGGATGTGCCTTCTGTGCAAGCAGCGCGTTAAGATCGCAGGACCAATATTTTTATACTTTTTCCAGTTTATTTGATAAAATTAGATAAAGCCACGTTAGCCCAAGAGAAAATAGCGATGCCTTTACTGCGTAGACGTAGAAAAAGAGCTACACAGGCTTAAGGACCTCAGAGTTCTCTCTTTCAGATGGAGATCTTTAGGAAGAGACCTCCGAGGTCCCAAAACGCTTGGATAACTTCATGTTTTTCTATGTTGGCTCATTGGAAAGTTTCAGCTCTGGAGATTTTACATGCCGTTTAGCTTCGGCTTCATGCTGGGAAGCGCTGATTCCGCTCTTGAATTCGTTTATGGGGAGAGGGATAATAGCCTTTCTAGCAGCACTATTAGTATGTTTATTGCAGATTTCTATCTACGTATGAATGCAGCGCGTTTAAAGAGCGTTTCTGGAATTAATCTGTGAATTTCATTCAGCGTTTGATGTCATCACAACTATTGCTTACCTTACTGTGCAGATTTGCTTGCTGAGAATGGACGCCTGCCTCAGACGCCAGACATCATTGCTTCCTTCGAAAAGATGATGAGCGCACATCGAGGGGAGGTGCTGTGCTCGGTCACCACTGCGTCGGTAAGTCGGAGGATAAGGTTGTTGTTGGGGAGGGTTGCATCTGCTGGTCTGAATTTGCTAAGGAAAAAATGGGGGGGGGGGGGGTTCGAGCCCTACTGGAAAGGACCTAATTCTTTTAGTTAACATCTTAGGCTTTTATTTTAAATTCAAATTATTCATGTACTGCAGTCACTGGGGTTCATGCGCAATGTGGATTTTATACATCTTTCTGTGTTCTCATTTCATTTTTTGGTTTCTATGTCTCTCCCTCGCTGTCTCACCACTTTTCAGCCTTTGGATGAGGCGAACTTGGCTGAATTAAAAACAGCCCTCAATGGATTCCTTGCAAAAGGAGAAGTCTTGAAGTTGGAGACTAAGGTAGGAAAACACTTTGCAGATCTGCTGTTTTATTTCTCTCAGGATAAGATGTCTTCGAAGCTTCTTATATACTGGTTTACCTGTTCCATGTTTCTGTCTTTGTTTGCAGACCGACTCCTCTATCCTGGGTGGAATGATCGTCTGTGTTGGGGACAAATACATTGACATGTCTACAAAAGCCAAAATCCAGAAGTTGACCAGCATAATGAAAAATACTGCTTGAGGGGCATTCGTTCTAATGTACTGCGGTCACCGTACGGTGCAGACAATAAAACCTTCTCCTGGATGTGTGATCGCGTGGTGAATATATATGTAGACGATAAGTGTTTAATAACACATGCAAATTGAGCATCAAGTACTGTATGTAAATTAACGAAAGGGAGTCAGAATAAAATGCTCGTTTCAATAAGCGCATGTCTAACATTGGTCATTAATTGGCTTTTGGGACATTAAACATTATCTAAGTCATGGGTATTTACGCTTAAAGATTTATTAGACAGAAGCTGGAGAATCAGAACCACAAATTGTCATTGCTTATAGCATATGTCATAAATCAAACTCACCCCTTGTGTGTTGAATTATTTAACCCCTTGACTGCTAACGACGGCATGGTGCCGTCGCTAGCAGTCCCATGCCGTCGCTAACACTATCTTACCTTGATGGAGGTCTGTGGACCCCCATCACCACCTACCCCGGCGATCTGCCCCTCACACTGAAGGGCATCACCGGGGCCACCCGATCCGGCCGGTAACGTCTCGCGCGATGACGTCACCACGCAACTTTATTAACAACTGACTATTGTCAGTTAAAGTGGTATGGGGGCATGCTGCTTAGATGCCTGTATCTCAGCTACAGACCCCCAACATATACTGTTGGAAAATAATAAAAACTATTAAGTTAAAAAAATTTAAATGTAAAAAAATGATTTGGGGGTCTCTAAAGGAAGATAAATAAAGATCAAAATTGCCTAGAGACCCCCAAATTAAATTATCTAAACATAAACTTGTTTAACTTGGGGGGGAAAAAAAAAAAAAAGTATTCTAGCTAAATGATCACTGTGGTAGCCAATGTTACCACAGCGATCATATAGCTATAAAAAGTCACATTTCCTTTTTTAAAAATGGCCGATACTAAATTTTAACCCCATGATCCCTTTGATCATGGGGTTAAATTTAGCCAATGGTAGAGGGAGGCAATTTTTGAAATCCTGATGAACTGCAAAGATTATTAAAATCAGCCATTTAGCCTGTGCGGTACGTGAGTAACCATCTCATCCCTGGAGCTCCTTGCGTTTTTACTGCAAAACTTATTTTTGCTGTAAAAGTGATTTTTTTTTTCTCCCTTTACCATCATTTCTTTGGGATTGTAAGGGGAAAGAATGGTGTGTGTGCTTCTGTGAGTGAATGTATGGAAAGTATGGTGTGTGCTTCTGCGAGTGAATGGAGATATGAAAGGCGTGTGAATGATCAGTAATTAGGGTTGAAGCCTTGACGTGGCATTACTGCTCACATAAGAATTATGGCACAAAAAGTACATATTTGCAAAAACTACACCCCTTGGCGCATCAAATGAGGTGCTGCATGTGTTTCTAGTACAAACCTGGAGTGCGCAAGACACAAATGAACATGTCGTTATGGTTACAAAAAACATATTTTCTAGCCAAAGCGACATATTCCATCATTATTTGTGCACTCAACTTTTGTCCTAGAAATACGTGTAACCCCTCATTTGAAGCGCCAAGGGATGTAGTTTCTTGAAATGTGTACTTTATGAACCCTAATTTAACTTCCCAGATGTCTAGACTAGGGCTGAAACAACTAATCGATAAAATCGATAATAATCGATAATGAAAATCGTTGTCAACGAATTTCATCATCGATTAATCGGATCGATTTTTATCGATTATAAAAAGAGGTTTTTTTCAGAGCAAATGCTCTGAAAAACTCCTCTCCTTATATAATCCGACCTCAAACAGAGATCGGATTATAACACCGGAATCCAGATCCCCCGCAACGCTGCAGGGGACCTGGATTCCCCTCACTGTCGGCCGGTCTCTCACTTCCGTCTCTCTCCCCCTCCCATCTGCCTCCTCCCCCCTCCCATACATCACTCTGCCTCTCTACCCGGCACCGTTACTGACAGGCACTTTCCCTGCAGCTTCATAGAAGCCACAGTGTAAGTGAAGGGCAGTAACGGAGTCTGTCTGTGCGATGCAGACCCCCACCGGCTGACAGAGGATCATCCTCTCTGATAGCCGGTGAGGGTCTGCATCGCACAGACAGCCTCCGTTACTGCCCTTCACTTACACTGTGGCTTCTATGAAGCTGCAGTGAAAGTGCCTTCAGTAACGGAGCCGGGTAGAGAGGCAGAGCGGTGTATGGGAGGGGGGAGGAGTCAGAGGGGTGTATGGGAGCCCCCCTCCAATACACCACACTGGCTCCTCCCCCTCTCATACGCCACTGCCTCTCTACCCGGCTCCCTGGTGTCTTGTCAGAAACGGAGGTTCACAGGAGGCAGAGTGGAGTATGGGAGGGGGGAGGAGGCAAAGTGATGTATGGGAGGGGGAGGAGCCAACGTGATGTATGGGAGGAGGCAGAGTGGAGTATGGGAGGAGCCAGAGTGGAGTATGGGAGGGGGAGGAGCCAGAGTGGTGTATGGGAGGAAGCAGAGTGGAGTATGGGAGGGGGGAGGAGCCAAAGTGATGTATGGGAGGGGAGGAGGCAGAGTGGTATATGGGAGGGGGAGGAGGCAAAGTGATGTGTGGGAGGGGAGGAGCCAAAGTGATGTATGGGCGGGGGAGGAGGCAGAGTGGTGTATGGGAGGGGGGAGGAGGCAGAGTGGAGTATGAGAGAGGGGAGGAGCCAGAGTGGTGTATGGGAGGGGGAGGAGCCAGAGTGGTGTATGGGAGGGGGAGGAGCCAGAGTGGTGTATGGGTGAGTTATAGTGGTGTATGGGGGGTATTATGAATTTTTAGGGCATATAGGGGGTATAAGGCATATGGATATTAGGCATATCAGGGGGGCATAAAACAAATCTGGGGCTAAAAGGTATATCAGGGGGCTCAGTTGCATATCACTGGCATATAAGGAGTATAAGGCATATCAGGGGCACAGTGGAATCTGGCATATAAGAGGTATAAGGCATATATGGGGGCAGAGTGGCAAGCTGGGGGTCAGATGTGCATAACTGGGGGCAGTTTGGTAAATAAAAAAATGTAAACAAGGCTTTTTTCTCAGTTTTTATTAAATATGAAAAATAGTTAACATATGAATTAATATTTACTAATAACTTTGTATTAAAACCTAGCTTGAGACGCACTGTGTTTGGGTTCTTGTAGCTTTTATTATTATGTCAGTAAAATAAGAAGATGAATAGAGAGAGAGAGAGGCCATTGCAATAAAGAGATGAAAGTGTAAATTGTACGTTTTTTTTATTGCAATTTTTCTTCAATTTAAAATAATGTATTTTTTTATCCGATTAATCGATTAATCGACAAAATAATCGGCCAACTAATCGATTATTAAAATAATCGTTAGTTGCAGCCCTAGTCTAGACCACTTTAACTTCAGATATGGCAGATTTGAGAATCTTAAAAAATTGTCTTAAAACATTTAGGGGTGATGCCTGCAATTAGACAGCTCTAGACAGCTAGGAAGTTAAATTATGGTACATAAAGTATATATTTTCAGAAACTACACCCCTTGGCGCATCAAATGAGGGGCTGCATGTATTTGTAGCCCAAGACTGGAGTGCGCAAGACGAAAATGAATAGTTTTGTTGGCATATTTTAACATCCCGGGCAGCTAGAGCTGTTTAGTTGACGGCAGCCATGCATTAAATTTAAAGATGTCTTTTGTGATAGTCTAGTAAATTTAACTTTTAGCAATAAAATATTAGAAAAACAGTCTGCTGTTCTCAATTTCTGTTTATTTTAGACCAGTTACCTACTACAAATATTTAGCAACACAGGTTTTGATATTAGAGTTTAGAAAAATAAAATTACAAACTAGTTTTTGAGTTGGAAGTGGAAAAAATACACTTTTTTTTCCCATTTTTGGCTTTATTCTGCAAACCCTAATGAAACATACACATATAAAAATGGTATATTTGGAATCTGCTGGGTGTGCTGAAAAAAAAAAATATATGGTTTGTATAGTTTATTCCCAAGAAATGTACTTTTAAACGTGAGATGCACCAAAATGCTGAAAACCAGCTTAGCACCTAGGTGGGAAATGGCTTAGCAGCCAAGGGGTTAAATCTTGTAGAAGATAAGATTTACTTGTATTTTGTTTCGGGGGTCACCGTTAGCTATCCCCCTTCCTGACATCCAACCTGGCTCAATTATACATCCATTTCTGGATATTTTGATTTAACCAGAGGAACATTAACCCATCGCAGAGCT
Source organism: Sceloporus occidentalis (assembly GCA_023333645.1). Lineage (NCBI taxonomy): Eukaryota > Metazoa > Chordata > Lepidosauria > Squamata > Phrynosomatidae > Sceloporus > Sceloporus occidentalis. The sequence continues at coordinate 951,676 of JALMGF010000262.1, forward strand.
TTATTATTAACCCATGGATTTGAGATTTACCATCCCCCCACATCTGAAGAACCAAATGCATTGTCTGCCGAATCCACTTTAGTGGAGTAAAATATAAATGAGAAGCAAAAAAAAAAGTTTGGTTGTCACTAGTAATATTTAATAAACTTTTATTCCCCAACAAAACATGAAAGTCATACAGTACAGAAGAGGTGCTTAAAATGTCTACAGGTCAGGATCCCGAATACTCAACGCCGCTTTTAAGGGCAGGGGAGGAAAAAAGTGAACGCTACTGTAGGTAAATTAAAAAAGCGCCTTAAAAGTCAATGAGGAAGTGATACGGCAACTTTATTTTTACAAAAACACACAATTAACAAACAAATACTTTTAGAGGTTTTAAGCATTAAAGCGGCACACAAACACATGCGCGACATTTAAAATAATTCTATTTAACTTTCAGAAGAACAGAACGAAGGAGCGGTGACGTGCGAGTTTGAAATGCAACACGGTATCTAATAAATAAACCCAAAATATGAAATGTAAACTTGTCGTCATTGAAACCTACTTGGCGCTTTGAAATATTCATTCTTATTATTAAAGTGGTCTGTAGCCGTGTAAATAATTGTGCAATGGTACGCGTCCGTACCGGGCCATTTGCAAAAATACAGTCTTCTTACCCACCGTGGTTAACCCTACAGGGGGAAAATCAACATATTGTGCCACTCTAGCACTGAAATAGTTTAAAAAAAAATCACCATAATTGGCAAAAAGATAAAATATTTGTCAATAAATTAAATGTCAAATATACATCAGGATTCAGTAGTATCGCGGCTATTCGCCAAAACCCAACGCAATACTTTGACGCTGCAACTGCTTCTAACTCCCATCATTCTCAGGTTACCCTCTCATGTTAAATGTATACAGGGCTGGGAGTGCGTTATATGACTTGCTTCAGTACCGTACGTTTTTTTTTTTGTTTGTTTTTTTTTATTAAATTAAAAATCACTATTTCCACTGATAAATAATATTATTTAAGGCAGCGAGATCAGTTTTAGGTTAAATGCATCTAGAAAGGGAACGTAAAGGAAACAAAATAGATCCTCTACGACGAACCCAATTATTATGGAGAAATAGCCTAGAACACGATGCCTGCCGCTGCCTGGAGCCGGCCAAATATCAGCTAAATGTAATTATTCTGACTAAATTCTGTAACAGCTCATCTTCGTTAAGGTGCTTCTATAGCAGAGCCTGCAAGCTGTGTGCCGCGTTTCCAAAGTGCACAGAATAAGCCCAGGAGCCCAAAGGACCCGTTTACTGTATCCGGGCACAGACCCGCAGGAAAGAAATACGCCGTAAAAGTTCAAACGTAACAGTCAATTATTAAAAGTTATTAAACAAAAAAGTTATTAATGCCTGCCGTTTCCTCAGGACTGTTCCATGAGGAACATGACAGTTTCTCCCTATTCTTGCGTTATACCACTATTCTAGAAAATCACCTTTTCATGATCTTAACCTGAAAAATCCTGTTTATCGTTCTCAATCTGGCTTCGTACGTGCCATGAATATATATATATATATATATATATATATATATATATATATATATATATATACACACAGTGTATATACCGGTATATACATACACACGACCAACATACCAGCTTTCAATCCTATTCAGCTTTCAGTTGTTAATAACTACAACTCTCTCCATCAGCAATAGACGTTGGCACTTTACCATCGCCAAGCTCCAGCCTTGGGGATCATGGGAATAGTTGTCTTTTTCTGAAAGCAGTAACTCACATCATGCCTCGTACCTGCCAAATGCCGACGGTCAAGTTTGCGTCCTAATGAGCGCACCTTGTGTAAAGTACCAAAACGTAACATACGGAGCGCCGAAAAAACGTAACGCTAACTACGTGTTTCCCTACAAGCAAGCGACGGAGAGCAAAGTGTTAAATGCCCTTCTGGCGCTTGAAGGGTTAACAAGCAGCACTCGGCAAAAGTAAATTAGCTCGCATACAGTGGCTTCGACCATCGGCCCCGTTTACAGGCTTAGAATTTTAATGCTGGGACAAGTAGCTTCGTTCTAACGGGACCAGAATCAAGACGCTTGCACCATTAAACGTAGCAGAGGCGTCCCTGGAGTGTGCGCATGGACGAGCCGCATCACACCGGCACCGGGGAGGAAGATCAGCCTCGTTTATAGTGGTCTTCATATTCGGGGTGGAACGAGGAGATCTTACTAACGGAAGAGTTTGCAGGAGAGTTGTGATTTTTAACACTCATACTACACTATTCATTATAAAGGGACAAGAGTCGCATGGAAGGTCTCGCTGGCCCTGGAAAATGCATAGGTCAATGGGTGGGGGAGAGATGAGCGAAAGCTCACTGATTTAACTATACATTACACAGGGCCAGCCAAGGTTTTCCTGCCGCAGAAACTCACTGGGGTTGGACATTAAGTCACGGAGCTGAAACAAAACTCTCCTGGCAACGCTCCCTCTTGCGAGTGAACCCCAAACGGTGCTCAGTATTCTAACACAGCCTAAAGTAGTGGTCGGATTCTGGGTCAGAACACACGTTTAGATTATTATGGCTCTAAAATATATAGAAAACGGTTTCTGAACTTTAGTGCAGGTTTCTACAAAATACATTAGTGCAGGAGGGGTTAAAAAAAAAAAAGTATTATCTGAACATAAGGGGGAATGACCAGAATGATCTAATTCTAACAGCTATCTGACCTCGGCAAAGATCCTTTCACTGCCAGCATTTCTCTCTAACAGTCAAAGTGTTAAAGCCAAGGACTACAAATCTCCCTTTTCCGTAAAATTGTACACAAAACAAAAATACCGTCTCTTTACGGCCCACAATCGGAGTCTGGTTACCCCGCTGGAGCCTTGTTAGTGCCTAGAAAAGGCAGAATAAAGTAAATTCACTGTATAATTTCCATCTAAGATATACAATAATATTATTATTATTATTATTATTATTATTATTATCTGCTTTATCTAGTCTGGATCTCCAATACGTTTTTGGGCAAATATCACCTTTTTAAATTATAGGTACACACTTCCTAATCATAGTCCATTTATATATCTTTTATATATACACTAAACTTTTTTTTTTTTTGTAATATTCAAACATTAACAATTGATTTAAATATACACACTGAGTTAGCGACGCAGTGAATTCTACAACATTTTCTAAATGTTGATATCACAGCAAAGGTCACAGTTATTTGTTTGTTTGTTTGTTTTTTCATGAAAAAACGAAAACTTCCTAAAATCTAAAATGAAGTCCCACATATAAAACACACAGGCTTTCTTAGAAAATGGGAAATCCAATTAAAAATTTAGGATGGTTTAACAGAGACGCGGGATTCGAGGGTTTGGCGACCATCTCACCATGAAAGGTCTATAGAGGGACAGCAAGTGGACGGTAAAGGAGCGGCGCGTGGTCTGCCCGGTGGACGCTACAGCTCGTCAAACAGCTGCAGGTCTAGTCGGACGACTATCTCTCCGGTCGGGACTTCGTGTAAAAGCAGACACTTTGTAATTGGCCCTTTGGAACCTTGGTCCTTCTTGATATCTGCAACACGGATCTCTGTTCTCCCGAGAAAATCTGAAAGAAACAGAACAATGAGATGCTGGCCAATAGGTGTCCTCGCTATAGAGAAAAATGGCACCTAAAACATCTGTAACTCTGGTTTGAAGCTGACACGGTGCGGGTTAATTGGTACAGGGCTGAGAGCCCATCATATCCACGCCTTGGATAATGCAGGAAAGGCTGAGAGATAAAGCATTCCCACTAAGCTGAAAGTACATCCCCCGTGCTTTCTAATGGACATATATGATGAATACATTCCCAAGACATGATAGAATAAAAGGCGTTGTTGCTCCTCTGGATGTGTTTTGTGTGAAATGGCGTATCTGCCTACCGTCTGGGGAAAACTGGTCCCTTTCGAACACGGTGATGCAGAGCACGTCTTGCTCCAAGTCCTTGATGAAGAATTGGCAATTGGAATTCCATTTGGGGTTTAGCGTGTCCTGTATAGTCTTTGTGATATGGCACTGGGAGCCCATGGTGATCTCACAGTATGGATTACTCTTCCCTAAACGGGGCAATGAGGGGATATCACACACACAACACAAATTTCGGCAAATACTAATACTGGATATACTGTTGCAAAAGAGACAAATATTTAGTTGGGAGTCAACTCAAAGGAGCTTAGAGATTAGAGGACAGAGCCTGCAGTCAAAACTTGTCAATTACTCACCATGGGATCTGCAGGGCTTCAGCTCAATCCCTTCTACAATGTTGACCATCAGCCTTCCAATGCCTGTAGCCCGTTGAGACCGTACTATTGAGGGAAGGAGAAAAGACATTGTTTAGCTGTATTCCAGCGCTGAGACAGTTAAGTGCATGGATTTTATCAGGAGTGAAATCACTGTCTCCTATTACCTAGATAGGCCTTCTCTCTCTTCTTCTTCTCCGTCTCGATGTAAAGCTCCGAGGCAGCTTTGATTTTCTGCACCCAGGCTGTCCTGAAAGAAGAAGACGATCATATCATAGTTACTTCCAGGGGACGACCTATCATATAATAGTTACATCCAGCGGACGGCCAATCGCATTATAGCTACTTCCAGCAGAGGGCCTATCATATTATAGTTACTTCCAGCGGATGGCCTATCATTTCTGAGTTACTACCGGCTGACGGCCTATCATATAATAGTTACTTCCAGCGGATTGGCCTATCATATCATAGCTACATCCAGTGGACGGCCTATCATATTATAGTTACTTCCAGCAGATGGCCTATCATATTGTAGTTACTTCAAGCAGGTGGCCTATCACTTCATAGTTACTTTCAGGGGACGACCTATCATATTACAGTTGCTTCCAGTGGACGGCCTATCATTTCACGGTTACTTCCAGGGGACAACCTATCATTTCATAGTTACTTCCAGCAGACGGCCTATCATATTACAGTTGTTTCCAGCGGACGGCCTATCATATTACAGTTGTTTCCAGCGGACGGCCTATCGTATAACAGCTACTTCCAGCAGACAGCCTATCATATTATAGTTAATTCCAGCAGACGGCCTATCATATTATAGTTATGTACAGCGGACAGCCTATCATATCATAGTTGCATCCAGCGTACGGCCTATCATATTATAGTTACTTACAGCGGACGGCCTATCAAATTTTAGTTGCTTCCAGCAGACTGCCTATCATATTAAAGCTACTTCCAGCAGACGGCCTATCATGCCCTAGTTACTTGCAGTGAGTAAAGCTGCCGAGCGGCTGCTGGTTAGCAGAACAGTCCCACCTCTCGTTGATGCTCTCTGCACGCAGGGTGTAGACCCGGTCAATGTGAGAGATGTGGAAGATGGGCTCGTCTCCTGAAGGGTCCGTAGGCAGTTTCACGAGCACCTCATTCAGAAAGATAGGCTGCAACAATCCATTTAAAGTCTGGAATTAATCAGTGAAGATGTAGAGCCATGTGTATGGAACGCAGCAAACACAATATAGAATGACAATATATAATGACATCATATATGATGACAAAATATATGAAAACACCCCCATTTTTATTAGGAATGGAATGCCACCTGGCCAACTACCAAACCAAATACTAAAAGTCCAAAGTTTGGACATCATCCTACATGCGCGGGTCACGCTGTGTACGCGCCCCGCGGTTACTCACCGTTTTATACATCTTGTACTGCAGGTTGGATTTGGGGCTGAACACCTTGTCCATGCCGGAGGAGCCCAGCGGCTTCATGATCTGGGTCAGCAGCAGGAAGTCGTTGAAGAGGAAGCCGTATAACTCCTTGTTGCTCTTCGCCTTGTACAGCTTGCCGCTGTGCAGAAACTTGCGCGGCCCCAAGCAGTTTGTGACGGAGTTAAAAACCAGTTGCTGGGGAGAAGAAACAGAATACTGAGCTGGGATGAGATGAAGCAACTCCTCGGTTCATGGGCGCCCAAAGGCTTACGGCAGAAAGTCAACTGGATGGACTGTACGACACCGTCCGTGGTTTCATTTAAAGGAACATAACACATTTTTATATGGATTCATTTAAAACCGATTTATTCTAAGGTCCAGCTCTACCTATGTCATGTAGACGCCACTTGACTTCACATGTTAGCTGCACACGTGCTTCATACCTCTGATAAACCTTCACACTGAACGTGAGCCTGGATCCACTCCAGCCGGTCAGAGTTCTCCTTCTCTCGGACTCCTTCGTTGACTTGGGAACAAAGTTCTTCTGCTTTCTCCAGAGCATGCTTCAGGTGACTGAGATCAGGGTGATTTTCGGGAGTATTCTCTATGATCTGACAAAAATCAAATCATAATAAGTACCGTTGTCTTAAAGTGCCAATTATGGACCGCTTTGCTATGTAGTAGCTCAAGCGATCATCACAGCAGGTCACCACCGGTGATCCAAGGAGTTCTTCTGCCCCTGTTTGGGCCATTCACACGCACGGTTAAAATCAGTCTTATGTTGGGAAATGTCACATCCTTATACATACGTTTTTAACGATGAGAGGATATCTGGTCACTCTCTGCATGGGCTTCAGGAGGAAGCTGGACAGCGGCATCCCTTTACACCGAGGATCCATTGCTAACCTCTGAGGACATAAAAAGAGCATGCGGTGAGCGCGCACAAAGTTTACCTGTATTCTGAGGAAAATATGGCTGACTAATGGAGCTCCACGCTACCTGGCAGAAAGTGCTGCACGACGGGACACGGCACGACTCCCCGCAACGTTACCTGATCTCTAGTGGATTTCCTGCGGCTTCCATCACAGTTTATTCATCTACATCCTGGTACCTAAGGCTCATGCCTGGGAACCTGAAGGCTATGGCTACCTGGAGCCTTCCATCTTTGAAGGGAGTGGCTTGATGTGGGGTGGGGTAAGCCACTTTAGGAGGCAGGGACTAAACATGTGTATGGGCGGGGCTATCCCCAAACACCTTACATTTGTATGGAGGTGGGAGGAAAATAGGGCAGGGAGTGGGTGTGTCACACAAACCACTCCTTCCACTTGGAGATTTACCGCCATGAGCTGGAGAAGAGGTGCTTCACCCGGAGAGTTCCCTCCTGAAGTTCTGAACTAAAATGCTACGGGTACCTGACTCCTCTTACTAAATTATTCAATGCCCGTTCCTACCTTGCTCCTAAGAACAGTTAACTTTAAATAAATGTCTTCTGCTTTTTATGCCATTAAACATTAAAAATGATTCTTGTTAATACGTGTTTGAGCCCATTTTGCATGGTCTCCAATGCATTTTGCTGCATTCACATCAGTGCAGGACATCTGTAGTTACTAAAGTTGGAAACCTCAGACGCCTCTGCTGAAAGCGGGAAGTGTACCTGCGGCCGCACATGCTCAGTAGCACTGGGAGTAGCCAGACAGCATACATGTCATTGGCTACTGCTGCTCCCAGATCAGATCCATTGACTATAAGAGAGTTCTACTGAGGACATGCAAGAAGTATACTGATAAATGCTCCTTGCTTTCAATGGAAGTAAACGTAATGTCAATACTTTGTATTTATATGTCTCATGATTCTCAGCCAAATGATTGGCCGCTCTTATCATTCAGTATTTGACCCACAACCTAACCACACATGGAAGGAATATGAAGATATCAGAAGTTTGTGCATCTAAAGGATTACTCCCCTTTGGGACGTTTAAAAATCTTAGTTTAAGTCTTACCTTGACAAACTCCTTGAACTCGGGAACCTCGTCTGTTTTTTGTTGGATGAGGGCAGCCCCGTTGAGCTGACAGCTGCAGAAGCGAATATACGGCTGCATGTGGGGTAACTGGGCCGTCAAAATGTCCCCGATCATCTTCACTGGCATCTTCTCCCCAGACATCTTCTTACGAACTCTTAGAGCCCTGCGTACCAGCATAGGGGGGGTAACAATACATAAATTATATACAACGTACATGGCTGCTGTTAAAGGGACAGGTACTACCAAAATATTCATGTGTTTTCATGTTGTGTTATTTGGGGACATAAAGTATCCCCCCACAGATCTACAGTTGCTGCTGGGGTTAGAGATCATCCAAACAGCACAGCCGCGGGGGGATGCTTCCTCTCTCCGGTACAATTTGGCCTCAACCACGGGGACCTCTTTGGTGTCCCCTGCAGCTGTATATAAAGATGGCCAAACTGACAGATTTCCAGCTGTTGATGAATTATAAGGCCAATGGTTCTCAGGAAGCTGGAGCCTTCACAACGGAATGCTGAGGATCACAGAAGTTCAACGTGATAATGGATTTATGGCCTTACTTGAGTAGCTTGATATTGCACATTATCAGCTCCTTCCAGTTGACAAAAATCATGGCCACTTCTTTTTCCGTGAGTAGATCAGATTCTAACAGCGGCTTCTGAAATATCTGAATGTTAAGAGGAGAGAAAACAAAATGTTATATTACATTATACTAAACCCTGTTTTGTTGCCTTTGCTCGGCTCGACATCTCTGATTTAGACTCTCAAGCAGCCCAACGTTGGAAGCGCGATCAGGATAAATGCAAAGAGTTCTTCATCAGTGGTTCTTAAAACAGTCCTCAAGAACAGAGCCAGCTAAATTAACCGTACCATTGGCCCCAAAATGAATTTAAGGAGAAGTGATTAAGTTATAACGGGACGCAGCGTCTCCCACTGTATGCATTCTGCGCTTTGCTGAGCATTTTGAGCTCACCTCGGTGACCAGTTGCAAGTCATTGACGTAATTCTCCTCCGTCACAATCAGCTCATGAATGTAGCCCTGTCTCTTTCTTTCTGTGGGGGTCAGCATGTCAAGAAGATGTAAATCCGCACACCCTATGGAGGTAAAACAAAAACAGGGAAGATGGAAAATAAAAGCTTACGCGTCATAAACTGTAATTCACTATAGATACCCCTGCTGTAGAACAGGTAATTGCAAATGGTGGAATAGGCAGGTCACCCAAAACAGCTTCAAATTAATAGACAGAATGCATCATTCTCGTTGAATATTACCCAACATGAGTTCAGGCTTTTAACCTTGTTGTATATTGTGCAGACCCACCAGAATTAATGGAGCCCACTCGGAATAGGCAGGACCTCTGCCTCTAGCCCCACACCCACCACTTACCAAACAGGACTAGGACTTGATCTCCAGGCAAACAGACTTCTAGAGGGTGGAACAGCTGAACCTTCGCAGGGATGACCTGTCCGTACACATAGATGCTAAGACTCTCATTTCTAGTGTAAACGTTTAGCTGTAAGAGGTCAACTTGGGTAGGGAACATTTGGACTAACTGCAAATCCTGATCAACCTGAAATCCCAATATCTGTTTAAAATAATATATGCTGATACCCCAGTCTGTTTTAATTCAGGCTACTTATGGAAAAGGTATAGAGAACCAGCGGTTTTATACACCAATCAGCCATAACATTATGACCACCTGCCTAATATTGTGTAGGTCCTCCAGACCATTTGAGGCATGGACTCCACTAGACCTCTGAAGCTGTGCTGTGGGATCCGGCACCAAGACGTTAGCAGCAGATCCTTTAAGTCCTTTGAGGGGCGAGGGGCGGCCTCCATGGACGCATCCGGGTGCCGCATGTTCACCAGGTAATCGACGCACCCGGCAATCCACGTGATGTGAAAGAAAACATGATTCATCAGACCGGCCGCCTTCTTCCATTGCTCCGTGGTCTAGTACTTATGCTCACCTGACTGTCATAGGTGCTTTCGACAGTGGACAGGGGTCAGAACTGACATTGAAGGGAACAAGCCACCGTCCGTTTGTGTGCCACTTTCCATCTTCTTGTGCCCATTTCCTAAGCACCAAGTTAGTTCAAAAAGGAAGGAAAAAGAAGAACTTGGAGGCTCCCTGCAATCAATACTCCACTGAACTGTCATCAAGTGTTGCCTACTGCCTATTGTGTGCTCCACCACCATTCCATTCCCATCATCATCTTTCTCCAAACACTAGGTTAACAATCCTGTTCCTCTTTTCCCTTTCCTTTATTATTAGTAGAACAGTTGTCTCTCTCCATCACCTCCACATGTCTGTATTACCCCCTCATTACTTTCTTTGTCCCTTCTCGCATCCCAGGCACTTTTTACCTTCACTTCTTCTCTTTCCCCCACCTCCCTTCCCTCCCAGCAATCTCTCCGCTCACACAAGTCCTATTCCCACCTTCTCTCACTCTCTCTTCTACATTTAGCAGCTGGGGATATTCCCAAAATTCTGGCCCTCCTTTGTTGCTTGCTTGCCCATCCTCTGCCACTCAACATTCCAGAAACTTCAATAAACCTGCCCGCATACCCTGCTACTCCTCCTACCCCCCTTTTACATTTGCACTCAGGAACGTATGTTCTATGTGTAACAAACTAACAGCCTTACAGGACCACTTTACCTGCACCTTCTCGTTCTAACTGAAACCTGGCTAACGTCTTGTAACACCGCGTCTCCCGCTGCTCTCTCCTATGGTGGCCTCTACCTCACTCACACTCCCAGATCTGATGACGGGAAGGGTGGTGGGGTCTGCTTCCTACTCTCCCCAACTTGTACTTTTCAATCTGCTCCATCACACTCTCTCTCCTCATGTGAGGTTGATGATATCTGACTACTTAATCCCATCTCCTTACGCATATTGAAAAAGCCCTCCCTAGACCAGACTGATCTGTCCAATTACCGTCCCATTTCTCTACTTCTTCTCGCCTCCAAGCTTCTTGAAGAAATTGCTTATACCCAACTTCTTACTTGACCCCCTTCAATTTGGTTTTCGCCCCTTGATACACTACAGAGACTTAAAAACATTGCACGCATCCGTTCTTTCCTAACACAAGATGCCACTAAGGCTCTTGTCCTTGCCCTCATCTCCTGCCTCGAATATTGGAACTCTGTCTTAGCTGGTCTCCCTCATACCCGTCTCGCCCCTCAACAATGCACCAATGCTTCCCCTACTTACATCTCATCACTCATCTCTAAATACACTTCTAACCGGTCTCTCCGCTCATCTGGTGATCTCCTTCCGTCCTCTCCTCTGATTTCTAATTCTCATGCATGCTTACAAGGCTGACCCTATCTTCTGGAATTCCTCCGACCCCTCTCGGTCTATCACCTCGTGTGAAAGCCAGTTTGAGTAGGGCCCTCCTCGCCTGCTCTTTCCATAAGTCAAAGCGCTATATTATAAACTACTTATGTCATGTGCTGTCTACCCATTGTACAGCGCTACGTAACATGATGGTGCTATAAAAAAAACACCTATCACAACCAGCAGTCACTTTTTCAGCAGTTTGAGCTGCAGTAGCTTGTCTGTTGGGAGCCGCCCCCCGTGCATAAACGAGCCTTGGCCACCCATGACCCTGTCGCCGGGTTCAGAGCTTTTCCTTCCTTGGACCGCTTTTGATAAATACCAACCGCTGCAGACCGGGACACCCCCCCCACACACACACAATAGCTGCAGTGGTGATGTTCTGACCCAGTTGTCTCGCCATCACAATTTGCCCCTCGTCAAAGTCACTCAGATCCTTACGCTGCCCGTTCTTCCAGCTTCTGACATCAACTTTGAGGATGAAATGTTCCCTCGCTGCGTGATATCCCCCCCCCACACTGACAGGAGCCATAACAACAAGATTATCCACGTTATTCCCTTCACCCGTCAGAATGTTATGGCTGATCAGCGTATACCATGATCAAGGAAAATATTCTCCGTTTGACTTCCCCTTAAGTCATGTGCTGATAACATAATAATAAAAGGGGATAAGAGCATAATTAAAAGCAAATAACCTATTTCTAAAATAATGGCAATTAATGTAACAAAAAAAGTCAACATTAACAGTATCTTATTCATTTACGGTAATATCTAGAAAGTCTTCATGTATTATGACAAAGCCAGTTTAATGTATAGATTTTTTTACCGTTCGCGCTGTGTGAGAGCCGCTGTATTGGTAACTAACAGAGCCAGAGTGGACGAGCGGAACACATCTATCACCTCTGCCAGGAGGTCATTCCACTTATCTAACACTTTCTGTTCTGAGCTCAATAGTCTTGTAATTGTTTCATCGTTACTGCTGGAACCGCCACACTTTGGCTACATTTCACCATAATTAGCTGAGCGCCTGGGCTATGGATACTTTCTAACTAAATTGTTACTTTTTGAAAAGTTTAGAGCTCTTAGCATTTTTTTTTTTGGTTAAGCTATTTGAATTCATACTCCGGGAAATCCCTTATTAATACACAACCTTTTTATTATATATTAACGATGGCAGGGTTTGCGGTGCAGAGTTAAGCCGCCTGTACACAGTGATTGGGAGGGTAATAAATAAATTAAAAAATAAATATAAAAAATAATGAACAACAATTGAATGACTGAAGTAACTTATGAGGCGTCCTCGTGAGGTTGCCTGTGGGTTTTTCCCTCGGTGATGAATGTTTGATGGATTGCGTTTTGGGTTCTTGGTATGGTAGCAGAGGTGCCGGGAGCGGCAGCAGAATTCTGGTCAGTAAAAGTTTTATGTAGTGTGCTTCTGATAAACAAAAAATGTAAATAAAATAAAAAACGAAAGTTGCTTTACTGGTACATCTCTGCCAGCAAATGAGTTTTGTGCCCCGGCTAGTAAGTCTGATGGATATTATTCCAAGCCTGGTTATATAGTGTAAATAATATAAAACTGATGTACGTTAAAGATTCAGTATATCAAGATAACCATAAAACAAGAAACACACGCAGAGGGCCCAGCTTTTATAAGAAGGGTTTAATTATCTATACAGGTAACTGATTGTAAAGGCTGTATTACAGTTGTTAAAGCTGTAAGTTTAATATATTTATATATTTTACATTCATACCTATGAAAATACTGAAGTGCGGGTGAATGAATGAATACGATTTCGGAGACCCTGCACCACAACAAAAGGAGTGCGGTCTGTAAAACATTCCGCGTACATAAAAAAAAAAAAACCGGGTCCGACTGACAAAAAAAAAAAACGCTTCAACCATTAGTAAAATCTGCCATGTTCAGTTGGTTACACTCAATTGACCCCCCCCCCCCAGTTTTGGTTTTTTTTTAAAGAAAAAAAAAAAATTCTTATTCCTCTTTTTCTACACACGACATTAACCCCTCAAGCAACGAAGCGGAAAGGCGGCCATGGCAAAACATGCATTACTCCTTCCTTTTGTGCATAGAGGGTTAAAAAGCAGATGCTAGTGTTTAAAGAAAACAGGTAATGACTTATACGGCACAATACAACACTGTAAGCGGTTATGAACAGTAAAATGACACTTCCACAGTCTAGTTAAAAGAATAATAGTAATAAAAAAAAATATGTAAACATTGCAATTAATTCCAAGTTATAATAGTGTATACATTCTTCTGCCCCGGTAGATATAAAAGGAACCCTTTAACTGGTCAGCCCCTCTAGTGTCCGAGTTAAAAAACAAACAACTGTAAAATTTATGAATATGAGCATTAACCCTTTCAGAGCTATGTAGGAGGAGGTGGGGTGTATGCTCAATGCAATGCGCAGCCCACTCTATTGTCACAATAAAAACTGGCTGATAACGCCACGAATACATATACATATAAATAAAAACCGGTACAAAAGAGGGATGCATGTACTTAACTATATGTGCAAAATATAACTGGGTTATTAATGCCTTCAGCGTCTAAAAATCTCAGGCAATGACGATGTTAAAAGGTAGCAACCATCGCACTGGAAGATATAGGTTTTTATCATGTACAAAATGTACTAGTGTCTACGAGTTAGCAGTATCGACCTTCTGTATAACCGGGAACCTCCGGCTACAAGCATCTCACTATTGCCAATCAGCTTGTAAACATGTAATCCATGTAAAAATGTTAGATGATATATATATATATAATCATCTATCTATAGATATATCTATCTATAGATATATATGCTATTAAGACACGGAACATAATGATATGAAACAAGACATTTCAGGTTTTGTGGACACTTAACAGCACATGCAGCATTCCTTGATAGTGGGTCTTTTTGCAAGAAAACAAAGAAAAAAAACCAAAACATTGTATTCTGAAACATTCAAAAACCTTTTCCTTGTTGACTTATTGCATATGAACTGTAGAATGTGAACAATTAGAAACCTCCTATTCAAAACATAAATTACTAATTTTTTTTTTTCTTTCTAGCAATGGAGAAAGCCACAAAAGGACCCACTATCCTCTCTAATCAGTTAATCGCTTTTGCACATTGGATCTGCCGATAACGTCGTGGTTACATGCATCTAAATGGAAAATGAGGTATAACTGCAGTGCAGTGTTCTTCTATTCAGAAGGCAGTAGATGATCATGCTGGAAGTCACATGATCAAGGCTGCATCTCCCATCATCCCTCGGGGCAGTGATATGGGGATAGTGGGTCTCTTTGAGGACTTTCAAGCCTGAGAAAGGGGGTGGACAACATATGATTCCTAGAAAAAGGAGGAAAACAACACATAAGCAAAAAGAAAAAAAAACCACAAATGACAAATAAAAGAAAGAAAAAAAAAAAAGCCAGCCACGGCGCACTGTGCTGTGATGAGTCAAGCATCGAAAGACAGGGAGGCAAAATAAAATGTGGCATGCTACAAACAGGGAATGAGGTGATATAGGGGGGGAGGGGGAGCGAAGAAATGGCATTTTAGATCACTAATGCATAGGGTTGTACCTTCCATAGGCAGACGCCCCAGGCACAGCTCTCTGCAGGGACCCACACTCTCTCGTATGTCCATCAAACACAGACGCTTCGATCTGAAGCCCTGAAAAGCTATCTTCTCCCGGTGTTTGCGATGGACACAGGCGAGAGTATTTCCACCCGGAGTCAAGCAGCCCGGCAGCACCCCCCCTCCCCCCGCAGCACCCCCGTTCCCTCCCCCCGCAGCACCCCCGTCCCCCCCCCCCGCAGCACCCCCAAGGGGCTTCTGAAGCATGTCATCCAACTGATTTTGAGACAGATTTTCAATGTTGTTTTTAAATATGATGCAACACATCCATGAACACCCCAAACGCCCTCATTGTGTGATCTGGAGCAGGAGGGATTTAAATTCCACATAATCGTATACTTAATTTAGTGGCAGTGAATAAAATATTACCTTTTAATTTTTTTTTTATAATTAAAACGTCCTTGCAATCAAATAAAATCAAATATCACTCAATATTTCAGCCAAAGGGGGGTGGTAATTAAAGGGGTGTGGCTAGAGGCGTGGCCAGGGCCTACTTTGACCTGCTGATAGCTATTCACGTAACAATGTACAAATTAAACGGTTTTAATTAAATTATTATTCTAAATTTCCTTACTCAATTTCTATGGTTTCTACAGACATTGTTGCTTTAAGGCTGTAGAACCCAGTGACAAACCTCATACCCAGCAAACACACCGAGAGCCTAGAAAAGAGGGGCATCAGGGGAGGAAAAAGGCAACAAGGTATTTTGACCTCGAAGAGGAAGGCATGAAAAAAGAAAAAAAGCTAGAAAAACTAAATTACTGTTCTGCTCAAACTCAGTTGGGTTCATCTAGAAAGTTCTAACGGTAAGCGATATTTTCTGGGAAATGCTTTGCATTTTGAAAGATTTGGCGAAAGCAGCTAAAGCTTTGATTTCTGCAAAAGAGACGCAGAATCCCAGCAATGCTGCATGGCGTTATAAACCGATCAGAAAAGGGATTGCCAGAACAAGCCCCGGTTACTTACATTGTTGACTGGGGTCCATGTCTGTAGTCAGCTTCACGTAATTGGCTGGGAAGAGCCCCACTTGACCATTTAGTTCTCCTTTCCACCAATCAGGATCCTCTTTGTTCAGTACATTGATGACTTGACCTTTGGTAAACGCCAGCTCGTCGTCGTTCTGTGCGATATAGTCGTACATCCCGATTACTTGGCACGCTGTAAGAAGCCAAAGAGTCAATGAACTCTACGTATTTATGCAGCATATTAAACAGGATAGAATTATACTAAAGACACAGTATGAGCTCTTATTCCGGAGTCAATTTCCACGGCATCCAATTTTTGGGAGCGTTAAGCTTTGGTTTAATGTGACTACTTTAAATATTAACTAAATTATATGTGACCATTAAGACAACAAGAATGGAAAGCAAGTGCAAATATATACACATTGTTGGGACATCAAACAAGAAAAAACGACTACAATATGTATTCCAATGAACGAGGAGTAATAAAATTGGATGTACAAAGTCACGCATGCACACCGACATCGCAAGAAACAACGATCAAAGCAAAGTATTTCCCAGAAGGTCTATCCAGACCCCTCAGGGACCTCTGATGAGTCCCTCGGCCGGCTGATCCCAGTGAGGTCATCATGATATCATAAGCGGTTCTGTCCGGATCCAAGAGAGATCCTGGAGGCCTTTAAAGACCCCAACAGTGCTGCCGGTCAAAAAACATTAAGGTAAAAACTACAAACATAAAAAAAGGGGGGGGGGGAAATGTTGGAAGTGTCCTGGCCCATTATAACATTACATTAGCTGCACAGGGGGGGGGTATTATATTCATGGGAGTAGTCAGGGACAGCCAATCAGTGGAAGTAAAAATACCAGGAATATGTATTTTTATTTATTTCCATAAAATTATTCATACTAAATGACAGACTACACGGAGTACCAAAAGAAAGTGCTATCTCAGATCAAATCCTGAGAAATGGAAGTCAAGACACCTTTCACAACAGTATTAAAATAAGGTGGCTTTTATAGATGTATATTACTTATTATAGTATGAGAAAAGAAACACATTACACTTTCTGGGGTTTATAGAACTCTAAAAGTCATGCTTTAGGAACAGAGGCAGATCTGTCTCACTGGCAAAACAATATCTGAGCTGAAGGAACCTGTAAAAATGTAAAGAAAGACCTGGAACACGCGATGGTGACAATCAATCCACACGCTATCCAACATACTGTATATACATACTTAAGTAGCACAGGATAAAGCCTGAGATTGTAAGCTTACGAGCCAAGCCCCTTTACCTAATGTATCAGCTCGTCTTAGTCTGTCAGTTCTAGAACGTATGGACTGTAAGAAGCGCAGAGTAAATATGTGGCACCATAAAATGTTATTATGATGATTAAGTACAACTTTGCTGTAAGTAGGTTTCTTGTCCATATCTGGTTTTCTACCAGCAGAGGGTTAAAACAGACAGACAGACAGACAGATTCTTACAAATCACTTAAGTTGCAACACAAACACAAATGTGATGGGCAGTTTGATATTGTCCTTGCCGAACATTCAGAAGAAGTGCATACCAAAATCCTTTCTATATCAGCCTCTACCACCTCTGCTGAAAGGCTGCTGCATTTACCCATAACCCTTTCAGTGAATAATTTACTCTCTTGGCACATCTAATTTTACACAGTTGCCTCCTGTACCAGTAACTCTCCTAACTGGAGTAAGATATTCTCACATAAGAGCATTCTGAAAATACAGAAAGTGTCGAAGACCTGACTGCCGCTTACTTACTCGGTGGCAATGCTGCTGGTTTAGGCGGCTCCGTTGGGGTGGTGGTTTTATTAGTACCAGGGCTCAATAGTTTCACATAGTTTGCAGGGAACCATCCGATCTGTCTTTTCTTCCCACGTGCCTAAGGAAACATTTGTCACAAAGGTAACTAAACAACAAACGTACACAAACCACACAGCCCAGATCCAGAAAAAGGCAAAAAAAACCAAACAAACAACAACCCTTTAATACTAAAGTAAAAACGCGCACCCCAAATATTTACAGTCCTCACGGTTAAGGCCATTTTCTCTTTTTGCTCTTCAAATCTTTTGCCATCTTGTCACAATACACCAAAACATACTACCATTTAAAAGGTTTGGGGGTCTCTTTGCTCCTTTCAAGGAAAACAAGAACATTTCTATCTGCAATATAATCGCAAAAGGGTTTCTAACGATCAATTAGCCTTTTAAGCTTAAATCAGCGAACAATGTGCCATTGGAACACAGGAGTGATGGGAGTGATAAAGGGCCTCTGTCTTTTCCAGCAACAATAGTCATTTACAACATTAACCCCGTCTACGCTGGATTTCTGATCCATTTCATGTTATTGCAATGGGAAAAAAATGATTTTCTTTTAAATAAAGGACATTCCCAAGTGACCCCAAACTTTTGAACGGTAGTGTGTATGAAAACGTATCATGGCATCAAGTTAAACATGGAAAGACTAAAGTTAATTATTTCTTTGGATTTTCAATTAAAACATTTTATAATTCTGTTTTGTTCTAATTATGTAGAAATATAAAAGATGTCGTGATGACAAGCGTAAAACGTTTCCCTAAGTACTAAAACGCTTTCTTTAACATGATTATAATAAGTTAATGTTAAACTTAAAAACAAAATAAAAAGAAAAAAAAAGAAAAGAAAAGAAAGAA
Source organism: Sceloporus occidentalis (assembly GCA_023333645.1). Taxonomy (NCBI): domain Eukaryota; kingdom Metazoa; phylum Chordata; class Lepidosauria; order Squamata; family Phrynosomatidae; genus Sceloporus; species Sceloporus occidentalis. The sequence continues at coordinate 970,046 of JALMGF010000262.1, forward strand.
AAGGTGACCAACCTGTAGCTCTCCCTCCCACCAGCCGCCGGGATTCTTCTTCCTGATGAGAATGAGTTGGCCCGGAGCCAGAGTTAGTTGCTCAGGGCCAGTGGCCGTGTAAGATGCGATGACCTGGGCAATTTCTGAAAAGAAAACACAAAATTAAAGCTTAAAACCATAAAGTTCCATCACATCTGCAATAGAAGGCAATGGAACATAGCAAATAACTTTTTTTTGTGTCTGAACTCATTAATCTGATCAAAGGCCGGGTGAGAATGCAGCCGTTCTACACGATCTTCTATCATCCTCCGTGATTCTAAATGTCTCTCCACTGACTGGCTGCATATAATAAAGTCCGCACTACCTGCACCCTGCTTCAATCCATCACTGCCCGAGCGCTTATAGCCTTAACCACAATATAAAAACCCACAAAAGACAGAGCCACTCACTGCACTCTCTTTTTTGTTATGAAAGCAGAAAATTAATCTTTTTTCATAGACGGTCAATAAAAAACGCTGACATTTCCGATTACATTTTTAACGGACCAGCTAATAAAAGTTGAATTTTTTACTTCCAGAAACAAGCGGCGTGAGCGCACCTCCGTACGTGAATAAGAATGACTGTAATCTAGAACATAATTCCCCAACTCACCTGGCTTCTTTCCAAGGCTTCCCGTTTTTCCTGCTGTTCCAATGCCCTAAGGGGGGGGAAAAAAATGCAAATGACCAAAAATGGCTAAAACGAAGAAAACTGAGTGTCACACACCGTATCTATCAGAAATGCAGAGAATTAGAAAGATGCGCACACATGAGTTTAGTTTAAAAGAGCTGGGAACGAGGTTTTGGCTGCTTTCAACCATGTGAATGCAATTTAACTATGGGTGAAATAATTCCTGGTGACAAACACTAGTGTAGAGAATCATACAGACGTAAGAAAGATCTGTGACTGCTGAATGAATGAAATCTTTTCCTATAGCAGACAGATAAACCCAAGGCGAACGTTGAGCGATTGTATTGGTAAACTGTATTTGCACGCGCTGGAAACACGTATTTAGCAGGGAAATTACCTCCGAATCTTTCAGTTTCACGTAATTGGACGGGAAGACTCCAGTTTTGTCGCCCACGGTCCCCGTCCACCAGTCTCCATCCTTCTTAATTACCAAGATCATATCGCCTTGCTGGAAAGTCAAGTCTCCTTGCTCGTTGCTCTCGTACGTATACATAGCTATGTATTCTGAAAAACAAACAGGCTGCGGTTCATTTCAGCTTAGAGATGCCTGGAATGAATACTTATTAATGGAAACGTTTTACTGGGTTAAGTGACATTTCTTTACCATATGATCAGCTGAATAATGAGTTAAACACACAGGTCTTTATTTGGTTTTTCAGGGTCTCTAAACACCTAACACCGCGGGTCTCTCTGAATTGAACTATCCTTCAATGAAAAGTCCTCAGACAGTACGACGTAACGCGAAAGAAAGCCTAATTCCCCCAATGTACAAACATATAAAGGGCTTCACGGTAATCGGTACGATCACTTGCCTCGTTGCAATTTAATTTCTGTTCACTGAAATGTCTCTTAACACCCAAGACGTAAACAGCTGAAAATGTGGACAGTTTTTTTTCCTTGAGGTCTTGGAAGAACGGCCAAAATTTACAGGAAGAAAAAAGACTAACGTTTGGTCCTTACCTTCTCCTTGGACGGCAGGTTTAAACGCTGGCGAAGACACCCTCTTCAAACTGGCCGGGCTTTCCGAAGACGTCGAGTCGATACTGGCATGATAAAAGTACATCATTACACCACAGCGCCCAAGAGCTTCACTGTCTGATCATTTATGAAAACAAAAGTACACTTGTTTTGTAACGACCAAGGTAATAGCCACATCAAATAAGTAAAAAAAAAAATGCAATATTCAAAAAAGTGAAAAATGTTAGGAAGGACAGAAATCACATAGCAGTCCCCATAAAAAAAAAACAAAAAAACAAACAAAAACAAAAAGCCTTGCTATTGCCCCCCAAAAACTCGCAAGGAAACAAGTGGTTTGGGACCACTTTGGCTTTTCCAAACCCTGTTGATCCTGTCCTGTTTAAGAAATCCTAGCAAATTGTCATTTTTTCCCCTCCGTTTTCAGCTTTTATTGTATTTTATAGCTATAGAATTATATGTAGGACTGTCGTTTCAAACAAAAGTCCACAAAAGAGCCACAACTGAACAAACATATGGTAAGAATAGCAAAAATGTGGGGCTTTCGGGTGCAAAACACCTTCGGTGGTGAGTATCAATACTCCTTAAATGGTATAAATAAACGATATTCAGTTAAAACGCCATAATGTGTAATAAATTGTTATCAAACACAACAGTCAGTTACACGTTCACACGTATGACAAGTATACCTGGTTGATTTCCTCAAGGGGCCGGAAATGAGCTTGACGTAGGATTTAGGAAACCAGCCCTTATGCCCTTGAACTTCTCCAAACCACCACATGTCCTGCTGTTCCAGAACGGTGATGATGTCATTCTTGTTGAAATTTAGGTGGTTGTCCTTCTTCGCCCTCCATGGATACAGCGCTTGGGCTTGGAGTCCTTCCACTTTTTCACCCTATGAACAGAAACATTAAATGAGCACCTTGTGTGCCAATCTATAGATCATATCGACAAACTGGTAACGTGACAACAAATGGATTGTAGCCCTTCAGGTAAACATCACTCAGATATAGTCTGACACTCACTTACAGCTAACATACAGCCAATGCAGAAACATATCTTAAACTTTAGTAATTTTGAAAGGATTGCTTCATAGTTTCTAAACTGAAATACTTTAACGAGAAGCGCTATACCTGGCCTAACACGGGGGAAGGAGATGATCCAGTAACCGTAGCCGGAGTGAATGCCGAGCGCTGTCTTATCTGGCCAGCGCTTGGAACGGTCAGCGAGGGCTGTGCTGCCCATATGTCCCAATTATCAGTCTCTGCTTTATCACTGTTATTGGTTGGCCACCTGAAGAAAGAAGAAAAGCCGTTAAAAAAATAAAAAATATATAGTTAAAGAAAGCATTGATCTGGAAGACACGGCGAGCTGAACGATCATGTAGGAGAAGCTACACGTCTTTTTTTTTTTACCCTGTAAAAGTATTCTGATTGAATATATACCGTATTGGCTCGGATATAGCCCGCACCCGAATATAGGCCGCACCCTAAAAGTTTGGTGCTTTTTTTTTTAAGAAAAAAGCTTCTGCCCCCCCCCCCAGATATGCTGCCACTCTACCCCCCCATCCCGAGATATGCTGCCACTCTGTCCCCAAGATGCCCCCCCCCACCAGACTTACCGGTGCAGACTCCACAGGGTCTTGCGGGGCCGGCGGGGGACATCTACACATAACACGTATTCAACTTCTGGTGCCGGCACTTCCACCGTGGGAAGTACCAGCAAGGAAGATTGTTTGCGCAGACGTTCACCGGCAGCGGCGATGCGAGCAGAAACAACCTCCGCTGCCGGCACGTCTGCAAGATGTGCTTTAAAATCTCCCTTGCCGGGACTCCCCCCGTGGGAATTCCCGGCAAGGGAGATTGTTAAAGCACATCGAGCAGAGGTGCCGGCAGCGGAGGTTGTTTCTGCTCGCATCGCCGCTGCCGGTGAACGTCTGCACGATGCGCTTGGACAATCTCCCGTGCCGGCACCCCCCCCCCGTGGAAAGTGCTGGCAGGGGAGGCTGTCTGAGTATCAGAGAGTAGGATACGGGTCCCCTGCACCGCTGCGGGGGATCTGTATCCTAACCCTGCTGCCTGCCCAACGCCCTCAACTGCATGTCCCGGGCGTCGGGCGCTAGACTCCGAATATAGGCCGCACCCCCACTTTAAAGACTTAAAGTGTGGGGGGAAATGCAGCCTATATTTGGGCCAATACGGTAATTTTAAAGTTACCTGCATTTTTGCGTTTCTTTTATTTTATGTATATGGTGATGAAGCACTTACGTAGAGCTGAAGTCTGCCCAGTTGTTGGCATTCGCAGTGGAGTCGGTGAACGCTGCCGATGTACTCGTGGCCTGCGCCACGTGGTCAGCTGTTTTGGACGTAGTGTCTGCTGCCTGCTTGGTTGTGCTTGGACATTCGCCTTCGGGGATTCTCTCTGCGTAGTTGGCTGGAAACCATCCCGTTTTCCCTTTCAATTCCCCTCCAAGCCACCCAGGCTCACCGGTTTGGCTCTCGTCCACCTGCAGAAACAAACGGAAATGAGCTTACGACAGATTAAATCAATTCATTAAGCGCATTACAACAGAGTCTTTTCGACGCAACAAACAAAATGAATCAGAACAGTCAGACAGTTTAATGTTTGGAGGCAACAACGTTAATTAGCAAGTCAGAATAGAGAAATATATTGACATGCACAGGAAAAATCCATTATGATCTTGAATAATTGATGGAATTAAGAAATATAGCGACTGTGGATTGGGAGAAAAAAAAAGTTCCAGTTAAGAGAAACACACATTTTTACACAAGGCTGGGGTTCTCATAAGAAATACACGAGTCCCTGGAGGTAACTTACACTTTAGATAACCAGTCCAGATACCTGAATGATTTTGGGGGGAATTTGGGGTATGTAGACAAGGAGAGTCTGCTGCAAAGTGTAAGCAGGGGCTTTAACACCATAAGAACCCAATAAGAAAAATGGAGGTAGGCATATTGGCCCAAGAGACGGTTTAGTCGAGGGCAACAGCTTTTATTGTGAAAGTGTAGAGCCACGTAAGTTGTCTGGCCCGTAAAGGCCTCTTTAGATGAAAGAAGAGACCTCTAAGGTCCTGAAAGCTTGTGATGTCACATCTTAACCTATGCAGGCCAAATAAAAGGTTCAAGGTTACATGGCAGCCTAGCAATATTCCTAAACTCTGCACCTGAAACCCTTTCTATAACTAATCCCTATTGTATACATTAGCGGACTCACTGATTACAGATGCAAAGTAAAAGTTTGATTCAAGAGGTTTTTGTTTTTTTTTGTTTGTTTTTTTGTTGTTTTTTTTTTGTTTGTTTTTAAGCACAGAAGCAGACACAGGTCACGTGACTTATTAGCAGAGGACAATAAACTCTTTCTTCATACAAACAGTGATCCTGGGAATTCACATCTGTGGCTTTATTGGGCGTCTATTATAGTAACCTTCAAAATGAAGTACAGATATAGGCGTCCAATCATTCTCACCATGATTATATCCCCGGGTTGGATTGTGATCTCATCGGGACTTCTTGCATCAAAAGGGTAGAGCGCTCGGTAATAAACAACCTTCACCTCCCCCTGAGAGATCGTTAGCGGTGCTTTTTCTAAAAGGGCAAAAAAAAAAACCAGATTGTTCAAGAACAGACTTTTCCCAACATTTATCCAAGTAATTAAGACGCGCTGACGAAGCAGATGTAAAAACAGTTCACAGTGACATATAAACACATACACAGTAAACAGATATTTAACCCCTTCAAGACCGGGACGTACCTGGTACTTCCTGGTCAAAGGTCACCGGCAGACCGGGACGTACCAGGTACGTCATCGATGATGCGCGATCACAGCGTCGCTATGAACGCCGGGATCGCGAGGGGCAGCTGCTACTGACCGCTGGGTGCCCCCAGAGATCCGTAGCAGCCACTCCCGCTCAATTCTGAAGTGAATCACGAGCACGGAATTTAAATATTTTTAAAAAAACTGCGGTCTTCAAGGGAAGACGCAGTTTGCAAAAGTCGGTCCTGAAGGGGAAGGGCCCTGTTGGTATATTATGATCAGGCGACAAAGCAAAAAAGCATCTCTTGCAATCTGGCACAAGCCAAGCACACACCTGTACCTGTCCAGGGGACTTGCCCTCCTGGTTTGAACGGCTCTGGGAGCTGATGGAAAAGTTTGTTGGGTTTTTCCTGTGCGTCCTGTTTTTTCTCATCGTCGTTGGCTTTAGAGGAGTCTAGCTTTTTCTGTTTCTCCTCTTCTTGGAGTAGTTTGTGCCGCACAATGTCCTCTTCCCGTTTTACGCGGTCCTGCCACTGCTTGTCTTGCTCTTGTGCCCGTCTGGTAAATAAATAAAATACTATTAAAATTAACATTTAGGATCTGGTTCCTTCACGGTTAAATTATCTGGCGGCATCAACGAATAATAGAACACTTGAGGACCAGAGACAATCAATGGCATTTTAACAATTTCGGCTTAAGCGTCAGTGCTTACACATGTGTGAAAATAGTAGTTTCCCTGTCCGATTGTCTTTTTTATGTGTTTTTGGCATGGAGTGTTTGTTAGATCTTCAGCCAAAACCTAATACTGGTTTGTTTCGTCCCAAAGTACGCAGGTGTATTGACGTTCTCAGAAAGCAACGGTTTCCACCTCGGTACCCTGCCATGAACGCTGCCCAGTGTCTCTCTGATGTGGTATCAAACACCGATCACAGCTGAAGCAAAACACGGCCAACCAACGCCTGGATGATGTTCTGGGGTCCTTTAGGACGTCATGGATGACTTTACACCTTGCTCAGATATTTTGGCAGGATTTCTACTCTTGGGAAGGTTCACTACTGTCCCAAACCTCCTTCCGTTTGTGAATATGGCCCTGAAAGAGATCCATGGTGTCTCGGAGTCTCAGAGATGGCTGTGTAACCCGTTCTAAACTGGTATGTATCGCTGTTTTCCAGAGGGGCTCAGGAATGTGAATGTGGCACGATGTGGCTCTGTATCCTTAGCGTTGACCGCTTCAATCCAACGGCAAAGTCACATTTAAATTTAGTAGAGCCAGCCTACGCGAGGTCTGGGGGTATACAAAGGTTTTCAAGGATGTGGTTCTAGCAAACTCTCATAGACGTAACTTACATGAAAGACTTTGTTAGATAACTGGGCGCAAGAACGCACAACCCAAGTCCTCAAGAGCCGCAGAAAGGCCTGGAAAGCTCTAACAATATTTATATTTAATTGCTCAGGCTGGGATAGGCAACAATTTGTGGCCCTCGAGGACAGCAGTTCTGCCACCCTGGTCTTGCTTTAAAAACAACATTTATAGATTGGAACAAAAGTTCATAACCATTGCAGGAGACGAGGCATTCATTCGCACGTACTTATTCAGCATCATCGCTCGTGCATGGACTTGAAGTCTTTTATAAGGCACAACGAAGATCAAATCGAGTCCTGTGGATGTACGTGTCTATGTCCCGACAATCAGTATATATAAAACGTACAAAGGAACATTGTATAGGTAGTTAGTCCTATCTAGGTAGATGGGTAAAGATCTGAGCTCCTTGATATTTGCATCGACAACTAGAGTTACACGGATAAGACGCGCTGAAATACCACTAAACTCATTCCGCTGGATCCCTATTATGTAAGTCCTTTTATCGTACGCACTTATCTGTGCATGCGTGTACCGTTACGGCTCTGTACGTTAGGATAGCAACGTGTTATATTTCCTCTTTAATGGGGATGACAGGATTATAAAAAAAATTAAAAAAAAATTATCGAGGAAGAAAATATTTGGCTGCAAAATCTTTTTCAGGCAATTGGGTTATTTAAGGTTTGAGAAGAATGCGTATTAACGTGCGCAGAGGGTTACTCACAGAGCACTTCAATTTGCATTCATCTATAGTAAGGGTGTCAAGGACATTAAACTGTCCCTTGAAGTTATTCACAATATGTGACTGGTGGTCCTGAGACACGCTCCGATACGAAACCTTCAAAAGGTCCTAGAAAGCACCACCCGGACAGGAAAGTTTGAAAGACGGATTTGAGTCGAAACAGGACTGTTCTTCAGAAGCAGGGACCCTGCGGAGTGAGCGTTAAGCAGTGCAATAAACTTCAAACTCTGAAATGCCCCTCAGCAGATCTAATACTTCCTCCTCTATACCAGAATACCTAAACAAGCTGGGTATGCTGAAAAGCGAGGTCAGGTAGGTTAAGCTAAAGGCTTTCTGCAAAGTCCTGAAGAGCTGGAACACGTCACTTGGCTGCTCGCTCTCACTGCCTGGCCTGACTCCTGTCTCCTCAGAATAAATCCTTGCAGGCTCTGTACTTGCCCTGGACAATAAGCGGTTAAAATGTTAAAAGCCAAGAAAAAAATATTTTTTTTCAGCCTAAACAGAAACGAAGTGACGCGCGGTTACCTACAGTATGTTTAAAACCAGGCGTACACAACACACAGCCTGGGCAACGTGCGGCCCGTGCTTAGCAGAGGGAGGTTTAGTGTAACGCGCATGGAGCGTTTCCTTCCTGTGGTGTCAGCGTGCATGGCAGGAAGGATCTGTCAGCATGACGGAGACCCGGGTCCCTATATTACTCTCTGATGAACCCTATTCCACTGATCGCACGTACACGACAGTCCAAAGTTGGAAAAACATGTAAGATGAAAAACTAAAAAGTGTGCAGACAAAAATAAAATGATATATACATATATATACGTACACAGACATACTGCACGGGGGCAGGTGCACAGCAGTTGTGTAGGCCTGTTTTTAAAATGTGGTTGATTTATCAAGGCGACCAGTATGTAAAATGAACTTGCATTTCAATGCATTTATAATTTTGTTATATGATAACACAGAAGGATTTGTATAAAAGGTGATCGTGGCCTGAAAACTTGACTTACCAATATATTAACCAATAGAACAGACAAACTGGATAATCCCACAGGTGATTACTGGTAATAATACAGTTCAATCTTCCAAAATAACTGCATTATTATTCACGTGAAAACGGTAGCTTTATATTGCCATTAGGCACACCTCACATTCCCACACTCTCCACTTCTGTGCCATAGAACATATTATTACCCTCAAAGATCAGTAAAGAACAGTTTGCTACTCTAATAAGACCCCTGCACACATACGCAGAAAACAAACCCATGGATTTCAAGCCGCCAAACCGATGCAAACATTAGACAATGTATGGGGCAATGCACTGCAGCTTCAGAGCTACAGCTTTTCCTAAAGTTAAGTGCTTTTTTCTCCAGCTAAAGAATGCATTCTTACAAATCACTTCAACATACACTAGATAGCAGGGCTGCATGTGGCACTGAAGCGTACGCTTAACGCAATACACAAAATCTAGAAAGCACAGACAGTAGATACCTTTGAGCTTCCTCCTTTTGCTTCTCCAGTTCAATGATCTTCCTCTCCTGCTCCTTCAGCTTCAGCCTCTCGGCTTCCAGGTCCTTTTGCTTCTCCAGTTCAATGATCTTCCTCTCCTGCTCCCTCAGCTTCAGCCTCTCGGCCTCCAGGTCTTTTTGCTTCTCCAGCTGCTGTTTATTGTGCTGTTCTCGGAGCTCCTGAACAAAAGCATTAAAAAGCTATTAAAAGGCAGGCGTTTCATTTACCACCATCTTCCAAAAGCCTGGGCCATCGTCAAACACAAGCAACACCGATTATTTCTTCCAGCCACTAATTTGAACATGAATAATTTATTTTAGGTAAAAAGAAGCCACCTCTAAAGCTATTCACGGGCCAACAAAGCAAACCGTAAAAAAGAAACTGCAGCTTGCACTGGATAGAGTGCAATGTATTTTTTGCAATGATCCCTCTAATTGCCTTGCAAGACAGAAAGCATACGGCACAGGGAACACCGAATTCAATACAGAAATGATGAGTGTAAATAAAAAACTTTGCAGAATAAAAGATAGAAAGAGAAAGAAAAGGCGTCCTGGCAACACACGCAATACCTTTAGCTGGTTATTAAAGACATCAATCTCTTGAAGTTTGGCTCTGGTTTCTTTCTCCACGTCATCTAGTTGTTCTCTAAGCTGCTGACGACCGATTTCCTTGGCTTCTAATGCTCGTCTTAGTGCAAGAAGCGAGTCTCCTAGAAAGAAACAGTATCCAGATATTAATAAGAAACACGATTATAGTCCGCAGCCTTATAGGTTTGGTGCCATTTAAAAGAAAAAAAAATATTATATTTTTTTTTACATTTAATGTATGGTAGGAGGATCCCACCCTCCTAACCTAAACTTTAGTTTTGCAACGTTGATGTGGATGAGGCAGACGTGACCTCCGCCTCCTGCACCAGTCTGCCTCATCCACATCAACGTTGAGAATCAAGAATCATGGCGGAACTAAAGTTTTTGCTTGCGTTGCCGGGGGGGGGCCGCATTTTCGCCGGATCGCACTACCGAAACCGCTCTGCAGTCTTCTGATCCGGTCTTCCAGACACCCTGGAGAAGGTAAAAATGCTAAACCCTGATTATAGGCCGCATCCCCACTTTAAAGATTTAAATTATGGGTAAAAACTGCGGCCTATAACCGGGCCAATACGGTATATTTTCCGGCGAAACAAATAAATCCCAGTAACGGCCTTTCCTCTTTTTTTTTTTTTTTTTCATCATCTTACTGGCCTTGTTTAGGCTGCATATCCGAAGACGTAATAACCCTAAGTGTCCAAAAGAGATATAATTCGCGTGGATACACTAAAAGAGAACGATGGTTTAATTCCATTGGAACGGGTCTGGTGTTCAGGGTATGATAAACTCCTAGTCACAAAGGGCTTTATTATATTATTATTATTATATTTATTTAATCATCGTCCTTTTAAAATAATATGTCCGTGACTACAGGGAGATTTCAAGCACAACGAGGATGAACTTACTGTGTAAACTATTTTGTTGCACCTGCTTCAGCTGGTCCTTAAGAGACTGTTTTTCAGGAATCAGTTTTCCAAGAAGCTGTTGGGACTCCTGAAGAAACAAAAAAGATCGATATGGTCTTTAAAACATGACGACATTAACTAAACGCAGCATAATGTTCTCTAATACCTCCAGCCAGAACAATGAATGTAAGCGGAATGGCCTCTCAGCAGAAATGGAAGAGGTTAATACAGCAATGGGATAAGATACAGCTATCCTAAATCTTAGACAAGACCAAGGACTGATTAAGGCTTGTGCCTTCCATCAGGACGGACAGGCAGACAAACCGGGCCAATGGTTCTTATTTGCTTTAATCGCAAATATATTATATATATATATATATATATATATATATATATATATATATATATATATATATATATATATATATATATTATACACACAAGCAAACATACTCGAGAGGTTACATGACAATATTGAGTCGGTGGCCCAAAACCAATTCAAGCAGCCCAGGAGGGCTAATGCACTCCCTACCAGCTACCCCCTGACACGCATACATCAAACCCAAACAAAGGACTACATTAAAGGGCCGTGCCAAAAGTAGCAGCAGAAAAGAAGCCTCTGTTCTGGTTACGGTACGATGAAAAGGGATGACTTCATCCAGCTTGGTCTGCTCGGTCCAGCGTGCCAAGTGAATGACTCAGGCAGAACACATTGTTGCATTCTGATCAGATCTATTGGCGTTTAAAAGGGTTATTGTCTACTGCGTGCGGAACAATAGACTGATGGGGCAAGCAAACAATGGGGTGCTCAATGACTACGAGAACTGTGTGTGTGTATGAATGTGTGCATGAGTGTGTATGAATTTGTGTGCATGAATGTGAGAATGTACCTAAACATTAAATTATGTTAATGTACAGTGTATCAATATATAGGTGTGTTAGCATACAAGCGTTTTAAACAAACTCACCCCTTTTTCTTGCCACAACCCCATGATGACAAGAAGGGTGATTTAATCAGAGTACATATTAGTATACTGTTGACCGTTTGTTTATTTGTTTATTTTTTTACAGCAGGTAGAGATATATCAATAGCCTAAATCCTTTTAAAACAGGGGGGGGTGTTTGTTCTTTAGTAACAAGCGGTCAGGCAAATAAACTGCATAACATCTTTGGCAAAAAAATAAATAAAGAATGCAGGATATAGGAGCCGAGATTAAAACACTGCTGAATGGAAGCAGCCTGCTAATGTGAACCGCTGAGAATAGAGTTTTCTCCTAATTATAATATCCCGTCTTACATAAACGTACAAAATGATCCTACTTAATGCGCACTAAACGAAGCCGTACACCGCTTACCTGTAGCTGTTGCTGTAGGTGCGTGATCTCTGCTATCCGCAGCTCCCTCGACTTATTAGTGCTTTCGATTTCGTGCCGTTGTGTAGTGAGACGACAGCGAATATCTTGTAGTTTTCCTTCTAACTGATGCTTTTTATCATTCTTAGGGAGATAGCACATTTAATGGGGAAAATGTCAGACAGATACCACTTAAAAGAGAACTAAAACATCTAAATACAAACCATAATTTAATGGAACATCCCCCATCATCACTTGTCATTTTTATTTAATATACTGTGTTTAGGGCAATCAGACTCGCCATATTTTTCTGTACTGTCCCAAATAACACATTATACCGTTACAGAGAACACATGCTATAAAATATTGTTCCTTATTTTCCAACCCTGACACCCACCCATGGCATAGGCAGGGAATTTCATGCATATTTACCACCGTTTCCCACGAGGACACAGCAAACGGTTTTGCAATAATGCCGTCTGAATAGCTTGGAAGTCGTGACGTTGACTCTATGGGTTTAGCAGATCGCTACCAAGCCCCGACCACTAGAGACGTTTATAGCTGTATGTTACTCCTTAAGATAAGGACTAAGTATGAAATGTGCCAGTTTCCCTTTAAAAGAACAATATGACAGCAGGAACAAGATCATTCATTTTACTAGCACAGTTGGACTCACTAAAGCCTCAAGCTCAAATTCCAGCGTCTTTTTCTTTGCCTTCAGCACAACGATGTCCTCCTGTTCTTTGTTCCGTTGATTCAGGAGTTCCTGCCTCCGGTTCCTCTCCCATTCCAGCTGTCTCTGGCGTTCCAGCTCCCTCTTTGCAGCCTATCGATGAGCATATGATAAAAACAAAGGATACAAATATGAAGGCCCTTGATATAAAGACTATGTTGTCAACCTGTATCTACCAAATCATAAAGTTCAAGGGGATTTCTTGTTTTATCAAGCTACGCAAGTCACAAATGTATGGATCAATAGAAGGAATACATTCCATTTGCTAGGATGCAGAATTTATTCTTATAGCGTTTTGCATCCATGGATCCTGATAACACAAGCATAGGTATTTGGTCTAGAAACACAATTATTCACAGCACACAGCCCTTTAAATGGACAGAAACTGGTACTTTGATACACATCTGAATGATTACTAAACCATTTTCATCAACGGCTCATCCTATCCACCTAGAAGTGATCACCTCTCTCCTCTCTATTTCTTTCCTGCGCTCCTCTTCTCGCTGGCGTTCTAACTCTCGCTGTTTCTCCAGCTGTTTCTCCAGCTCCTGCTGCCGCTTGCGTTCGTGTTCCTGTCTCTCCCGCTCCTTTCTCTCCTGCTCTGCTCTTTCCAGCTGGGCCAGGCGTTCCTGTTCTTTCCGCTGCTGCTCCAGCAGAGCCTGACGTCTCTTTTCCAACTCGAGGTTCCCGCGCTCAAAGTTTTCTCGTTTCTTGTCTTCGAAGGTCACTACTTCAACCAAACAAAACAAAAATGAAAGAAAGGCTGGTGACAGCATGATAAAGGTTGTCACAATTTACACACACAAGGGACATCTATTCAAACAGAAGCGGATATGAGTTGTGGAAGTCAGAGCAGTTACAGCCAGCTTTCATTCCACTAAACAATAACGTATTAAGTATGACTCCTACCTGGCAACTTTTTGTCTGTCTGCTGAGGCTCCTCTTCTGCCGGCTCTTCGGGGACCCGCTGATCAACAGACACCGAGCTCATTAAGGACAATCCACTGCCAGAGCGAACTCGTCTGTAACGGTGAAAGGATGGAGACGTTTAGCTTGCAGTTTGAAAAACTTTCAGGTAGCAGCTGAACGAGTTATAGCAATGATAGTTTGAGATATAATTATTGGTACTCCATAAACACTGTTTTTTTAAAAAAAAAAAAATCTATATATTGATGTGATTCATTAAGTTTGCCTTTTAAAGATTTTCAGTCTATATTTTTGAATCTGGGCGCCACAAGCACTTTCCTTTGTGAACGATTTTATTTTACACGGTTGGCGCTGAGCTTTTGAACAACCTACATACGTTTATCTCAAATACATAACAGAATACTTTCCCTTTAGGCCCAATTTAAAAGGGAAGGTTTTATTTATATATTTAGATTAATACAGTTAGAAAATGTTTTTTTTTTTACAAATTGCTTATTGCCATTGTGTCAAAATGGCACGCGGAGCTTTATTACATAGCATTCAGGGAAATCAGCTTGCCCGCTTCCACTTTCCGGTTCGCAGCCACAGAATGGATATCAAATGGTGTGTGACATAAGAACGCACATTTTTATGGCCATTCTGAGGGTGCATAGCCATTTAAATGAAGTAGCTCTGATGCAGAAGCAATTTCACTCGGCGCTAAACATACCCACCTAAAAGATGGAGGGATATAGTCAGGAGGAAGGACGGGTGGCAAGGGCTGGCCAGACATCGCCACATCTATTAAATGCATCGCCAGGATGAACTCTTCGGCTGTTAGTTTTCCATCTTGATCAATGTCAGAAAGGTTCCTAAAATTGAAAGGTTACAAAGGTGTAAAGGAAGTGGATCATGTATGTGTGCAGTTACAGAACAAATGGGGGGCATGATAAAATGATATGATATTACTATAAATACTACATGAGGTGCCATATTATTATAAACCATTTGGGAAAGATATCCCCAGGGATAGCTTTTAATGCAAATGCAGTTTAATTTATTTGTCTGCAAAAGCGTACGGATGATTCTTCTATACAACTTTTTTTTTTTAATATACATTCCTAAGCCATCGAAAATTATACACAACTATTACATTTAAGAGAAGCTGCAGCGCCCCAGAGCTGCCTCCATTGTCATGTTTAAGATGAATGGGAGAGCTCTTTCTGTGCATGCGCTGGGGATGGGGGTAGGTGTCTCGTTGAAGCCCTTGGAACTCTTGCAACAGCCGGGGATGGAACTGCCTAGCAGTACATATATTGCATGCGAGCCGGATTCGGCTGAATCTACTGCAAGCCAAGCAGCAGGGAGGCAGACAATAGCGTGTAAGCAATGGTA